>JAHHFK020002859.1:0-95415 GCA_024533555.2 Aedes koreicus
TATACGATGTATCATTTATTCATCGTACTGCGTCACAAACTAAATGGAATTAACATCGCTAAACTTTTTAAATCGAATTTGTAAATACAAATTAAATCGCATACGATTTCAAATCAACTCGTTCAATAAAACAATGAAATTTGCACGTATATGGCCTCCACTTTTGCACGTAAAAGTCACATTTTTGCATTCTGTACGATTTATTTAAGGTCTGTACCCGCAATAATCCGGACGCCTCAAAACATGAATAAAACATAAATTTCGCATTATATTTCCGTCGTAGTTGTTTATTTCAGATTCATGGGATGTGTTTTAACAATTCGTGAAGACAAAACATAGTTATTCGGTATTTGCATAAAATTTTCGAACTTTGCGCTTAACTCCGTCCATTAGGGTTTGTACAGACTCTTCAGAAATCGTAGAAGCCGTCTTTGTCCAAATTTGCTGGAAGTGTTTGATGTCTTTGAATCCTTGCTTCTTTCCAGAAAGCTTCCGCTTCATCAGAGCCCAATATCTCTCGATTGGTCGTAGCTCTGGGCAATTTGGCGAGATTTGAGGTTTTTGTTACAATACTCACTTGATTTGCTTGGTACCACTCCATCACAGTTTTAGCATAGTGGCATGATGCCAAATCGGGCCAGAACAAAGGTTTTTCTTTGTGACTTTTGATGAAGGCTAGCAATCGCTTCTGCAGACACTCTTTCTGATAGATCTCCTTGTTGATTGTGCCTGTAGTGATGAAAGATTTACTCTTTTTGCCACACGTGCAAATTGCTTGCCACACAAGGTATTTTTTTGGGAAATTTCGATGCCTTCTTCGTTCTGAAATGCTCAGCTGCAGCATTTCTGACCATAGCAGAATAAAAAGCCAGCCCTGGAAGCTGCTTGAAATCGTTCAGGACATAAGTTTCATCGTCCATAACAACGTATGAAAACTTCGTCAAATATTCGCGACAAAAGTTCTGCCAAGTTCTGCTTGTCGTTGCGATTTGGAACTGTCTTTACTTTATACGACTTAAGTCCCAAACGTTGTTTTGATTTTTGGACAAAACCAGGCGACATCCCTATTTTACGAGCCACCGTTCGAATGGAGAGATTTGGGTTTTTCGTTAATATCCTTTTCACCTTTCGATCCATGACAGGATCAGCGCGACCAATGTTTTTGTCACTTCTCGGTTTCCTCTCCACCGTCAAACGTTCCGAAAATGATTTGAGCACATCGTGAACAGTGGATTTAGGCAAATCCAATGTTTTTGCAAGGTCCCGTATTGACAAGTCAGGATTTGCCGTACGCCCGTACAAACTTCGCTCACTTGTTTTTCTTTCGTCGCCATCTTGAATACTAAACATCAATCATAGTCTTTTTCATCACAGACTCTCAGCTATACAACAGTGAAATTTTTCATTCCTACGTGCAATATTTCAAAGGTTACAATGATTTGAAGGTGTCCGGATTAATGTGGATACAGACCTGATACCTCGATAATTCGATAGGGTTCGCTTACTACCATTCTTGAGAACTGGGAAAACATAAGACTGTAAAAGTCGAAGAACATTTCTGGTGGCGGCGTCTATATCCTGCGGGTCGAAGTGTTCGTTAGTGAAAACACTGCTGAATTGAGTGCGGAAATCCATTAAAATATCCATTTTGCGGGGTTTTAGACAGTAATTCCCAGTTTTTCTTATCTTGCAGTCCGAGATGGTGTCAGGCATCGATTTATGGCCTTGAGGTGGCCACCTGAATAAGTTTGTCGAAGACGGCATCGTCCAAGATGGCCAGAAATTCGAGATACAGCTTGTCCAAATAATTCATATGTGCAATAGCGCCGCGTAGTGAGCCAATTCCGGACTAGTGTCCACAAACCAGAAGGCCTTGATCTATTGAACAACTTGGCCGAAGACATAAATTTTCCATATGGAAAGGATCTCGAGATATTCCATGTTGGAACCAATGAATACAAATATTTTGCATGCCAGCTAGCGCCACCTCCTGAGCCAATCCCCAGTTAATTACCATGTATATATAAGGTTAAAGTCACAAGAATATTAAACGTTAATATTATACTAATTTCATCGGCTACGTGCGCCTCCATCCCGATGGGTGAAATGGCTGTAGCTAGGTTCCACCATCCACTCTCAGGCAGGGGTGCCACTTTGTAAAGTGTGAAATTATTCTACAAAATTGAGCAGCACTTTAAAATTGAATAATTTTATTTTGAACTAATGAGATGTGGGTGGGGGGAATTGGGGGGGGGGGGGTGGAGGGGGGGGGGGGGGGGAGGGGGGGGGGGGGGGGGGGGGGGGGGGAAAGGAAATGAGGGGTGGGGGGAGGAGAGGGGGGAAGGGGTGGAAGGTGTGGGGGGGGGGGGGGGGTGGGTGGTTGGTTATGGGGTGTTGGTGGCTTTTTTCTTGTAAACCAGATATCCAATTCGTCACAAAATTCTAGCAACACATCTCTTCGTTATGGGAAAGTTAATTCCTGCTTTATTTCCGAAGCATTGAACTATTCAGTTTTACCAAGTTGTATGGTACGGTTCCATTCTCGATTGTAAATTTCGGAGTTGCCCTTGGTTTTCTTCCGGATGCCATATTTTTCTCCTCTTTTCTCTTGTTTATTTCTCAGTTACCGATATCCTTCAGTTCGAGGATTAATATCCGATCTGTTTCGTCCAAGAACTTTGCTTTCGGCATCGTGCTTGAAAAACGTCATCAACACTATATTGCTATGCTGGATTTTACCATTTCAACTTTTACTAAACTAGTTCAATCGTTCTACTTCTGTGAAGCGAAATATTCAAAATGTGCATCAGCCTAATAACATTTTCTGACTGTTCTTCTTACTTGATGAAGATTAATAGTTTTTCGTATGTATAAAACATTGTACGTTCCTAAACATATTTAAAGAGGTTATTTAGTAATAATATCAAAATTGAATTAGCTTCCAACTTACGGAAGCTTTGGTTTGATAACTCAGTGAGACGGCACGCTAATGAGCCTACCGAGAATTTCAAACCACTTTCAAAAACCTCATTCAACTTCACGTTCGGAGATTATTAACTACGAAGGTGTGTCTGGAAAAGTTCCGCTGATAAACTCTAAATATAAACCACCAACGAACATACACAGCACAGGGATGCCATTAGAATCGTCAAGAGAATTTCATAACAATGCCAGCATTTGCACGCTTCTCATCCCAGAGAGCTCTCGGCTTGATGCCATTCTAAAAAGCAGAATGCTGCGTAGAATACAAAATTGGAAACCAGTCATCGTCATCGCCATCATCGCTGTCAGCGCCTTTATCCCTCTGACTCGTGTCGTAAGAGTCATCCAGTAGGCTCTGCGTCACTGGAAAACTCCGGTCGCTATGCCTGCCAACGGGCTAGCCAACAAGTCATCCATATTTGATGAACCTGTTGTCTGCTCTGTTCTGCTGCTGGCTGGCTGCTACTTGGAGAGCGAACGTTCATTAGCGCAGTGTATACTTGGCCTGAAGGATGCCGTGTCCTTAAGCAGAGTGAGTGTTCTGAAGCATCTGATGGAAGGCTGTTTGCCACTCCGAATGCGTTCTGTTTGTGCCTTTTCAGCCTTTACACAAGTGACTAAATGCTAACTTTATCGTCGGAGCTGCTGCGGCGGCTGGAATATAGAGCAAAAGGGTCCTTTTGGCAACACATCGGAGATATAAATACACCGACTGGAATTGGATCAATAATTTGAAATTATGTCTACGGATGAGGAATATGGGAAACAATGTCCTTGTTAGTATTGCAACGATGTGGAAAATGAGAACGGAATGAACGGTCGATGAGATTGAATTTAAACTAAAATTTGTCTTTTCATCCAAAGCAAAACATGACTTATCCAACCTCTCCTTGATGGAAACAAGGTGCTTCTGCGCTGGATCAAGTTCAAAATGTGCACACATAAAAAATAATAAACTCTCACAAACGGCAACTGAGCCACCGAACCTTTGCCGTACAGCTCGAAATAATTGATGAATTCGATTACCTTTTATAAAACATTATCCAACTTGGTTCGGTTTTTCACCTTGCCTATCGCGGTCTTTATCCGTCTGTCTGTCTGTCTGTCCGTCTGCTCGTCCATCCGGCTGTATCTCATCGACATAGACGGAACTTCCTCGCGCCTCCACCTTCCCCTCACCATTATCATAGTTTACGTTTCGAGTTGTTTCTGTTTTCGTTATCTGCGTCCCCTCTGCAGTCCGCGTTCGTCCATTTCCCCGCACCAACCCAGCATTGGGTATTAAATTTGTAACGATCGACCTGTTTGCTGCAAACGATTTGTACCCTCTATCTACGCTATGTGGTTCCTCCGTCGAAGTTCGAAGTGAAGTTTTATTGGCAAATTCCGGGGAGAAAAAAAAACTCACCGATGTTGTTGAGCGAAAATGGCAACTACAAAATCACTGCAATCACGCTTTGGCCTCCTTTGGAAAGTCACGGGGTTGGGTTGCTATCAGCCAATCTAATCGGGGGCCAACGGATGGTTCAGGACCCGGTTGAGCTCCGAAGACCCACGCTAAAACGGCTGCTGTACGTAGCGGCAGGTGATAATGGTCAATTTAGAGGCAAGGGGTTGCGGATTTTTGGACATTAATTCGGTATGCTTCTTCTTTTTCTCCACATTAGGCTTGGGTCAACAATTTTGGCATTTCTGTTTACTGTTTCTATATAAGGATCTCGTATTTTCCACCACTATTTATAGACGTGTTATGATTGGTAATAAAATTTATAAGACGCTAATGGAATTTTCGCAACTCAAAATGTGGGATCTGAAAGTTGTGAATATGTGGGGGAAACGCACCGGTACTAGGCAGGGTCCTATTTTGGTCATGTTTTGCCGATTTTTCACGTTTCTCAAAGTTTGCTAAAATGAGCTGGGACTGTCGATTCGAATCCCAATGATGGGAGTAAACAAACAATTCTCTCGCAAAATGCATGAATGTTGAAGTTTAACCCCTTCATGCCTAAGAGGTCATATATGACCCCAAAAGGAAAATGGCTCTATACAATCACAGACTGAATAAAAGTGTAAACTGTCTTCGGCAAAGTCAATTTTCCTATCTGGGAAAAAATAATAAAACATATGAGTTTAAGGCCTAATTGACGACCTAGAGCATCCTGAATTTGAACAAGTTCAGAAAAAAATGCCTTATTAATGGTGTAAAACGTTGTGCACACATTAATATAAATATAAATATACATAAATATAAATATACATAAATATAAATATATAAATAAGGTACATCACTCTCGTGGGTCAAATTTTTCATCTTGTCGACGGTGAGACGGCTTATCTCATGCTATAAACATGCATGTGAGACCAAGAATTTAACCAGTTGTGAGAGTATCTCATTTGAAAGTGTATCATTTATGGAAGTGTTCTGCACATTTATTTCACTGCCACGTCGTAGAACGTTTATATAAAGGCACTAACATCAGGTGTGATACTGGCGGGTTATGCCGCAATTCACTCTTAGACCTCTTACTTTCAATCAAAGGGAAACGACAAAAAGTACACCTTTAGTGTTTAAAAAAATATAAATAAGGTACATATGCATACGTGTTATTAAATTTTCGTTGATAAACGTTTAACATTTTTGCATATTTCTGGGGTGTTCTAGGTTATCCAAAATGTACTTGAGTTCAGAACTTTAGATCTATAGTTGTAACAGTAGCTTTTAGGGCTATATAAATTTACGATATGCATTTAAACATATTTTATGAATTTATTGGAAGGTCAACAGTCATTGTTTGATAATTTTGGGATGTTCTAGGTCATCCAAACTGTTCTTGAGTTCAGAACTTAAGATCTACAGTGGTAACTGTAGATGTTTGGAGTATGCAAAGGGACAATATGTATTTAACAATATTCATTGAATAGTGTGGAAGGTCAATAGACATAATGCGACAATCTTGAGATATTCTAGGTCATACAAACTGTCCTTAAGTTCAAAATATAAGTTCTACAGTTGTAACAGTAGTTTTTTGAGTTATATAAGGTGACGATATGTATTCAAACAAATTCAATGAATCTTCTGGAAGGTCAACAGTCTGTATGATCCTCTAGGTCAGTGGTGCTCAGCCTTACACAGGTCGCGGCCCGAACTCAACTTTTTCACACTTTTTTTTTTGGCATTTTATTTTTTTACATGGATTTTTTACCCATAAGGTTTTGTTTGATAAACAGTTGTTCGTTAATTAGTCACTAAACATTTCGTACCCAATGAAATTAAAACAGATCAATGAAACAGTTTTAAATCATGGCTTTTTTATTTTATAAATACATCACTGTGTAAGTATCAAACAAACAATACCTCAATGTGAGATTTGCTTAAATTTATCTTCTGCCAACTTATTTAAGTTCGCTTTGATACCTGACGATGCAATACGTAGCTGGTTCTCCAAGTGTTCATCAGATAGCTTATTTCTGGCTTTTGACTTAACGGTTTCCATGAGAGAATATAATTTTTCTCAAATATACGTTGAGCCAAAGCAAGAAGTTATAAAAAGAGCATGGTTTCGCAACTCAGGAAAAGATTCTTCCGAAACGTATTTCGAGTAGAATGTTAGAATGTCATTCTCCTTGAATTTTTCATTCAACTCGATGTCGCATTGCAGTTGTGTAAGCTCCATTTGAAAATCTCCCGGAGCACTTTTAGCATCAACACTGAACGGTGTACAAACAATTTTAAATGGCTGTTCGTTCGCTTTGAAATCTTGGAATCGGTCAGAAAAATCTGCTTACAGAGAGGAAACTGCACTGGCATACCTGATTTCATCGCCTTTTTTGAAGAATGCAAAATCCGCCATCCATTTTTGATCGTCGAACTGATGAACTGCCTTTCCTTTTTGTTTCATAAACTCTGCGATTTCCGTCTTGAGATCCTAAACACGCTTAAGAACTTTTCCCCTGCTGAGCCAACAAACTTTCGTATAGAAAGGTATGTCTCCATATTCTGCGTCTAGCTCCGACAAAAAAGCTTGGAATTCTCGATAATTGAGAGCATTTGATCGAATAAAATTAACGAGCTTAATGACATCCTTCATAACGATCTTGAACCATACTTTTTTAGCACACAAATTTTCCTAGTGTATGATGCAGTGGTACTGCATGAATCGCTCGCTGACACCATCTCGTCGCCGGAGATGAGCAATGGCTCCTGCATGCTTTCCTGTGGAACAAAAAATGTTGCTTGTGCTCCTTAAAACGCAAAAAAAAAAACACTTACCAATCATAGCTGGGGCACCGTCGGTGATCGCACTCGCCAGTTTCTTCAAATCCATGCCGAATTGGTTTGGAATCGATGAGAGAGCGTTGAAAATATCAATACCTTTTGTGATGCCTTTGAGCGGAAATAAACGTACGAGCTCTTCAGTAATCTCAAATGTCTTGGAAACACCCCTAACGAAAACCGCTAGCTGAGCGGTGTCTGAAATGTCCGTACTTTCATCCAGTGCCACCGAAAAATATGCGAAGTTTGCAGCTCTTTCCTTCAACGTATTTTGCATGTCAAATATCACCATATTCAGAAGTAGCCCACGGGCCGCAAAAAAACATCTAGCGGGCCGCATGTTTAGCATCACTGCTCTAGGTAATCCAAACTATTCTAGAGTTTAGAACTTGAAATCTACGGAAGTAACAGCAGCTTTCTGGGCTGCACAAAGTTACGTCAAGTATTCAAGCATATTCAGTGAATATTTTTGAACGTAAAAATACATAAGAAGATAAGAATAAGATAAGAATCTTGGGATGGTCATTCAAACTGTCCTGGCGTTCAGAACGTAAGATTAACAGTTGTAACAGTAATTTTTAGGCAATTTAAAGTTTCAATAAATATTCAAACCTATTCAATTTATATTCTTGAAGGTGAACAAACATTATAAAGTAATATGACATGTTCTAAGTCATCCAAACTAACCTTGAGAACATAAGATCTACAGTTGTTACAAAAGCTTTCTGGGCTATGCAAAGCTGCGATGTGTATTGAAACATGTTAATTGAATATCTCGGAAGAACAACACATATTATGAGATAATCTTCGGATGTTCTCGGTTATCCAAACTATCCTGGAGTTCAAAACATAAAATCTACAGCTGTAACTGTAGCTTTCTGGACTGAACAAAGTAATTATATGTATTTGACCAAATTACAGTGACGGACAATACAATAAGACCAAAGCCCGATTTTCATACAAAATGGTCATGTTTGGAGGCTTGTCTTTCACTTTCCCGTGAAGTAATTGAACTGAAATTTTGGCAATAGCCTAGAAATAACCTGAATTTTCAGCTTTAATAAATTCATAATTTTTCATTCACCACTTCAGAAACAACAGACACCACCTACTACAAAACAATAAAACCTCCTTTTGATATCCATAGTTTAGGCCATTTTGATGAGTGTGAATTACAATCTATAGTATACTGATATTAGAATGACACCTGCATCAATAATCAAAATTCAGATCCTCAAATTCGAGCATCCTTTATGGAAATCAAAAAGTGGTCTTATTGTTTTGTCGTATGCGGTATCTGTAACTTTTAAAGTGGTGAATGAAAAATGATGGATTTAATGCACATGAGAATTTAGGCTACTTCTGGACCACAGCTGAAATTTCAGCTCAATTGGTTCTCGAGAAAATGAAAGGCAAGCCCCCTAACATGACCATTTTGTATGAAAATCAGGCTTTGGTCTTATTGTATTGTCCGTCACTGTAAATGAGTCTTTTGGAAGGTCAACAGGTATAATGAGATATCTTGGGATGTTCTAGTTTACCAAAACTGCCCTTGGGTTTGGGAGTTAGGAAAATACTTTTTAAAAGTTGGTTTTATAACTTATGATGGGTGGCAAAAAACCCCAAACAAATTTAGTGAATTTTTTGGTAGGAAACCAGTTTTTTTTTTGTTTTTGTGGGGGGGCGGGGGTTCTTAAAAATTGGTTTTGGTTTCAAAATTTAAAATATCAGTAGTTCCCCTTTGCCCTTTGGATATATAAAAAATATATATATATATAAAAATTAAACGAATAATTTTGAACAGTCACCGACATAGTTTGTTTTATTTTTTTGTTTTTTTTTTTTTTCTTAGAATATCCCAAGATTATCTCGTAATGTATGTTGGTCTTCCAGGACATTCATTGAATATGTTTGAATACATTTCATAACTTTATATAGCGGATAAAGCTACTGTTACAACTGTAGATTATAAGTTCTGAACTCCAAGACATTTTGGATGACATAAAATATCTCAAGATTATCTCATAATGTCTGTTGGTCTTTCAAGAATTGTGTTTTTTAGGTGAATAAAAGTTCTGCCTGGACGGACCGGATTGTTTTCGTTGTTATTGGTATAATCCTAACCAAAAAGGTGTCGTCAGAACCAAGCGAAGTTTTGGGGGTGGAAGTTTGATAGTTTGGGGAGTCTTTTCATGCCACACCAAACTTCCAATTTTCTCTATATCAACAAAAATGAATTTCGCAAGGTTTTTGGATCTACTGGAGGATGCTTCGGTCTGACACATGGAAAACGACGCAACAGAAGACGTAATTTTCCTAAAGGACAACGCGTCGATCCATGTTTCCAAGCAATCTTAGGCATGGTTTGGTGGATAAAAAAAAACATTCCATTGCTTGAAAGGACGGCATGCGGTCCTGACTGCAACCCCATCGAGCACCTCTGGGGCATCAAAGCTGAGTTGGTGTACGCAAACAGACAACAATATGACAGTGTTTCCTATCTAAAGGCCGTAAAGAGAGTTGGGCCAAAATCGACATGGCAACACTGCAGAAGCTGTCCGATTCGATGCCAAATTGGATTTTGAAGTTATCGGAACTGGAGGTGGCCATACGAAATTCTAACAATTTAGAAACTTCAAAATTTGTCACACAAGCGTACTTGATTCAATAATTTCGAAGGTGCGGCCAAACGAATGTCCAGCCTATTTTTTTGGTTTTATTTCATAATATTAATATTAAATATATTAAAGATGATTTTTCAAATATCTTGAGCAATGAATTTGACGAAAACAAATGAGTTGTTTCCGAAATCATCAAATACCAGTAAATTACCTTATTTTTGGAAAAACAAACGTAAACTGAGCTTCGGCTCACCGAATGTCTAGCACTGTAGTGGGATGTAGTAGCCATGATTTTTGTATTCTAATTCTCGGTGCAGAAATAATAATGTTTCCTTGAGCTCAGTCATATTAAAGCAGTGACATTACCGATTAACAACATAAGTTCCTTACATTTCTTCGAAATGCAATTTTCAACCAAGTTGTAACTTAAAAAAATGTCAATTAGTCTCAGCTGGTATGGAGAATTGATAAAGTGATGCAAACGCAAAATTTGAGTTTTCCCTAGTGAACATGAGCACGAGCATGAATGACCGCCCGGTAGCTGCTACTCCGTTACTGCCAGATCAGCTGTAATTAAACAGTGAACCAACAGATGATGTTTGGGACTAACATACATCTTCAATGTATAAGAACATGTGATCTCAATGTTATAACAGGCAATACCGCCGCCGGCCACGTTCGAATGCGGGTCAAGTGAGGAATGGGTAGGAATGTGTTGACGTGATACTCGCTTTGAAGGAAGCCGCAGAGTCCGCTGCACTTCCACGATCAATCACAGGGATGTTGGATAAAATGGTTGCGTTTGCAGCAGGATCCGTTTTGATAAACAGTGTGTTGAATTCAACTGAGCGTTGACAGCGTTGGTTGTTTTACTATGTTCCCGGGATATTCTCTGTACAAAGATGTACATTCAAATTATTATTCAAATATTGGCCCCGATTTAAACCAACGGTAAAGATGCTGTTGGGGCCACTCACAAGTGTGGGTGGTTCAATTCAGCAGAATAAAAAAATACGTTAAAACATCGAGTTTGAGGACCGATTTAAACCAACAGGAAGGATGCTGTTGGGGCTTCACACAAGAGGGAATGGTTTATTTCAATAGATTACCAAAAAACATTAAACTTTCTAGTTTGAGAACCCATTTAAACAAACATTAGTGATGCTGCTGGGGCCACTCACATGTGCGGGTGGTTTATTTCAATGGAATAAAAAAATACGTTAAAACATCGAGTTTTAGGACCGATTTAAACCAACAGTAATAGAGAACTATGTAATAGCTCATAGGAACACCTAAACTATTTAGTGATAGCTCATAGTTATGACTTGCGAATCATTCGATAATCGAGTCTGCCGTTAATGGAGTCTAACCTGTAGTAAGATAAGTGTCCTCTGAAAGCCTTTAGATCCGTGAATTTCTTACGATTGGTGCTTGCTCCGTCGGAGTCTCTACGTGCAATCGGTTGAATTGGGCTCAGGATCTCCCCCAGCCAAAACAGGCATCTCAGGAGCTAAAGATCTTGCATCAGATTCCTCAACAGCACTCGGCAAATACCCCACCATCACTGATCCTTCCTTTTGCTCCTATGTTGACGTACGTAATATTGTATTCAGCATCCACCACACCCATTAGAACGATGTTGAACTGCTTTTTATAATTTAAATAATCCCTGACGCTCTTTGCAGGGGCTATAAAACTTGGCTGGTATAAAACCAACGTGCTTTCCGTCTAACGTTCCTACACAATTGTAAAACTGCATTTTTTCTTCAAAATTACGTAAAATTGATAGCCAATCCTCTTGTGAATAATATACGTATTTTATATAAAGCTTTCATTTCAATTTCATTAGGTTTTTGCTGCTCTAAGCACCGGTACGAATAATGTGAAACCTCAACGCAGTGAGTTAAACCGATTTCCTCGAACTTCTCAGAAGAACTTCCCTGACCTTCTTAGAAGAACTTCCCTGAACTTCTCTGAAGAATTTCCAAGAAGTTCTCTGAAGAAAATCCCCGAAGGTCTCTGAAGAAAATCCCCGAAGATCTCTGAAGAACTTTCCTGGTGTACTTTTAAGAACTTCCCTGAAGTTTTGTGCAGAAATCCACCAAAGTTCCCTGAAGAACTTCCCTGAATTTATGTGAAGAACTTCCCCGAAATTCCTCTCAAGAACTTCTCTGAAATGACTTTCCTGAAATTCCCTGAATAATTTTCTCAAACTTCTCTGGAGAATTATTTGATGTTCTCTGAAGAACTTCCCTGAAGTTCTCTGGAGAACTTCCCCAAAGTTCTCTGAAGAACTTCACCGAAGTTTTCTGAAGAACTTCCCCGAAGTCCTCTGAAAAACATCCCCGAAATTCTCTGAAGAACTTCTCTGAAATTCTACAAAGAACTTCCCTGAATTTCTGTGAAGAACTTCCCTGAAGTTCCTCTGAAGAACTTCCCTGTAGTTTCTCTGAAAAACTTTCCTGAAATTCCCCTAAAAAACTTCCCTGAAATTACTTTCCTAAAATTCTCTGAAAAATTTCTCTGAACTTCTCTGAAAAATTATCTGAAGTTCTCTGAAGAACTTCCCTGAAGTTCTCTTAAGAACTTCTCTGAATTTCTCTCAAGAACCAAAATTCTCTGAAGAAATTTCCCAAACTTCTCTAAAGAATTATCTGAAATCTCTGAACAACTTCCCTGAACTCTTTTCTCCGGACTTCTCTGAAGAACTTCCCTGAACATCTCTAATGAACCACCCCGAATTTTTCTAAAGAACTTCCATTGTTTGAAGAACTCCTCTGAGCTTCTCTGAAGAATTTCAATGAACTAGTGATCCGGATCTTCATAACCCAGCTCCATCAGCAGATAAGCTTCAATTTCCTAGCCTTCAAGACGAGCAATCCACGATTTTGTCCAGATTTTGCGAGTTTTTGTTTTGTTTTATCCGCCTTTTCAATATGATGTATGCAATAACTGCAGCAACGTTTCATTCTTTGTCCATAGCTGCCGAATGTGCCCATGATTACTTTCCAAATTAATTTTTTAAAGGCTCGCAAATGAATATATGCGACCACAAAGAAAATCAATCGTGTGTACACCGAAAAAAGTTAAGTGATAGCGCTGCAGCAAAGATTTCTATTACATAGCTTCTATTACTTCATAGCTCATATTTTTGCCTAACCGTTTCTCGAATCCCATAGAACTATGAAATAGATATCTATAACGGCTATATCATAGTGAACTATAGCATAGATTTCAAGCGCCGTGTGGCAGCACCTTTACTCCTACTTGGCCTCCCCCCCGCTAAACGGGGGGAACGCCCCCAAACGCATACAAAAACAAAGGGGAGGGCAAACAACAAACATAGCCGAGCCCAAAAGCCCCGAGTGTGATATTGAATTTTTGAGGGGCCTGCGGGGGGAAAAAACATGAATCATAAATAATAACCCCCAAAAACCGCCGGGGGGGGCCGCACAAGCACCAGAATCAGAAAGGAAAAGAAAGACACACAAACAAAGCGGGCGGGGCGGAGCACGAAACCCCGCCCGGGGCCCCCGGGCACAGGCAAGAAGAGAAAAAATAAAAAAAACAAAAAGCAAACACAGGATTCCTCCGGGCATCCGGATTGTCCCGAAATGGCCAATATGGTCATTGGTCCATTTCAAGGTTAGAAGTAGACTACTTAGGAAAAATCATGAAGTTTAAGACGTTGAAAAGCGCGTTTCTGCGAAAATCCGTGTTTGTCTCCTCCTAAAGGATTATTCCAGGGCATCCGGAACTGTCTCGGAATAGTCAATATCGTCATTGGTCCATTTCAAGGCTAGAAATAGAGTACTCATGAAAAATCGTAGGGTTTTCAGCTATCGAAAGACATGTTTCGGTGAAAATCCAGCGTGATCGATGTCATCATAACCGGTTCCGCACCTACATATGTTGCTATCGACGAGGTTAATTCTGTAGAGATGTGCGCCTAGCGAGTAGTGGTTGGACATAAGTCTTGACATCACACGAATGAAACCGCGACTTACATCCAGACCTTTGAACCACGATCTCGACGAAACATTTGGAATAATCGAATGTAACCACCGCCCAAGAGAATTACTTGTCCAATCGTTTTGCCAACTTCGAAGAGAACTCTGACGTACTAATGGGAAAAAATCATCATGTGAAATTCTTCTTTCAAAAATCTCGCCTTCTTTTGCGCCTACCTTTGCTAGAGAGTCCGCTTTCTTATTGCCTGGAATTGAGCAATGTGAGGGGACCCATACAAAGGTAATCTTAAATGATCTTTCGACCAACGCACACATCTGCTCCCTTATTTTTTTAAGAAAGTAAGATGAGTGCTCAACTGTTTTCATCGACCGGAGGGCCTCAATAGAACTGAGACTATCCGAGAAGATGAAATAATGGTCTATGGGCATGTCGGATATTATCCCCAATGCGAAATTGATTGCTGCTAGCTCAGCAACATAAACGGAACAAGGCTCCTGAAGTTTCCGGAAGGCAGATGAGTATTCATTGTAAACACCGAAACCAGTCGATCCATCAATGCGCGACCCATCAGTGAAAATTCTTCTATTGCAATTGACATGTTGGTACTTTTTAATAAAAATAGGGAGAATTAAAATAAGGCGGAGGTTGTGTGGAACCCGTGAGATTTTCTTTTTTTTTTAATTCCTATTTTCGGGGGGAGTAGGATGGCCCGTTTTTTGGGGGAGATCAATAAAGAGAGGGAAGGTGGGGGAAGAGGCGAACACTTGGAGAATTATAGCATGGAAGACTAATATAACAAGCATTTTTAATTGCAAAGACTTTAAAATTTGGTCATATAAACTTTCCGCAATGTGAGTTTGATATCCGGGTCAATATGACCCGAAACACCTTATTCGTCACAAAAGGGGAGGTTAAGTACACAATTTGAAAGAAACTGATTTGATTTTCTGCGGTAACTAATGCGCATACATGGATTGGTAGATTTTGCATAAATTCATGTGATATTTTATGTAAATTCAAGCCAGATTTTACTCAAATCAGGTCTGTTGTTCACCTTTTTTTTTCTTCTGTGTAGCTTCCCCTGCAATGTTTCACCCTGGTGCTCGTCAATATAACTGAGCTACTTTGACCAACCTGCGACAAAAAAGAGAGCAATAAACTTACAACTGTGAACGCAATAAAGTATACATCTACTTTCAATTCTATGATGCCATCCAGCTTTACTTTTGATCGGCATCACGTTGTGATACTGTTTCGGAAAATGAAAGATAATTTATAGTCACCATCGCGCTCAGGTCATCGCGGTCATTTATCAAAAGAGGCCAGCAAACCTGTCATAACATTTTGACTCAGCAAAATGCGATAACCACAAAACCGTTATTGTCTGCAAAATTTGACACTAACTACATTTTATGGTTATTGTTGTTCGAAATAAAATTCCAATTCATAATCGGTTCCGCTTCGACGATGACGAACCCCTTCCGAGACATAAGAAAGATATCGTAGCGATCTTCTTGTTTAGAAGTTTCAAAAGTGGAAAATGTGATTTTTACAGCAAATAGAACGCAACTCAATAGAATCGGCAAAATCAATGTCAAGACATTTTACCCCGCGATGGAAATTTTCCATGACCTCCGGTTAATTTCAAAGCCAACGAAAAAGTGTATTCTTACGTTTTTAATTTGTTTATCCATAGTTAGATGTTATGTATTTTCATTTAAAACAGTCATTTATTTTATTTATTTATTCACTTATATTTTTCTTTTGTTTTTCTTTTCTTTTTCAGATCGTTTCAGTTTCGGATTCTGTTTTGCTTTAGATTATAATCAATTCAATTTTCGCGAACCCTTTTCCCGATATCATTCCGCATCATTCCGCAATTGTACCAGCACAGTACGAAGTGTTAAGCCACAGATCCAATTCGTGGAATGGATCTGTGTCGAGTCGGCAGACACGAATTGCACACTGAAATCTGTGTCGGCGGGGCAGTCGCGGTGTGATGATGGTGGTCGCCTGCGGCACCTACTTCAATCACTGCGAGCATCATCAATCACACAACCCTTTCGCGGTGCAAATTTGAAGTAAGACGACACGACGAACGCGGAGAGTCATTGTGGTTTGAGAACTCCAGTCGAGAAGAAAGCATGCCGAATAAGACGCGCGAAAATTGACCGCGAAGTTTTTTTTTTTCTTTCCATGGCACACTTGTGTTGATTTTGATAATCTTGTAGGAACTTTGTTCAAGGGCACATATTTTAGTAGTTGTTGTTGTCAAGTTTCGTAGAGAAAGAGCGGGATCGATTTGTTTCGTTTTTTAAACACCTGTGCTTGTTCTTATTTTAGTTCACCTGTAGTTAGTTCAATTTCACCTTAACTTATCCGTTGTGATTGTGTTTGTTTGTGTGATTCCTCCGAAAGTTTGAAGCGGTCCGAAACGAATTCGCCGGGAAGTGGAAAGCCCTACTGGAGGCTGGCGGCGGTGGCGGCGCAGGAGGCGCTTGTGGATTGAGCTTGAGCGATCCGGAACAGCACACAGCAGGTGGCTACAGCGATAACGACGATTGCGACAACGACAGTATGACGAATTCACAGGTACTTGAGCACTATTTTACGTTGTTTGTTTGTATATAAAACACTGCATTGGATCGAGGATAGAGGTGGAGGAAATGATTGATTTAGATGCAATTAATTGATAAGATTCCGTCGTGTTTTTTTGTTGTGATTGATAGTGTTTTATAGGCTGCATATGCGAAACGTGATTAGGAGATTTGCAATCGTAAATGTCATCATCTAACATTAGGAACATGATGCTAGTTAACATGGAGATCCTCTGGTGTAGATCGAATTTGCAATTCATATTCAATTCAGTGTGCTTTGACATATAGCAAACGATCACAAAATCTTTCAGCGGTTGAGTTCATTTAACTATTTTGCGATCGATTATTTCGTGGTTTAAACAATTTCAGTCTAATGACAACCTAATGACAGAATGGCGCATGAGACATCGATACCATTTGCCGGTTTTAATTCAAAGACCTCAAGTTTAAAACATTGCATTTTAGCAAACAAGCATTTCATCGTTGAAAGATCTCGATATATTAGTTGAAAGTAGCTCGAAGGAATGAAAAACATGTTTTCCTTAGAAAAAGAAGCTCTGAATCTCTACACAGCGAGCCAGGATCTGATTTTTGCGGTAGTCCTTATGCTTAGACGTTTGGTCCGTTTACTGTCCGATGTGTTTTCATTCTTGAATAACCGAATTAACATGACTGCTTTTCTAGTATTTGATTATACTTCTTAAACTGCTATTGTGGAATAGATTCTTCATTTTTGTGCGAATAAGACTTTAACAATAGTTTTGATTTTAAACAAACCGATTACAAATAAACATACAGCTTAACAATATCGTTCTGAAAGACATTTAACAATTGATAATTCTTTCTTATTTATTTATTTTCGTGGCATAACGTCATTATAACAATACCTGATACACAATATCCCTCCAACGTTTTCTTTTCATGGCTGCACCCTCCAATCTCATGAGTACCTTCTACTCCCTAGATCTTGCTCCACCTGGTCTAACCATCTTGCTCGTTACGCCCCCCGTCGTCTTGTGCCAACCGGGTTCCCATCGAACGCCATTTTTGTAGGATAGTTGTCCGGCATTCTTGCAGCATGTCCTGCCCAGTGTATGCGTCCGGATTTGACCACCTTGCGAATACTGGTTTCGTCAGCGAGTTGCGTGAGCTCATTCGCAGGAGGATGAATCTCCGCCTCCAGACTCCGTTCTCCTGCACTCTGTCAAAGATGGTTCTTAACACCCTTCGCTCAAAAACTCCGAGTGCTTGCAAGTCCTCCTGAAGCATTGTCCACGTCTCATACCCGTAGAGAACAGCCGGTCTTGTTAGAGTCTTATACAGGATCCACTTCGTACGGGAGCTAAGTCTGTTTGACTGCACTTGCTTGTGGAGTCCGTAGTAGGTACCTCCGGATCTCACGGCTATTATCATTGTTCGCAGTAACCAGCGAGCCGAGAAATTCAGCAACGATGTTCTCGTTACATTATCTTCATTCACTGCTTCGCGTTTTAGTCTGGTGTACAGCAGATAAATTGACTGAATCTGTTGAGAATCGTGCCCCGTATGTTGAATGCCGCTTGCCTCATAACACCTTCAAGAGCAATGTTGAACAGCGGGCACGAGATTCCTTGACCTTGACGAAGCCCCCTGCGGGATTTGAGTGAACCCAATAATCCACCCGATATCCTCACACAGCACTGGGTTCCATCCATCGTAGAATTAGAAATTAGAATGATTTAGATTAGATTAGATTGGAATTAGTTGATTAGTTGGGTCGGCTTCCCCGGAAAGTCGTTCTCGTCCATGATCTTCCATAGCTCTTTTCGGTAAACTGTATAATAAAGGGTGTTCCGATCAAAATTTGGTCAAACAGTAATGTGTGTGAGTCGACCAAAGCTTTTATTAATAAGTCAAATTATTTCTCTTTTTCAAGTTCAGTTAATACAGAATACAGGAGAAATATTCAGCTAAGCCTCCTTTAAACCGAATGCGAATTGCCGAGTTTTTCGCTTAACACCTGCCATAAGAAGATGTAATAGTTCAATGATTACCATGGAAAATAAAAATAATAATAATAGTATTTGAATGGTCAAAAATAAATGAAAATTGTTATATATATTTTATTTGAGTGATTCGCCATGAACGTAGTAATAACTCTTAAGAAGGTTATTCACGTAGCAGCGTGTTCAAACAAAATCGTAGTAGGTGCATGTGCATGATCGATTCAGTTATTTGACGGATTTTGCAGAGCACAGTTGTGCTGGCGCGAGTGCAGAATGTCGCGAAGAAGTCCTCCAAGTCCTCGACCAGGTCACGACAATGGCGCAGCGGGTAGGTAGGAATAAAATAGAGATTGGTAAGATGAAAAAATAAATCATTTCCGACAGAATGGCGGAGAATGACCCTTTCGGTAGGCTCTCTGACGGAGATGGGCAGTGGAGTAGGCCGAAGAGGGTGAAAAAAAAAGAGAAAAAAACTAGAGCTAAAAAAAAATACCTCTCCGACGGAAGGGCGGAGGAGGTTAAGACCCTTTCGGTAGGCTCCCTGACGGAGATGGGCAGTGGAGTAGGCCGAAGAGGGTGAGAAAAAAAACTAAGAGAGGCTGAAAAAAAAATAGAAAAAAATACCTCTCCGACGGAAGGGCGGAGGAGGTTAAGACCCTTTCGGTAGGCTCCCTGACGGAGATGGGCAGTGGAGTAGGCCGTAGAGGGTGGAAAAAACTAGCGCTGATAAAAATCCCACTCTGACGGAAGGATGGAGATGGTTTAGACCCTTTCGGTAGGCTTCCTGACTGAGAGACTGGTTGAGTAGGCCAGAGGACACAACCAATATAAAAAAAAAACCTCAGACGGAAGAGCAGGGACGGATAAGATTTTAAAGTAATATCACAAAAAAATGTTTTTAATGTAATGATTCAACATGAGTACATAAGCTGGTGATTGGTCTACTGTTATGGATACATTTCTAGAGATTAATGATATAATTGGAATTATTTACAGTTATTTATGACTAGTTGACAAAACATCCATTTTCGTAGGGATATGATGATGATGATGTTAGTTAATAGTGTAGCAACTAAATTAAATGTTTTTGTGGTGATGCTCAGTTGTTAATTTTCTGAACGTTACTTTCAAATAATGGAGGCTTGGAATAGTTCCAAATGAAACTTGAATCCTTTCAATTGAAACTTGAAACGTTCCATTAGATGCCTGTAACGTTTTATGTGAAGTTCGGAAATCTGTACATTTTCTAAATGCAAATTATAAACATTTCGGCTGAAAGTTTAGAATGCTTCCAAGAGAAACTTTAAACCACTCTTATTGAAGTCTGGGACGCTTTCACGGAAATAATTTAGTACCTTGTAATACCAGCTTTAAAAGCTTTCAAGTGCAGCTTGCAAAACATCTAAGATAAACTTGCAAAGTTTCCTAGTATAGGTTTCAAAGCTTCCAAGTGAAGCTTATATAGTGAAGCTTATAGTTAAGTGAAGCTTGAATAGTTTTGTAGTGAAGCTCGGAAAGCATTTAAGCGAAGTCTGCTTCATGTGAAAACTGGACAACTTCCAAATAAAAGTTTTGAACTTTTCAATTGAAAGTATAGATAGCAGCTTTCATATAAAATTTGCAATCTCTCTAATTAAAGCTTGGAACGCTTCTTGGTGTAAGCTTAATACCATCTTATTCATGCTTAGATAGATTCCAAGGGGAATTTAGAAACTTTTTAACTCTTCCAAGAGATACTTTGACTTTTTTTAAATAAAATTGTAACTCCTTCAAGCAAACCTTGCCAGTCAACAGACATTTTGAATTTAAGAAAGATTGCAAGGCTTACAAGTGATGCACGCAAAAGCTTTTAAGGGAAGCTCGAAATGATGAGCGAAGCTTGGAAAGCTTACAGGTAAATGCTTTATACCTTCTTATTGAAGCTTGGAAACCATCAAAATGAGCCTTGCAAAACTTCCAAATGAAACTGTGAAACTTTAAATAGGAACTTTGAATGCTTTCTAGTGGAGATTTCAAGTGTGTTTCAAATGAAACGTACGAATTGAGGCTTGAAATGTTTGCATGTCAAGCGTGCAAAGAGTTTTTACGTCAAGCTTGCGGAGCTTTCAAGTGAAGCTTGAAACGCTTGCTAGAGAACATAGAAACAGTTCAAAGTGAATCCTTAATAAATATAAATTAAGTGAATCCTTAAAAAAATTGATAGATTTTTCAAAGAATGCTAATTTGAAATTTGATTTTAATTTCAAAAACGTAAAACATGGTGTTGTTGGTATCGATGAAGTAAAGAATGATTGAAATCATAATTGAAATATTTTAGTTTCTCTCAGTAACGTAAAAGAGGAAGTAAAATAAGAAAAATATTAGATATAAGAGCTGTCACTAGTATAAAGTTAGTCGTTTCATCAGTTGAACTCAATGTAAAGACATTGAACCATACGGCAAAATTTAAGTACCAAACATACTGATTTTGGATTTGCCAATGGCAATTAAATTTGGTGCGATAGATGAAGATAGTGGTTATATTAAACCGAATTTTGACTTGACATTAGTGATAATCGGTTTTATTAATACCAAGAATCAATATGCAACTAGCGATTTGATATTGGTTCACTGTTGTAGAGCCCCTTGGTCCGAAGTACACCTTGAAGCCTGCACCTTGCAATACATTCTTGCGCTTTTCAGTACTAGACTTTTTGTTTTGATTCGCTGTGTTTTTTAACAGAATATTTGAAAGTGTGTTGATATGAGTTACGTTATTATGAATACTTTTCGGACCTTAGGAGGTTACAAAAAAAGGTTTTTAACAAAACAATACTGGACATAACTTTGCAATTGAAGATGACGATAGATGACAATTTTTTTATATAACGAAAGAAAATACACGGTAATTCTGAGGTAGTCATTTTTTGACTACATTCTATGCATTTCAAAGAACATCCTCCATACGTCAAAAAATGCCTACTTTTTAATCCCAAAAAATGAATACTTTTAATTCCTTTTTTAGTTCCAGTGTGATAGAAAAAATGCATAAGAACAAGGCTATCATCAAAGTGGAAATATCGATTTGTTCTAGCTGACTGGCTTTGCCGCAATGGGTTCTGGGTCGCCGCAAAATGAGTTCTTGCAAGTCAAATTTGAATCCAGTATCATGGAAAGGCTACGAGGCACTAATTAGATTGATCTATATCTATTGACACTATAACCGTCGCTTTCTCGGAAATGAAAACTTGTTCTTGCAAATCATCAATCCCAGAAAAAACATGTTCCTACCCTATGGTGTATTTTATTTGTATGTGCGGGTTTTTGAGATAAATCGATACGGAATGTCGTTAATTACAAAAAAAGCAGATCGTACGGAGATTAAAACGGCCAACGGATATTTGAGATATTGGCGCTGAGATTCATATCCCATCTTCATTGAATAAAGTGACTATTTCCATACAATCACATTTCAAAAATACATAGTTTCTAATCTCTTTCACATGCTGCAAAATGCCTAAAATTTATTCACTTTTTGACGTATAACCTCTTTAGGCATTTTTGCCTAAAACCTTTTAAGGCATTTTATGCATAATTCCAGTCTTCAAGAAAAGTGCCTACTTTGAAGTCATAATTGCATACTACAGATTTACCGTGTAGATTACAATTGAACGTAATATTTAAAGAAGCGTAATTATGCAAAATTGCTTTAAAACTGGAGGCTGTATTAGCTTTTCGATTTACATCGCACAGGAAAACAGTAGCTTGCTGCGATTCCTGGTTTGGTCTTAGAAACGATTTGCGTTATTTTTTCTGGCTGTCCTTGAAATTACTATTAATTAGACCACAAAAACAAGTTAATTCAAATGATTTATCTAGTTCAATTTTGAAACGATGAGATGAATTTGTTAGAGTAGAGGAGGGGAAGAATGTGGTAGATGTAATAGTTCAATGATTACCATGGAAAATAAAAATAATAATTATAGTATTTGAATGGTCAAAAATAAATGAAAATTGTTATATATATTTTATTTGAGTGATTCGCCATGAACGTAGTAATAACTCTTAGGAAGGTTATTCACGTAGCAGCGTGTTCAAACAAAATCGTAGTAGGTGCATGTGCATGATCGATTCAGTTATTTGACGGATTTTGCAGAGCACAGTTGTGCTGGCGCGAGTGCAGAATGTTGCGAAGAAGTCCTCCAAGTCCTCGACCAGGTCACTGTCGGCTTCGTTCCACGTAACCTAAGACGTTCTCCGCTACGCTACTGATAACTGTTTTAACGGTTTTTCCAACAGTCCGCGAGAGGGGTTTCACCCTCTTCCGGCAGCGCAGTTGCGAGCGATTTGTGATTCCGTTTGGTTTGGTAACCTCAAGGTGTACCGCTGTGCTAGAAGATGGTACTTCGTACAGCCATGTTTTTGGAGACGGCGAAGTCGATAAGTCGAACGCCGTTATCGTTGGTCAGCTGGTGTGCGCTGAAATTTCCATTCACCGGTTTATATTCCTCCTCCTGGCCAACCTGAGCGTTGAAATCCTCTATTATGTTCTTGATGCCGTGGCTTGGGTAGCGGTCGTATTCATGCTCCAGCTGTGCGTAGCATTCTTCTTTGTCATTATCGGTACTTCCGAGGTGAGGGCTATGCACGTTAATGATGTTGATGTTGGAGAATCTGCCCTTGATCCTCATCCTTGGGTTTGGGTCTTGTGTTGATCGATCACAACCCTATCGCTCGCCTCTGCATCTCACCCATCATGGTAAAAGCTGTCCCTAGCTCGTTGGTATTGCCGCAGCTCTGGTAGATGGTATGGCCATGCCGAAACGTAGACACCGAGGATGTGGTTTTTCAATCCGTCGGAAAGCACGCGAGTACTTCCAAGAAAATCGCTGTCGGCTCGCCCAACCAACCCCACTATCTCACAAGAGGACCATCGTGATGCTTAATAGTCCTGATATCCAGCTGGTCTTTCGGCTTTTGTATTTGGCCGCTCCTAACATGGAGAACAGACGCTGCCTTGAGCTGTCCCTGACCTGCAAACAAACGCTCGATTGTAGTTCATTCAGCGTTACCCAGGCTGCACCACGGGGAGGCGAACTGCCTTACAGCCCTTAATAATTGTTTCTTGGGATCATTGAATTAAGAGTAATTATAAATATGAAACTTCGTGGGCACAACTGCCATCTCCCTCATAAAATACAGTTATGAAATTGCTACTCTTTAGTTGGCATGTTACAACGAACAGAAGTAGCAATTTCATTACTGTATTTGAAGTTGCAGAAGTGATTTGTACTCTAGAAGTTTCACGCTGAGGCTCAGTCATGATGATGATGATGTGAACTACCATCTAATGTAGCAAGGCAACTGTCTATAGAACTGGACTGTTTTAATTAAACGATTGGATCATGGTTGTACTGTGGAAATGTTTCATCATGTTTCTGTATGAAGGGCCGAAAACGTATTGTTGGCCCGTAAGAAGATACACTTACGCGCAACCCGCAGCTAACTACAGGGGTCTAGAGAGAATCTCCTTCCATAAACAAGTTCGCAGAAACCACACCAAACCAGAGCCCTCGCTAGATCCAGCTTTTTATTAACGAAATGTTAACAACAGGAAGTTGGCAGTCCCACTCTTCCTATCCAAATCGCTTCAATCGGGTGCTCTGATGGTCCCTCCCTTCATCCCAACATAAAATTTTCCCTTCATCCCAACATAAAATTTTCCCTTCATCCCAACAGAAATTTTTCTCATGAACACTCTCATTCCAGCTATGGTTCCGCGGAGTGCGGCCTTCCAAGTTCCGGCACGTGTACGGTCTTCCCACGCGGAAAGAGTGCTGCTACACAGACATCAGCGTAGTCCGCAGTGGCAACGATGGCAACTTTTGTGCCATCAATCCCACATTCCTGGCCATCGTGGCCGACACCACTTTTGTGGTGATTCCGATTAACCAAACCGGCCGGATCGATTTCCAGTGTTGCAAGGTAATTGGACACACTGGTCAAATCCTGGATCTCAAATGGAACCCGTTCGATGATAACATGATCGCATCGGCATCGGACGATTGCACGGTGAGTTGCTGTTAGTTGCTCTTTCCCTAACGATGATTTATTATTTCACCGGTATTTTTATGTAGATCAAACTGTGGAAGATCCCTGAGGGTGGTCTGACGAGCAATTTGACTGACTGTTCGACCGAACTAGTTGGCCACAAGCGCAAGGTGCTGCACATCGAATGGCACCCAACGGCGTCGAATGTTTTGATAAGTGCCGGCTTCGACCATCTGATCTGCGTGTGGGACGTCTCTAATGCCGAGAAGCCGCTGATGAACGTGATCAATTGTCACGTGGATATGATCTACAGTTTAGCAATCAGTCGTGATGGATCGCTTATTGCAACCACATCCAAGGATAAGAAGCTGCGGGTGATCGAACCGCGCAGTGGAATCGTCGTTTCGGTGAGAAATTTCTTTGAAAAAATAACATCATTAACTGATCGATCTTAATTCTATTTTCAGGAGGGTGTCTGTCACTTGGGAACGAAATGCTCCAAGGCAGTTTTCCTCGATAACGATCGCATTCTGACGACAGGGTTTTCCCGACATTCCGATAGGCAGTTTGCTGTGTGGAATCAGCATGATTTAAAGAAACCCTTGGTACAGGAAGTAATTGACAGTTCGAGCGGAGTTGTCACTCCCTACTTCGATTACGACACAAGAATGATCTACCTTGCAGGCAAAGGAGACGGCAACATTCGGTACTACGAATTGGTAGACGAACCGCCTTACGTGTACTACTTGAATCAGTTCCTTTCGGGTCAACCCCAGAAGGCACTGGGATTCATGCCAAAGCGTGGTGTAAATGTAACACAGTGTGAGGTGTTTAGATTTTACAAACTGCACGCCACGGGAAACATTTGCGAGCCGATTTCGATGATCGTTCCCCGCAAATCGACCCTTTTCCAGAGTGACCTCTATCCGGATACGCTGGCTGATATACCGGCGATTGGTGCCAAAGAATGGTTCCAGGGGAGAAATGTGCAGCCCATTCTGAGGTCTATGAAGACTGGTAAGTAGTAGGAGGACGCACTTTGTCTCGTCGGATTTTTCTTTCAATCAATAACATCTCATTTTCAGGTGAATCCATTTTGGACACGACCAGTCAGAAAACCCGCACCGAGAGCAAGTTTGCCACAAACCATCACACCAACGGCAAGCACAATGTCCTCAACAATCACCACGGTAATCTCAATGGTAACAGCAATAATAACCATAACCATAGCAATGGCCCACCAACAATGAACGGTGGCTACACAAATGGTGGCAATGTGACGTCTCTCACCAACGGCAAAAACAACAAGGAAAATGAACACGACAACCGGAAGTTCGACAACAACACGAAAAAGTTTGCCTTTCTGTCACAACCGACGATACCGGATTATAGGCCGCAAGCGGTAACTAACGTAATTGAATTTTGCATTAAGCGGAGCTTTTTGAAGTAATTCCTCTTTTCCACTTTCATGCAGATTATCGAAAAAAGTCAAAAGACATCGACGAACCAGAGTACAAAGTTCCACCAGCTGCAGGCAATCTTCGGTCAGCACCAGACGGCGAACCACAAAGACATTGCCAACCTGCAGAACAACTTGCTCAGTAATTCGAGAAATAGTTCGAGAAACAGCTCGCTGGAGAATATCAACCTGTTGAACTCGGAGAATGAGGTATGTGTTTTGCGATCGGGTCTCGGTAATTGTACCGATAAGCAGGATTATATTATCATCATCGACATTATTGGTAGCTCGAAAACTGCTCAGTTAGCAAAGCGTGTTTGTAGCCAATTTTTAAATGGTTCCATAAATTGTCGTTGGAAACGAACTAAGAGTTTGGAATTGGAGAATCACGGTTTTGTGGAAGGAAGAACTATGATTGCCATAAACGCGGCGCTTGGTTTACAAATATCGGTTCTTCTTCTCTCTGAATAATGCGTGCTACACAGGCAGAGTTTCCGCCCTAACTGTAACATCTTCACTAGACAAGTTTCTGTCATCTCGCGGCAGTGTTGCCACAGAGTCCCTTGAGTCTTCGTGGTGAGTTTCCAAATCCGGATAGTAGATGTACGCAGGCTTAATACGGTCCAACGAAATTCCTTGCTTCTTTCCTCTTATGAACATCACAACAGATTTATCGCATCGGTCCATGACGTCAAATGGCCTGTCATACGGGTACTGCAGTGGGCGCATAACAGTGTCGACTAGAACAAAAACATGTTTGCAGTTTTTCAAATCGTCGGGAATGAAAACGTGACGTCGAGTATGGTTGTTGCCACCGATGGGTCCAACTTGCTGGATCATATTTCTCAAAGACTCAAAACTCGGAACGGTAGATATCCCTAGAAGAGCGGTCACCCGGTATTCGAAGTTTTGGTCTACTGAGCGCAGGATTAACGGCAATCTATCACACCAGTGTTTCGGATCAACACACAAGATAGCTGCTTTAAGAGTTCGATTGACCCTTTCGACTAACTCGTTCGCTTGGGGGTGACAAGCCGTCGTTCGAAAGCGATGAGCCCCGAAAAGTCGAGCCATATCCATAAACAGTTCCGACTCGAACTGCCGGCCTTGGTCGGCACCAAAACGGGAAAATCCAGAGATTACAGATTGCCTTCACAACAGTTTCAACTAGCATATCTGGCAATCGAACTGCTTCTGGCCAGCGACTGCATCTATCCACCATCGTTGACAGGTGCCTGTTTCCCCCAGAAGGTGGCAACGACCCGACTAGGGCAATATTTACGCGGTTGAAGCGACTGTTGGGAAGCTTGAAATCCTTTAGTAGTGTCACAGTATGCCGTTGGATCTTCGAGCGTTGCCAATCAGTACATGACCTGACGGATTGACATACGTCTCGATTTATGACCAAACGATTCTATCGGATACCATCTTTCTAGTAGCACAAACTCCCGGGTGCGAAAGAGCGTGAATTGTTCTCATAACATGCTCTCTGTGCGGATTGGGTACGAACGGCCTTAGTCGATTGTTCGTCACATCGCAGTAGACGGGTAGACTCGAGTGAACCGTCGGCTTTCATACGAGCTTCAGTGACGTTTTCTTTCCAGAAGTAGAAGTTGCTTCAGTTCTTCGTCGTGGTTTTGGGAAGCTGCAAAGTTTATTTCTGAAGCAACAACGACTGCGTGTACTCTGCAAAGTGCATCTGCTACAAAATTGTAGCAGATACCATTCCGAGTAGAGTCTGAGATCATATAGAAAACTAAGTATGACTTTGTGATGTTCCCGATAATGATAATGCAGGTTGCTGTCGTTTTGGTCGTTTTAACGGTTAAAAGATCAAAATAGATAGCAAACATTTCTCGAGTACTTTTTCAAACAGGCGTATCTGATTTTGTAAACAAAGTGGGGAAGTAAGATTCAAACGTTAAATTATTGAAACCCTTAGCACCTTCATGCAAACTAGGGCCACCATCACGAGGAATAACATTTCCCAAACATGATGATGATGCTACTTTCCGTGGGGGTACTGAGAGTTTTGAGAAATTTACGTTTGAAACTTACTACACGGTAAGCTTCCTTTACCCATTAATGGGTACGATTTATTATTATTGTTATTTCTCCTGTGGAAAATTTCACCCATTTTCCCGTAAAACGGCGTCTACCCATTTAAATGGGTAGACGCCGTTTTACGGTAAAATGGGTAAAAATTTCTACAGGAGGAATAACAATAATAAGAAAACGTACCCATTAATGGGTAAAGGAAGCTTACCGTGTACCCCTCTTTGTTTACAAAATCAGATACTTCCGTTTGAAAAAGTACTCGAGATTATTCCTCGACATCAAATTTAAAACTGATCCTGCTATCAGTGAGTGCAAAGTCATTTTGCTGTACATTTTTTCCGGTAATAGCAGAATGAAAACAAAACAACTTTTCTCAAAGAAGAGTGAACGCAAGATTACTAAATACAGAAAACTAAATTCTATATCAAATTTGACATTTGTGAAGTAAAATCAAATTCTTTGATTTGAATTTGATGTCGGTATCAAAATAAGTTTTCGAATTGATATCCTTATGATGTAAGACTTTACTCGGGATCTCAGTCAGCTCACGACCAAATACCGAATACTTCTTTTGCGTAGAGGAAAAATTTGCGAGTCCAAGTGGACTCCAAGCACCATCGACGAGCTGTTATCATCCGGATACTGTAATGAAACTGTTTTACACTCAGTAAAAGATTGTTCATTCGAAGGTGTGCAACTCAGTTTTCGCGTGTCGTTCTAGCTACACCCATATATCAATTCCTGCAGGTGTTTCTGAATATCCGCCGCCACGTGTGAAACGATTTTAGCCGGTCACCAAAGACAAAAATCGGTGTAGTTCCGTAACGATAAAAGTCAGCTTGAAGTTAGCACTACGGCTTTAACGCGTTTCGTTTGAGGCTTGATTCCGTCATCAGACACAAGAGATTCAGAGGAAATTTACTTTATTTAGATCGAATCGGGAATTAGTCAAGTTAAGGACAAGCCCGTTTTGCTGTAGGCGCTCAAAAACAACGCGTATGTCAACGCGTCCTCCTTTGCGATGCATATGTCATCCACAAGTACGACAGCAAAGTCTAGATCGCCGAAAATACAATTCATAAACCGTTGAAAGGTTTGGCTCCGTGTAAATTCGAATAACCCGAATGGTGTTATTATGGCAGTTTTCAATACATCTGAATCCTCAACCGGTGCGTGATGGAAAGCCCGCACCATGTCCAAAGTCGTAAATATACACTTTCCTAGAAAATTGTTGATCGTGAATGTGTGGGACGGGATAACGACCTGTAATTGTAACCCGATTTAGACTTCGACAGCCTCTCATAAAGCGCCAAGCACCGTTTTTCTTGGGGAAACAAATCACTGGCCGAGCTGCTCTTGGACCATTGTTCGCAAGGTTTGTGGCATCGATGTTTCTATAAACTCTTAGCACCGATTATTCCTATGATAACATCCGAAGAGAACAACGAAAAGAAGGGGGGGGAACAAAGGTTGGTTGGAAGGAACGAACCGGTTTTGGGTGGTTGGGGGGGTAAATTAAATTGGGCGGTGCAGGAGTTCCTTTGGGGGGGGGGGGGAGGGGCGGACGGTAAAAAACCAAAAAGGGTGCGGGCGGCGGCGCGGGTGGTGTGGGGTGGGGATGTTTGGGGGGGAGGGGTGTGTGTGGGGGGGGGGGGGGGGGATTTTTGTTGTTTTTTTTTGTTGGGGGGTTAAAAAAAATGAGTCTAGTTTGAAGCAAACAAATTTTTGGTTGTAATTCAAACTACAATTCTGGTTGTACAAAAGTCAACATATGTTCGTTTCTAATCCTGGACATCAGTTGAATCGAACGAGTTTTCCACGTTATTTACACTCGAAAAAAATGCATTGATTCAAACTGAAATTTAATTGATTCAAACTAACACTGTAGTTTTGTTTCAACCATTAACAGATTTCTTTTCATCAAAAGTTAGGTTGACATAAACAGCTCGTACAAATTGTGATGATTGGTTGAATCAACCTAAATGCTCAGATAAAATTAATCTGATTTTCTGATTAGGCAAATATCAACCTAAAAGCTAGTTTAAAACAAACTAAATGATAAGTTCAGTTGAGCTGTCAGCCAGATATCACAAGAGCTTTTGTTGGTCATTTGTTACAACTCCCAGACAAGCGAAAGTTATTTGAAATTTAAAAGTTTAAAATCTTGCAGCCGCATCGGAACTTGCCGAACCCGTGCGCAGCGATGACGTCTTGAGGGAGTCTTTTTTGAAGGATGCCAAAACTCTGCCTCCACGATGGTTTGTTCACTTAATTATTAGGAAAAATCTTTTTCGCTACCATCAATATCAGTACGAATGAAAAAGCTGAAACATGTTTGGACTCCCATTTTTTTATTACATATTTATTAAAACCCTGTTCTGTTGGCATGAGTTGTTGTGCTGAACGGATTTCAAATGCGATGTGCAGTTTTGCATTCATCAATGGTGAAACGAATAAGAAAATAAATGAATAAATAAATTCAAGGCATTCTGCATCGGATGTGAAAAATATCTATTTGATTTTAACAATATTGTTGCTTGTTTCAACAAATATCGTTGGTTTCATCAAGCATTTTGTTGTTTATTCCAAACAACTAGTTGGTTTGATTTAAACTGAAAATGGATTAAAACAAACTGCTAGTTATGTTTGAATTTGACTAAGATTTAACAGCTGTCAAAATGGAACAACCAATGTTATGGTAGTTTCAACAAAACTTTTGTTGAATTCAGGTATGAAACCAACCCAAAAACAACATTTATTTCTAATTTATTTCAAGCATTGTACTTTGTCAAAGCAAACCGAGAATTTGTTTAGGCAAATTTCAATATGAAATTTTGGTTGAAACAACCTAAAATATGATCGTATTTACTAAAGTTTTTTCTCCGTGTAGGCGCCCACTTTCTGTGGTATTTCACGGTGTTTCGTGCAGTGAGTCAAAAGTTATTCCAGATGGAAGCCGAGAGGAGAGAAAAAATTCTGCACACCCACGTTGATAATCCAACGTGGTCCGCAATAAAAATCGCAAAAACGTTGAAAATCGCCATATCAACCGTGTATGATGTGCTCAAACGTTTCAGGGAGCGAAAGAGCGTGGATCGAGTACCTCAAGGTAAGCGCCCTATATGACCTCAAGCTGAACTAGAAGGTGTTGAGAACCCTCAGAGCAAACCCTGGACTATCAGATAATGAAATCGCACAAAAATACGCAGCTGCTTGCAGTATCGTTCGAAGAATTCGTTTGCGAGCAGGATATCGTTCTTATCGAGCCAGCAAGCAACCAAACAGAACGTTGAAGCAAAGTTTCGTCACCAAAACTCGAGCTCGGAAATTGTACCAGCAGGTTTTGACGACGTACCAAGGATGCCTGCTCATCGACGATGAAACCTACGTCAAAATGGATTTCGGATAGCTTCCTGGCCAAAAATTCTACATGGCGACGGCACGAGGAGATGTTCCTGCGAAGTTTAAGTTTGCTTTTATGGACAAATTTGCCAAAAAAAACTGATGATTTGGCAAGGAATATGCAGCAGTGGAGCAAAGACCAAAGTGTTCGTGACAAATAAGACGACGGACTCGAAGCTGTACAAGGAAAAATGCCTCAAAAACCGCGTGCTACCTTTCATTAAAGCCCATAGAGGTCCCGTGAAGTTTTGGCCAGATTTGGCGAGTTGCCACTACAGCCGGGAGGTCATCCAATGGTACCGTGATAATAATGTAGATTTCATCGATAAAAACATAAATCCACCCAACTGCCCGCAGTTCCGGCCCATCGAGAGATTTTGGGCAATAATGAAGCGGAAGCTTAAGAAAAGTGGAAAAACGGCTCGGGACGCGACTCAGATGGCCAAAACGTGGAACAAATGTGCCAAGAAAGTTGACTCCGGAAGTGTGCAACGTTTGATGGGAGGAATAAAGAAGAAAGTGCGAATTTTCATTACAAACGAAGAGAATTGATTTGTATTGATATTTTTTCCTTAAAGTACAGTGAATTACCTTTGTTTTGATGTATTAAACTTAGTTGTACGTCCATCCGTTACCGAAATATAGATGATTTTATTATTCCGGATTCTAAATGGACATAGCTTCATTAGGCTTCCGTCGTTGATACTTAGAACCGCCCGAATATTGGCTGGCAGCCTCTGGAGAAAAAGCATTTTCAGGAATTCGCTCGCTCGACGTTCGGATGACAGCTCCTGCATCTTGGCAAGCACGTGTGTGGGACGCAAACCACCAAATTCACAAGCGCTCATAATCTTTTCTAGTTTTGACGGCGGCATCAGCTCAAATCGTGAAATCAGGCGTGTTTTGATTGCGTCATATTTTCGGTCGGCTTGTGGTGCCTTCACGGTATCGGCAACATGGCATATTACCGATTGGTCAATCTTGGCGATGAGCTGGTGGAATTTCGTCACGTCTTGCGTAATGCCGTTCAGTGTGAATTAAGCCTCGGCTTGTGCAAATCACATAGTTGGGTTCGATTTGCAGAAGTCTGGAAGCTTCACTGCTGCAGCGGTTGGTTCTGTATTCGTCATTTTGTTTTCTTTTTACGTAGCAAATCGAAATCGTCGTTCCGTTTTCTGTGAAACCATCGGGGTTATCAAATATGGCTTCGTATGCCACGGAATCGAAGAATCGCCGTTTTGTGGAATAAAGAACTACGATTGAAATAAACACGGCGCTTGATTTACAAATATCGATTTTTATTCTCTCTGAATTATACTGGCAGAGCATCCGCACTAACTGTAACATCTTCACTAGACAACGTTCTGCCATCTCGCGGCAGTGTTGCCACAAACCTCTTTACCAAAGCAAGTGGATGGAGTCTTACACGACAAAGCAACGTCCCAAGCAAGCTTTACAGGAAAAGTAAGGTTCCCATTACACCGTGCAGTGTTCAGGACGTGCCTTACGTTGGCATGAAACAGTCGGCTATTGACTCTTTCATTCCACCGAAAAAAAAGACACGTCCCTGACACTGAACGGTGTAATGAGAGCCCTGCTTAAATTGCATTAGAATTGCTTATACTTTAAGAATCTTGAGAAGTTTAACTATACTAGATCTTTATTGAAAGAATGTCTTGATTGTACGGGTTGCTCAAATGTCACAGGTTACTGCGCCCTTTGATTGACGGGTTACTATCAGGGAGGGGCTCGAGTTTCTTAGTTGACTTAGTTGACATTTCTTGCCTTCAAAAACCTCCACCTGCCAAATGTGGTTCCATTTACTTGATTAGTTCTCGAGTTATGTAGAAATTTGTTGCATTTGTATGAAAACCCCCCTCCCGCCCCCTTCCAGATGGCGGAGGAGTCTCAAACTTCCACAGAAACATTTTTCTCCTCCAAAAACCTCCACATGCCAAATTTGGTTCCATATGCTTGATTAGTTCTCGAGTTATGCACAAATTTTTGTTTCATTTGTATGAGAGCCCCCCTCTTACAGAGGGCGGAGGGTCTCGAGTTACCTTAGAAACATTTCTTGCCTTCAAAAACCTTTACCTGCCAAATCTGGTTCCATTTACTTGATTAGTTCTCGAGTTATGCAGAAACTTGTGTTTCATTTGTATGGAAGCCCCGAGAGAGAGAGAGAGAGAGAGAGAGAGAGAGAGGAGGGGTCTCGAACTACCGTTGAAACATTTATTGCCTGCAAATTCCCCGCATGCCAAATTTGGTTCCATTTGCTTGATTAGTTCTTGAGATATGCAGAAACTTCTGTTTCATTTGTATGGGAGCCCCCCTTTCCAGAGAAGGGAGGGGTCTCAAACCATCATAAGATATAGATAGATAGATTATCATACGCAATGCAAAGCATTTCAAGTCTGTGTAGATGAATTTTATTTGTTTTGAAAATCTCAGATGCTTCTACGACTCGTTTCTTGATACTCATTAGAGTTTGAGTGTCCAGGACAGCTTTGTTAAAATCGCAAATGATCATCAAACATCAAAAAGTTATTTTCAATTCAACCAAAATGATTATTTTGAATAGTTTCAATCGCAGAGTCTTACCGATAATCTATATGATACTAGCGATTTGAAATTGGCCTGAATATACCTTGTAGTCTGCACATTGCAATACACTCTTGCGCTTTTCGGAACCTTCGCTACCTAGCTTTGTTTTTGTGTTGATTCGCTATGTTTTTTGACAGAATATTTGAAGGTGTATTCGTGTGAGCTACGTTCACAGAGACAAATTTGATAGTCAATTTACCATTATTGGGGCTTAGGATGACTATTGCAGTATAGTGATTTTGAACCGACTATAATCATGGTCAACACGACTATTAAAAACAGTTGATTCAACATTTACAATAATGTCGGAATAGTCCTTGTTACCATGATCATAGTCAAGAATGCCATGAACATGGTGAATTCGTCCATTTTCATGGTTATTGTAACCATTATATGCAATAGTCATCCTGACCATGATTTAATTGTCGGTATTACGATAGAATTTTTGTCAGAGTTATTAGGGGCGAATCATTAAGCTTGGGACCGAGCTATATACTATAATCCATTTTCTTCTTGACTATCCATGCACTTTATTATCATAATTACAACTTGTAGTAATTGTAACCTATCGATCTTATCCTAAAAAAATTACACATCATGTTCTACATCAAATTAAACAAATATTGCTTTGTTCATTTGATACTTCAAATCATCTCCACCTAGATGAAATTTAATATTGACATAGACAACAGCACAGGCGATAATGAACATCCATCGAAGAATGAACGAAACCCAATAACAACTTTAGACAAAACCGTCAAAAGATCGAAAGTAACAATTATAAACAATGACTTAAAACGTAAATTTCCTGGAAATGCCAGCTTGCAAAATACCGACGGGTAGGTAATAACTCCCTGTATCTATTTCTGGTGCTATTTCCCAAGTAACCACGAGGCTATAATAGCTTACATATATAGGGCATATGCACTACGTCTAGTGCATCATTGAGGTTGAATTAAAGCTGAAAAGGGCCCCACTAAGTTCGAACTAATGCTATATCTTTTGTAATGCCATAAGACATTGCTAAAGTTTCATTATTGCACTGGTAATGCATCATTGCATTGGTAATGCATCATTACATTCTTAAAGCTAATCTAACGCTTCATTACTTGACAACTGTTGAATTGATGCGATACCGCATTAATGATGTTGATTTTGTGTTGAATAAGAGTAATAATATAATGCTTGTGGTTACTTGGGTTTGTTTGTGGGAGCAAGCAGATCCCAGAAAAATACGCTAGAAGTCATTGTTTACAAATGTTACTTTCGACTTTTTGACTATTTTGTCTAGAACTGCGAAACTCAGCGGTTGCTCTGGTCAAGCGAAAACTGTCACTACAAAATTCAAATTCAAGAAGATAGTTGGTCTCTCCGTTAAGGATGTCTTAATTTACAGTTCATTTTGTGAATATCCGGGAACTAAGGAATCACCCAACGCGCTGCACTATACTTTAAGACGATCTTACCCAAAATCGCGGTCATCCCGAGCCGCTTCCAAACAAAATCGCGGTCATCCCGAGCCGCTCCCAAACAAACCTGCGGTCATCCCGAGCCGCTTCCCGCCCAAAATCGCGGTCATCCCGAGCCGCTTCCAAACAAAATCGCGGTCATCCCGAGCCGCATTTCAGAAATATAAACTGTGACCATCCAGGGTCACATTAAAGGCAACACTACTTTGCTTTATTACCATTTTTCTTGGAAGGTTAACTGTGTCCACTATATTCCTTTTTAGACATTTTGAAGTGAAATTAAAGCCTCGACGCTTGGGAGCCAGTTTTTTTCGACTTTCCATGTTCAAGAACTTTTTTTTTTCAAATTTCTAAACATTTCTGCAATGCGATGGGTGATTCCTCAGGCCAAATAAGTAAGTTTAATATTATTCAGTTTTCTGCTGAAAATTCAGCAGTCTGGCCGGATCGCCAATGTGAATATCCGGGAACTAAGGAATCACCCAACGCGCTGCACTATACTTTAAGACGATCTTACCTCGTTCACTGACAGACAAGAAAAGGGGAGATGCTTAGTCATGAGTCTATGCCTACTGTGATCAGGGTTGCCACATTATTTTTCGTTCCCATCTTTAATTTTTGCCAAAAAAATCTTGTTTATCTGTGTTAAACTGCAGAAAATCTTTGCAAAAATCTTAGCTTTAAACTTTGTGCTGTAAGTAGAATAAAAACTTTTCAGGTGCCTGTTTATGCACTTCTTTTTTATAATTGCTATTGAGTTGCATGTTCGCAATGAACTTTCTTAGCAATTGAAAAGCCTTCTTCCCATCTGCTCGTTTGAAACGCAGCAGTTTTCTTCAACAAGCTTTCAAGTCATTCTTCCACCTCAATGTCCTTGCCGATGATTGCCGTCCTCAGCTCACAAAACGTATTTTCTATGGCCTGTTCATCACCGCTTTCAAAGAAGATCTGATCCAGCAGAACTCCTTCAAAGTGTGCAGCGTCTTGGGGTCAACGCTTGATGCAGTAATCAGATCTGGATTCGTTCCGATCAAAGCGCCTAATGATCCGTTTAATCAACTCGGTATAGGCAGCAGAGCAGATCGAGAAAGCCTCCTTTCTGGTATCATAGAGAGTTCCGGATCCAAGCATTTCTCCTGCTGCTACCCCGCTATAGATTTCCGATATCTTACGAATATGTTTCTCTAAATCAAAAACTTCGAAATCCGTCACGTGTTTGAGGTAATCATCCTCGCACATATTTGTAAGGTGAACCATTAGTGAGACTTCAGCGATGGCACATTTTCAGGAATTTCGGAACTTCTCACTGGAAGATACGGTTCGCTTTATTGATAATGGGCATCCTGTCATTAAATTGACAGAAAATGCGCTGTGTGGTTTGATTGTTGTCACAGTTGGCTGTGAAACGAGCTTCGAAAACCGTTCCAAATTCCTTTTGACAATTGACCCCAACGATAGCCATCTGGTGGTAGATGGATGCCGAACTTTTGAAGGTTTCAATTCCAAGATACTTTGTATCATCTGTAATTCCTTGGATTGTATTGGAATGGATCTACTGTTCCAGGTACAATGGCAGCTTTTCATATGCGTAGATTGCACAAGGAGCCAGTACACTTGATAATTATAAAATGGGGACAGTCACGTTTCAGCAGCTTCTGGACAGATCGGTCAGAACCCATTATTATACTCCATCTGTTCCAAAGCGCACAAGCCTTTTTGTTTGTAATCGGTCCCATCGATCTGGAACTGTTTCACAATTGCACAATATAAATATTGGTTTTCGGACTGCAAAATTATATTGAAGATAACAAAAAATCACGTTCGAAACAACTAAGCTTTGAATAGCAAAAATAACCATCGAGAACATTGTTCTAACTTTCCAAAATTCCTCTGAGTGAATGCATGAAAATGCTTCTAAATTGAAAGAACAGTATTTTTTGTAGAAATCTCTGTAGAAAATTCTCTTAAGCAACATTGATACTTCTCCAGCGGAATACTTGAAGAATTTATTGAAGTATTTTTTGGAGAACTATATGTTAGAATGCCTTCAGACATCTTACTCAAAAATTAAAAACTAATTCTACAAAACCCCTTGCGGATTTTTTGAAATTTAGAATTATATAAATGAGATTATGGAATTCATGCAAAAAATTCTTCTTAGATTTCTTCAAACTAATCAAGATTTTTTCCAAGAATTATCTTATAGTTTTTGTGTAGTTCTTTCAGGTGTCCTCCAGAGATTCCTTTAGAATCACAAAACTTTACAAGTTCAGGGCTTCCTCCAAAAAAATCACCACAAGAATGTTTTGAAATACTGCCGATGAGATGCCACAAGAAACTCCTGAAAAATCCATGAAGAAATGCCAACAAACTCCTGAAGAACCTATAGAAACGCCAGAAGGAATATGTCAAGGAATGTTTGGGAACTTTTCATAGAATCTTTGGGGAATACTATTAAAAAAAATTAAAAGATTATCTCAAAAAAATTATGAAGAAATCATGTTGAGGCACGCGCACAAACTGACTTTCAGACTGTCAGTTGTAAATTTAGTGTGCCCCTAAAACTTTAGCTCACATCGAAGAACCTTTCATATATTCTGTAAAATTAACAAAGCGAATCAAAGCAAAATCAAAGATTCTTGTACAGGAAAGCGGAAGACTGTATTGCGTGGTGCAAGGTGTCAGGTGCTTATTTTAAATCGCTAGTTTCCTATTGGTTCTTTGTGTCGGTGTCAATTTTTTTTCTTTGCTTCATGGGCCTTAAACAACACAATGAAAGTAGAATTGGTAAAAAGTTGGATCTTGAAATGTACACATATTATAAATTGGAGGTTTTTAAGTGGACAAGCAATTGTTAAAAATCTTAAAAATCTTGGTTTATCTCAAAAATCTGTAATCTTAACATACAGATATCTGTATGAAAAAAAATGAAAAAATCTGTGTCAATCTAGATAAATCTGTGCATGTGGCAACCCTGACTGTGATAGTGATATGCCAAAGATATGCGTACAAGGTAGACCATATTTAAGGGACGTAACGGGCGTTATTGGCAGTGTTGGCTATCTATCCACGTTGTACCACACACATTTGAGAGCAGATGAATTGATTTTTACCGGCACTGGTACTCAGCTTCGCTTGACGACGTAGCCAACAGGGTTTGCTTCTTGCCTGACCAGCAGTTAAGGTTGTATAGGTCTCTGAGGACTGAAGAAAGCGTTATTTTTTTAAGCTTGCCACTTTTGGTGTTGCGCTAGTGACGATTTTAACATTTTAATCTCGGTTCACAATGGATTTGTGAGGTAACAATATTTCTTCTACCAAACTACTAGTATAAGTAATTTAGATAAAACATTATAATACCTGGCTGATAATCAATGAAAAAATACTATCGTTGCGATAACCACTGCACGAAGTTCAACTCGGAAGATTTTTTTTCCCGAATAAAATTAACGGCAAAACACGACAACTTCCGCCGCGAAAATTGTGATTGCTGCAAGAAAACCGAGCTGTCAAATTAGCCCCACACGCAGCACCAAGTTTTCGGCTTCAGGATTGTTTTTCGTTGTTTTTTGGCAGCCGCTTCAGTTCTGTGATAGATCTACGCTTGTATGCGATCCTAACTTAAGATATAGGCAATCCGATCTTTCAGAACGAGGGTGGCTTGCACGGTCGCAAATTGAACTCAATGTGAGAGTCCAGTTTACTTAGTCGCATGGGTATTACGACTCAGTTTCGTAAAAAGTGGCGTCACTCATAAACTGGTGGAGTTAAGGACATACGGGATCAAGTCCCTATCACTTCGAAATTTTCTGAGCACAAACCTCAAATACTAAGGTCTGTTTTTACATTAATCCGGACACCTTCAAATCATTGTAAGTTTTGAAATATTGCACGTAGGAATGAAAAATTTCACTGTGGTATGGCTGAGAGTCTATTATGAAAAAGACTATGATTGGTGTTTAAATGTTTAGTATTCAAGATGGCGACGAATGAAAAACAAGTTCGCGAGCGAATTTTGTATGGGCGTACGGAAAACCTGACTTGTCAATACGGGACCTTGCAAAAACATTGGATTCGCCTAAATCCACTATTCACGATGTGCTCAAATCATTTTCGGAACGTTTGACGGTGGAGAGGAAACCGAGAAGTGACAAAAACATTGGACGCGCTGATCCTGTCATGGACCGAAGGGTGAAAAGGATATTAACGAAAATCCCAAATCTCTCCATTCGAACGGTGGCTCGTAAAATAGGGATGTCGTCTGGTTTTGTCCAAAACTCAAAAAAACGAAAGACAAAGACGGCTTCTACGATTTCTAAAGAGTCTGTATAAACCCTAATGGACGGAGTTAAGCGCAAAGTTCGAAAATTTTATGCAAATACCGAATAACTATGTTTTGTCTTCACGAATTGTTAAAACACATCCCATGAATCTGAAATAAACAACTACGACGGAAATATAATGCGAAATTTATGTTTTATTCATGTTTTGAGGTGTCCGGATTATTGCGGATACAGACCTTACTAGGACTTCAGGCGTGAAAATTTCAAGCATCGTTTGCTCCACTGGAGCCATCCATTGGTTAGCAATTTGAGCGTTGTTTGTTTTGTTTAGTTTGTGATTTTTAGTCTAAAAAATCGTGAAGTGATAATTAACCTAACCTATAAATCATATGGAAAAAGGACTCCCTTCAGTTTCACCTTAAGGCTTGCCCACAACAGATAGGTTTGCGTTCCGTTGACGTAAATTTGTCAGAAAACCTAAGGGAAAAACTGTCAAATTAATGCAAACGCATCCGCAACGTATCAATTGTGAAATGCTCAACAGAGCTCCAAGCTGGGAAAAGTTTGACAACATAACGGCGCCACTTTGGATTTAGCGGCAAACAGACGAACTCGCTTCGGACATAAACGTATTCGCCATACGCCTTCTCCGAAGCATCCGAAAGGTATTGTAGTTCTCAACCCGATGAGAATGTGGAGCCATAACACGTCTGTTGATCCTAATCTGGTTAAGATTTAGTACTAGTCCATGTCTCACATACCGTGTGAGGTAGCGGTTGAACCCAATCTAGCCGCTTTCCATCTGCTTCTTCTAGGCTCCACAATAGCTGCATTGAACGTTGTGATGGCAGCTCCTAGCACACCTACTGTATAAAAAAGAGTGGCGATTATCGATAGAATCTTGCGCTTAGTGAATTTAAAAGTGATAGAAATGGCTAAATACTCCTCCTCTAAGACTTTCTCCTGTGCCTCCGAATGGTTGGAAATCCATTTACTTACCTTACCAATCAGACCAAGACCGGGGTGGCCTCTGCTGTATACAGAAGTTGTCTCCATTCTATTCGCTCCATGGCTTCTACTTGATCGATCCACCTTGCTCGCGCTTCTTCTTGTTGTGTCTAAGCCTAAGACATTTACAGACTAGCATTCAAAAAGTGACCAAGTCTCCTAAAAAAAAACCTGCTACCAGTCCTGTGATCTAGTCCAGATACGGACAAAGAAGTGAAATAACGTCCTTCTATTGATTGAAAGAGCTTGTTATGAGTTGATCAAAAGACTGACTGCTCAGCAGCTGTATTCAATCTTTTATACATGTCGAATCGTAGGTTTACAATAGTAATCATTTTGCATGTGTTCGTACTTATCGTTTATAAGTGGATTCAGACTTAAGGTCGAATAACTAAGACATAACAAGAAGTTCATTGGACTTCTGGATAGTCTTTCCAAAATGATTCTCACCTCTTATTGATCAATTCAATCTTTATTCCAGCTCCGAAAAGCGTTCAACAAACAAGCCGAGGAAATCAAGAGCCTTCGAAAGTCTCTCAACAATTCCGAAAAGCGAGTCCGAGAACTGGAGGCGGAAGTCAAACGGTTACAGCTTCAACAGAAGCACTAGATTCTTAAGTGAAGTAGGCGAAATAGCACATAAACAACGGACACTAATACCTATTACACATTACACATATATTTTTCATCGCTCTCCAAAACAGGCTGCTTGATCATTTCCTCTTAATATATTCTCAATTAACACGACCGTATAACCATTTGAACACAGCGGAAATAGTACGAAGCAGGTAATTCGTACAAGCAACAAGACATTCATAATAAAATATCTATTGTTAGTTAATAGCTTATTGGGCATGCGTGCTTCAAGCTAGCCAATATCAACACACAAAACAAACACAAATATGCATTTCTAAAACTATTGGCTTTGACAACATGTAACAACTCACTCAAAACAAGTGAGTGATTAACAGAGCGTGGTTTGCATTTCACTGTAACGTTACACCACAGTTTGGTTAACATAATATGCTTTCCATATGAGTCCGATAGAAGCAACCGACAAGACTTGTGTAAACACTTAACCGAACTCCAGTATGGCTTTCACAATATCGATATGTGCGAGGGTTATGAGGAAAAACAATAGTCAAAAACATAGCCAAACCTCCAAATAAGACAGAGTGAGTGCGCGCTTTTTTCTTTTCCATCAATATCTGTTTTGTTTGACAACTGCGCTTTATTCGTGGTCTATAATACGTCTAGAGTCTTACTGTAAGTTGTAAAATTGTGCGCGAACAATTCGGAACAAAAGAAGAGAAAGAAAAACAAAAGACATGTGATTTGTGATGTATCAAGAATGGTAATAATCTTAACGTAGTAGCAAAACAAAAAATCAACCCAAGCCGTCAGAAAACAATATGGATGTAGCTTAAGATTAGTGGATAAAGTTGTAAGCGAATATATATATTTTTAAGAAAACTTAGTTCGTAAGGATGATATGCAAACGCAAAGACATCGTCGAGCCAAGAACAAACCGGAAAAGTTACCACGCATTGGCGAAAAAGTTGAAGACACAAGAACACATACATAAACGCTCACAAAGCTTCAGGGTTGACTGCTTCTTGGCCGAGATATGGTTGGGTCGGCCCCCAAAATTAGGCATTGTGAATAGTAGATGAGGAAGGCGGACGCGTGCGTTGAAACGCTGTGATTTAGGTTGACCGTTGAAAGGTTCTCTATAAAATTTCATTTTTCTTATTTTTGTTTATATTTGCATAGGGATTAAGTTTGGTTTTTTCTTCTTGCTAGGATAGATTAATTTTTATGCAAACCCGGAAGTGAGCCGTTAACTGCTACTATGTCTTTTTGTTAGAGCTTTATGAACTGGAACAACCGCAGGGTACTGAACAGAACAATGGCAGAAGGCTAGGAGGCATGACACTTAAACTGTCAAGTGCTGTAGGTAGAAGCCTTCAAGCTAAATTTAAGGGAGGTTCACTTTCAAAGGAACTGTTTTCAATGACGAGTCGAGTTTAGGTTTGTTTTTTTTAACAACATTTGTAAACGACTGACCAGAAGATCTGATCTGCAAATCTTCTGATTCTCTGTCACTAATGACGTGACAAAAGACAGATCCTTGTAGGTCAGTGAAGGGCCTCATTTGGGTTGGAAAACAGACTCTCCGATTGATTTCCCAGCTGTAAATTCGTTCTGTACACTAAACAGCGTTCGTCACCTTTGTCTATTTTCCGCGTTAATATCTACAGGGTGGATAATAAGTACCACTTTTACTCCTTACCGTAAGTCGCTTATAACTGTCGTGAAGAACTTAAAGTGCGAAGCAAAATTAAAGGCGAATCATACCTACATGAAATATCATTACCTTAGCAATACTGAGGTGAATTATCTTTACGGTAGAACTAAAAGAAATCCTTGTTGTAATTTTTAGAAATTTATTGTTCACACGATCATCGCAAAACACCCAGTAACCACTATCGTGTCCGACGATGTTAATTTAACATTAAATATTGCTCGAAAAAAGACGCATTTTATGGGTAAAATGGTAACCTATGAAAACAGACAAATTTATTTTATTTGAAAGTAATTGTTACTACGTAATGATCCATTTGCAAATGACAGATATTAAAGGATGGGTTAGGTTCAGATTTTCCCAAAAAATGCGTCATTATTGCGTCCTTTATTGATAGTCATTACTACATACTTTACGCCTACTGTGCAAGTTCTTACAACTGAAAACTACTTAACTCGATGTATAAATGAGACTCGTCGTCTAAAAGCAACTAAAATGAGGACGGCATACGTTCAACTTACGGACTCGTGAAACACTAAATCCAGACGATATGTTGCGTTCAACCTAACATAACACACTTATTGATGATGATAGCAGGAAAAAATCATCGATAAATGCAGTCCTAATTATAATATGGCGACTAGGCTTCACTGCCGCAGAAGCCTCACCATCGCAGGAACAACCAACGCTAGCAGACCACCGAGGAAGACTTGCTGGAAGCCAAACGAACGGGAGCCGCCATTGCAGCCGTCAGTATCGCAGGTGAAGATACACGACCGGTACTCAATTTGATCGCCCGGATTGCGCACGTAGTTGCAGTAGTTGCCCAGATCGCGGGACGAACAGTACCGCTTGGCTCCGATGCCGCCTGTCAGCGAGAAAAAAAATAAATTAGTACCCTGTTCAAAATCCAAAACCTGACTATCACCAGTTAGAATCGCATGCAAAGATGAAAACCTTAAAACCTATTGTTCACGCGCAGTTCAAGCAAAACGTTATTTACACATAAAGGCAACACAAACAACAACAACTACAACACATAAACTCGCAAAAACAAAAACCGAACTATTAACCGTGCATGGCCGTCGATTTGACGCAGTACTCCGCCTCGAACACGTGGTCGCACGGTTCCGGCTTGAAGGGGGACGCCTCGTCCGTCACCAGCAGGTCGGAACAGAACATCGAGTGGGCCGATGAGCACTGATAGCAGAGGATCCCTAGTGCTGCGATATGAACCAAAACGGAGAAAATACGATTGTTAGTTGGATGCCCAGTACCGCGAATTAGTGTCATGCAAATTTAAAATGTTATCAATTGGCGTTATTTTTTTCTTCCTAGAGTGACCCAACCCAAATTTAATAAGCTAGCTCCATGCATCAGCAGTGCGTTCCGCCACCTTTATTCCGAAATGAGGATGATGACGACGACGATATCTATACCTTCGAAGCGACCGATGTGCTTGATGCAGTACTTGGCACCGTACACGTTGGAACAGGACTGCGGTTTGATGTCCGGAATGTCGAAACGGTCGAACCACTCGCTGCACTGGAACGGGGTGCTGGAATCGGTGGCATTGCACACGTAGCACTCGATTGCTAGAGCTGCGGAGGAAAGGGGTTGAGGAGTTTGTCTTTTTTTTTTGCGGTCGTTTTAATTGTTGGTTTGTTTTGATGATCTGACGCTTCAGTGTGTTGAAAAGTTCTTGCTCCGCAAAGATGTGAGACATAAATAGACGATTGAGATCAGTAAGCTTCTTTCTGAATGATGATTACTAGACGAATTTACCTACTCTCGGCAATCTTAGTTCTTATTCAAAACGACGTATCTGATTTTGTACTATTACAAAGATGGTGCGGAGCGAACAAAACACTACAGTCATTTGCAGTAGACTGCGCTATACGGCGAAGGCTTAGAGTGTCAAAGGAAAATTTGAAAAATAACGACCGTAACGAAAAATCAAGACTCTTTTCTCGATAGATTTTCTAGACGTGAATATGAATAATTTGGAAAATTTCGCGACTATCAATTAGATTATCATAAGCTCTTATTCAACAATTATGGACAACTTATTCAAAACGATGTATCTGATTTTGTAAACAAAACACAGTACAGTACAGTGCAGCGAATTCGCTATAGCGAAAGCTTATAGGCATACCAAGCCAGTGGCAACCCAATCGACCACTCAGGCAGAATACTTCGTAGCTAGAACCCGTGCTCGGAAGATGTACAGGGTGTTCAATGAGTTCGAATACAACTTTTCATCGTTGTGTAGGTGCGCACCATGTGCATTGTTTGGTTGGCATTGGCATTGGTGTCAGCTTTAGCCTCATATATAGGCGAACCGACGCGATAGGTGTCGAATTGTTGTCATTTGTTGTTTGTTTACCGCGCACGATGAAGAAGTACCGCGACGTCGTAGTGAAATTGTTTGCGAGAGGTGAGCGACCCGGCGACATATTCCGGCGGTTGAAATCCCACGGGGTGAAGCGGAATTTCATCTATACCACCATCCCTCGGTACCGGGAGACGGGCTCGGCCATGGACCGTGTGAGATCCGGGTGGCCGCGTTTAGCGAGGACGCCAGCAGCCATCATGGTGGTAAGGGAGCGGGTTCGTCGAAAAATGAACCGCTCGATCCGGAAGACCGCTGCTGACCTGGATGTGTCGATCGGGACTGACCACACCATCATGACGAAGGACCTGGGATACAAGCCCTACAAGAAACGCAAGTTTCACGAGGTACAGCGAAGAAGAGGCTGGACAGAGCCAAACTGATACTTTCGCGGCACGCAGGTCAGGAGTTCGTGTTTTCTGATGAGAACCTTTTTGTCTTGCAACAGCCGCACAATGTCCAAAATGATCGGCTGTGGGCGCCGACGTTGGCCAGCATCCCCCTGTCTCACATAAACATCCCGCGGTTCCAGAGCGCCACGCCGGTGATCGTTTGGGGGGCCGTATCGAGTCGTGAAAAGCTCCCACTGGTGTTTATCGAGAAAATCAACGCCGCGTACTATAAGACCGAGGTTCTGTAGAAGGTTGTGGCCCCGGCACTTCGAGACCTCTACGGGAAGGATCATATCGTCCAAGCGTGGTGTCGGTAGAATTTGACTGATTTTCTCGATAAGACTTTGTGGCCTCCCGGATCTTAATCCCTTGAACTTTTACATACTGGCCAAGCAGAGCGAACATCAAGTGAGCACTATGGACCAATTTAAGAAGCTCATTTCCAAGATCTGGGACGATGCCGATGGACCAGGTGCGTGCCGGTCGCTTCTAGCTTATATGTCGTAAAGGTAGGTTCTCAATAAACATTGCTTCAATAGAAATTGACTAAGAAAAAAATATCTTGTATTTTCATTTTTTAACACATTTTTAAAGTGTATTCGAACGCCACCACGTAGATTTGTCGTAGACTTGTCTCAACACATTTTTTTAAATTTTGTATGGAGCGTTTAACCCCCCTCCCTCCAGAAAAGTCTACGTGGTTTATGAACAGCCCCTTATTGAACACCCTGTATGGCAACCTGCTAATCAAGTCCAGTTGGTGCATACTTATGGAAGATAAAATCTGTGTAAAGGCCGACTTCGGACAACTTCAAGGACCAAAAATTTTACATGGCGAAGGCTCGAGGAAATGTCCCTTCTTTCTTCTTCAGCATTTTAAGCTTATTGCTGCCAAAATTAGCTTATTGCTTGCTCTACTTATCGGTACTTTATTTATTTATTGTCGTCAATCATAAGTAGACCGTTTGTTACATTTTGTTCTTAATCTTAGTTCTTAATCGAGGTTATAAAATACTTAAGATTAGACTAAGCAGCGCCTGGTTTATATTATTCATATGGCGTGTTCTTCTTTAGCGTATAGCATTGAAGTATTGCTTCAATTTGGATTTTGTAATTGTAAAGTCAATTGTATCGCTTTGTAAATTGTAGGTTGCCATCATCTGATTCAGAGGTCCAAATTTAGCGTAGTTAGTGCGATTGCAGTTGCCGGGAGGGTATGTAAAAATTTAGTTTTGATAAAAGCTCTGCTGAATCAATGCGATGCGAAACAACCCAACAAACAATCACTCATTAAATAAACAACATTATGGCGATTTAATTCAGCAGCGTGTTGAATAATCTCTGAACTATTTTCAATCACAAATTTTGTTCAGGCATCATTCATACAAATTTGGAGAAGTTATTAAGCTGTCGTCAAGTGCGTTTGGACACTGCCAATTGCATATGCTTAAGAAGCAAGTTTGCAGCAATGGAGCTCAGCTGATAATTGAATAACTGCTGCCTAAGTGCTGCACAGAACTTGAGGGTGATTTCGAGAGTTAAAGTGACCTTTGTTGAGCTAAGCGAGTTTTTTTTTAAGAATAATATATTCTCTCCTTGTTAATTAATAGTCATGATCGTAGTATGCGGTGCGAAAAGTAAGACGTGAAAATTTTTGCCTTGACATTTCGTCTCGTTCTATTTTCAATTTAAAAATCCAGTTTAAGTTTTATAACAATTTTCAAGTGTATCATTTCTGCGTTATTTTTACGTACCACAGAACGGAAGTATATCTTGAACGACAAATAATGATGAATTTTGAGTGCTCTTAGTCGCGACATCTTGGGGGTGGAGCACACATTTTACACGGAAAATAATTTTCTGCCCTTAGACTACATTTTTAGACCTGCTAGTATAAAGTAGCAAGGCATAGGCGTAGCCAGGGGGGGCAGGGGGGCCGTTGCCCCCCCCTAAGTTTTGATTTTATTTTTAGAATTTTATTATTTGTTTCAATATATTATTATTTATTATTTATCTCTAGAAGGTTGCAAGGTAACTTGTTGCAATACAGTTGATGTTACTCCAATACTACTCAATTAAGTCACAATCAAGTCACTGTAACCAAATATGACGATTTTGTGTTGCTTGGGATGTTTGTCAGATTGCTCCTTTGCCTAAATAAAAAAGCCAAATTACGCGAAGTTGCCTCGATTTTGTAACAAGTTGTAGCAAAAAAGCGTAAAAAATTGACATCCATGAGAAAAACGTTGTAATTATATAATAGTTTTTAAATAGTTACGAGTAACAATTTTATTACTATATTTTTCCTTTAACCTAGAACCCAACCTCTAAAAACCCCAAGCAGCACACAACAGTCAAAACTGGTTTCAGCAGCTCTATTGTGACTTAATTGAGTCACAGAGCAGTCACCTTTACTGGTTTGAAACAAATATGCTACTAGGGAAATATCTCTTAATCTGTAATGTTAGCTATTAGATAAGCATTGATTGATTTTTTTCCCCGCTAGCTGAAAGTTGAAGAAGCTATGCTCAATAAAATGTTCAGTTCTTGGTTAATCAAAAAACTGAATATTCAAACCTATGCTATAGCTTTCAGAAGCCAAATAATACTAGATTAAGAAACACAGTTGATAGTTAGAAAAGTATCAACGAAAAATATTTATTTGAACTATTCATGGCATGGGTCAAACCGCACCGTTATCCCGCTTTCCCCGTTTTAGGGTACTGTAGTTTCGTATTATTGAGAATATATGTTGATCATATCTTACAGTTTGAGTCAGCGTGTGAGAAGCAGAACAGCAAGCTAGTCAGGGCGAGAAGTTGCAGTTGTCTTATCCTATTCAAAGAATTTATCCGTTTTTATGAGCATGAGCAGGATAATGAGCATGATTGACCGCCCGAAGATGTTATTCCGTTACTGCCAGTTCAGCTGTTATTACTCAGAAGATCAACAGATGATGCAAACATGCTCAATGTGTAAAACTGGTGATCCCAAACTAAGGCAATACCGGCGCTGGCCTCACCCGAATGCAGGTCAAATAAGGAAAGGGTAGGAATGCGTTAACGTTTATTTGGACGTTTTATTGGAAGCTGAGACTTGGGTGGCAGCAGGGTTCGTTTTGGTAAACAATAAGCTGAATTCACGCTTCGTTTAGTAAAATATTTAAATACTAGTACCGATTTCTGATTCGAACCGATTACAACAGTAAGGATGCTATTGGGGCCACACACAAAGTGTAATGGTGTTTTTTCATCGGAAAAACAAGGTGATTTTTTATAATGTTGGAAATCCGATTTGATCTGAGTTAAACCAATAATAAGGATGCTTTTGGAGCCACTCACAAAGTGTGATGGTGGTTTTCCGTTAGGAAAACAAGGATAATTTTATGAACGCTTGAGAGACGCTTTGTTGTTCTCTTACTGTGCTCACTCGATCACTCGTTACACCGAATTATAGATAACCGAAACAACACGAAACGCGCCAGGCTCGATAGGAAAATAGTGCGTAATAAAGCATCGACACAACCTTTCACTGCCGATGCACGAACCAAACTCTTTTTTCGTAACTTACAATTTTTACTACTGTATTCTACAATCTATTGCACTGCTGTAACTAATAACTGTATCAATCAAGTTGAAGTGTCTAATGAACAATCTATGCTAATCCATTAAAAATTGAAATTGAGGGATTTCGTAAAAATAAGAGTCCGTAGATGCAGTTTGTGCCTTCTGGTGACTTTATGTTTCTATTGATATCCATGCTCATCGGTTTAATACCAACCGGGAGAGACTTGGCCTTATACAAAAGGATTTCATTATCTCCAGTCCGCTCAACCAATTGCAACGTTTTGTGATAGATTGGACGGATTATTATAATTTGAGATAACTCCATGCAGATGTCTTCCAAGTTTGGCAGATCGACAAGCAATCGGTGGAGAGTTTAGAGGAAGACCGGAAGAATAAGCGATGGTTCTGCGCGTGTTTATAAACAGAAGAACCTTCATAACAAAACGAATCATCGGGTAAAATACATACGGTTTTTTTTTAAATTATAAGCAGTCTAAAGCAGTTATTTGATTCATTTTATCCAGAAGTACCATAAATGGTCATTCGAAAGTTTTTCAAAAGTAAGTATAATATTTTCCAGCATGTAATTAAAAAAAAAACAAGCCAACAAAACAAAACGAATGTTTTTTCATGCAGCTGAAATAACCACGAATAGAAAAATATGCAAAATGGTTGTATTTCTCGAATTTGAACAACAATTTTAATGTAATTCAATGATACACCGTTTTGGTTTCATACTACTCAGATACACATGATTGCTACATATACCGTGTTTCGACAGAACGTGTTTCAGTTGGATCATATCAGATAAATCGGTTCAAATTTCAAAACGCAGATGCAGATGTGTATATAAATTATTTTTAAAATATTGAGGAATAGCTGTTGGAACGCATATGAATTTCTTTTCGTCATTGATGAATAAAATTTCTTAAATTATTTACTAACTACTCGTGTGTTGAGAATGCAAGTAGCAACAATTCAGCACAAAAAACACAGCTTGCTTACATTTGTTACTTACGTCGTTTTAAAAGGTTATGTTTGATGTTCCTGTTTAGAAAATATCAGATAAAATAATTATACTAAAGGTGAGCAAAGGGGACACAAACCATCAGCTATAAACCACTAAAACTAAAAATGTATGTTTGTTAAATGCTAATCACCTATTATTTGAACAACCATTAAAAAAATATAATCTATTCAAACGGTGTGAGCATGGTGAGTAAAAAACGGTGTTTCACAGGAAATATTTTTGCGATTGCATTTAAAAAAAAAAACAGTATTCATACATCCCTCTATGGGAGTTCGTATGGAAATTAACTGTCACTAAATATTTGTAGTGTCAATTAAAAAAACTTATTTTATTTTAATTGAAAATTATGATGAATCGTTTGTGATCGCTAAAATTGGTTTTGTGCTCATAAAAACAATTTAATTTAACGGAATATAAAAAGCGACATTTATTAATTGATTCATCAACCCAATTTCGGAAACCGACCTATGCATTTCAGCATTAACCTTAATTTAAAAATTGTAGCTCGGAAAAATTACGTGGCATAGAAAAACTGTTTGACAACAAATGGAAGTGTATGATTAACTTAATTGAAAAAATATTAACACCGAGGAAAAAAAATTGTTTGATGCAAAAAATTTGATAACACTTAATTTTTAGTAATTCAAACCCTCTTTTATTCTCTTCATTTTTTGTGCAAAAACTTGACGACATTAGAAGAAATATCGGCATTGGCATGTCTTATCGTTTGTCTTAATCTATTATCGGTAAATGAAACCGTGAAGTTTTTTTTTTTTGCGAAGTGGGTATCTGGAACATGAAGTACCTTTGCGTAAAATCTCAGAACTTAAAGAATTCAGTAGCCCCATCACGATAAGATGACGCAGAAGCCTACATAAATTTCAGTTGCGTACCCAACAAACATCGGTGTTGAATTAGAGCTTGTTCAAACAAATTTGGAGAAGCTATTCAGCTATTCTAGAAGAAACAGCTGAATAGCTTCTCCAAATTTGTTTGAACAAGCTCTAATTCAACACCGATGTTTGTTGGGTAGTCCCTCAGCCTTGGCATGGATTACTTAGAACTATCGGAAAACTGCAATATGTACCTCTTTTAATTTGTTCTAATCATTCAACGGAATATCCTCACAAAAATCTTTTAAGTGAGTGAAATTATTGCTTTTTAATTACGTCATAATTGCTTATTCTTTGAAGTATGTGCGTGTTTCGTTTACTATTTGTAGGCCTTCCCAGTTCCTAGTAACAGTGGTGTCTGAGTACTAAGTTTTCTCCGTGATTGGAAACGTAAGTTTTACAGAAAACTTATGGAAAAACTGTCAAATACACGCACACGCAAACGCAACGTATCTATTATGGGCAGGCCTTCAAATTCTCGGATATTAAAACCAACTTTTTGGCAAAGGTAATGGTTTTGTTCAAAATGGATTTGAAATTCATGATCAAATGATAATTTGAGCCACACGGTCACCACACTTTCTTGATCAGCAACTGGTGTATTGAACTTGTGTAGATTTGATATTTTGACATGGTCGTAGCTTAAATGATCTACAAATGTTTCATATAACGTTTTATTCTGTCGACGAAAAAAAAGGTTGAAAAATTAATTTAAATGCGCAGATAAACATTCAAGCTAGAACAAAGTATAGCAAAATATAAAATTAAAATGCAGATCTATAAAAACACTAGCAGCTTTTGCTACTTTGCGAATTGTGGTTCTGTACAGCAAGAGATAGAGATCTATTGACATTAATTCACCGATCTCTATATTTCACACGAACTGTTTTCCCAACTGGTTATTGTAGTGACGTCATCTGCGTTTTTGTTATACCTTATGTGTGTGATTTAGAGCCCTCGATTGTGGTTGCTATGACATTTCTCGAAGTATTTTTTTCGAGACTGAAGCATGAAAAAACAAAGAATAATGCGGGAAAAACTTGTGCTATTTTGAATTGATTCAGCACATTAGCATCCAACAATGTTTCTTTTTTTTTTGCATTGGCTAAGAGGTACGTGAATAATAAATGTATTAAGAACAATTCATTACAGAATTCGTACTTCTAGGGGATTTAGTGATAGTATTTTTTTAATGAGATTATCGCAGAAAAATATGGAAAAACCACAAAATGATGTGTTGTTGTTTTTTCTTCAAGTAACCAGAGCATACTGTGATCACTTATACAAGTTAATTTGACGTCTCTTCAACACTATGAAAATAGAATGAGTGGAAACAAATATAATCGAGATACTTTTTACACCACAAAATTTTTCACTTTTCGTGCCATTGAATCGTTCTAAGTTGCCCTTCCGTTCCGTGACTGTACCCAAAAAATGACAGCTCTATCAGTTCGTTTACGACAGCCATGGCGGAAGCAGTGAAGCAACTACGTTCGATGGTTTGTAATTACCGCAGACTTCACCTCGGAGCGGAGAAGTCCATCATCGTGTCACACTTTGTGTCGGCCGGATACACCCGAGCGGCCATATACATGATCCTGGCGCTCCGGGAGAAAGGAGAGAGCATCGAGCGCAAGCCGGGTTTCGGCCATCAGACGGTTTAGCGTGATCGGAAGGTGCATCGAGCGCTGAAGCGGACGACGGAAGGCAAGGTGCGAAAACTTTCGGTGCCTTGGGCCGGGACGTCGGTGCGACCGGCCTGACGGCCAAAAAGTAAAGGGTGTCCACAGTTAAATTGCATCACTTTCAATAAGCTGTAACATTTCGCCCTTTGGGTTGATTTCAACGAAATTTTGGGGTGAAATGACCTCAGCGTGTATTGTTTACGTGAGCTTCGTTGTGAAATGTGTCGTAGTTTCGAAAATGGAGTCGAAGGAATAGCAAGTGCGCGAGAACATTTTGCACACGCTCCTCGACAACCCACTTCTTTCGCCCCGAGCCATCAGAAAGATGTTGAAAATTCACCAGTCTACAGTGTCTCGTATCATAAAACGTTTCGGGGAACGTTTAACTGTCGATCGGAAGAAGGTGAGTGGTAGAAAAAGTGTTCCGTACTGTGTGAGGGATCACAAGCGAGTGGTTGCTGCCTTTAAACGCAAACCCAACTGTTCCGTTCGGAATGTCGCGAAAAAGCTGCACTTGACCAAAAGTTTCGTGCTGAAAGCCAAGAAACGAGCCGGGCTCCGTTCATTCAAAGTTGAGAAAGCTCCAAACCGCAATGAAAAACAGAATAGGACAGCTAAAAACACGTGCGCGTAAGCTGTACACACAAATGTTGACGAAACCACACTGCTGCATCATGGACGATAAAACACACGTAAAAGCGGACTTCTAACAAAATCCCGGCAACCAGTATGTTACTGCGAAAGACATGTTCGATGTTCCAGAGTCTCTCAGGAAACAGCAAGTGTCATAGTTCCCTAAGAAATTCATGATTTGGCAGGTGATTTGTTCGTGTGGTAAACGGAGCAAGCCTTTCGTGACAACTTCAACTGTAAATGGTCAAGTATACATGAATGAATGCCTGAAAAAACGACTGCTTCCGTTTCTCAAAACACACAACGTTTCTACATTTTTTTGGCCGGACCTAGCCCCTTGACACTACTCCAAGGATGTTCTGGAATGGTACAAGACGAATGGTGTCAATTTCGTGCCGAAGGATCTTAATCCCCCAAACTCTCCAGAGTTGCGGCCAATTGAAAAATCTTGGGCTATAATGAAGCACGAACTTCGTAAGCATCCTAAAGTTGTCACTACAGAACAGGAAATGATGAAGTCATGGTTGAAAGCGGAAAAAAATGTCGGTTCAAGCGTTGTACAAAATCTTATGCGTGGTATTAAGAAGAAAGTTCGGCCTTTTGGATTTGGTACAGTAAGTACAGTGAAATAAAAATACCCAAACCAAGATTATACAATGTATATTATTCCCTGAATATTTTATGACAATCGGTTGAGAAACTTGTTTTTGAGGACGAGTTTAAAGTAATGCACTTTAACTGTGGACACCCTTTATTTGTCCAACATGGACATCATCTTGAAGCAGCGAAAGTCAAGGCAGCGGTTGAAGGTGCTCGTCAAGGATGTGGTTGTGATCAGGGACGACGAGAGGTACCTGACGCTTGACGGCAATAACTGGCAGTGGACTGGCTATTTGTCATCCCTCAGGAAGGAGGTGAGCAGCGACGCGATATACATCTCCCACACGAAATTTCCTCTTGTGCCTGATAAGCTGTGAGAAAGGGCTCTTATTTTCTTTGGGACTTGCGGCCAATGGAAAGGTGTACAACACGAAGTGCTTGTAGGAAGATACGGCCTTTATTAGGAAACACCACCCGAAGGACGATGTCTTGTTCTGGCCGGATCTGGCCGCGGCCGCCGAAGGAGATGGAGCGTTTGAAGATCCCAGTTGTCCTCAAGAACGAAAAAACAACTCCCCCCCTAGCGTGCGCCAGCTGCGGCCAATTGAAATTTTCTAGGCAAACCTGAATTTGAACCTGATCAATAAGGCGAAAAATCTATAAAAAATTGTTTTGTTTTGATTTGTTTTAACGTTTTCTTAATCCATCCGATAATTGTCTCTGTTTTATGCAAACGTTAGTCCGTTCATAGTATTGTTGAAAAAAAAAAGTAAATTTTCTCACGTTGGTCAAGTCTTGATAACCAAGCTGCTGTCATGCCAAAAAAAAGGCGTTGTAAAAATAATGATATTTGAAACAACTAACAATTTGATTTCCCAGTATGGACTTTATAGTCCAGAATCCAGTATCCAGAAAGTCATTGAAACACACGCAAATATGATGTTTGCATCTAATCCCGTATAACAGATGATCCGAGCTGTATGGTTAGGCCTTTGGTATGCTCGATTTGCATTCGAAGCAAGCAATTGAATTTGTAAAAAAAAAACGAGTAAAATAATGTTTCTACTCTGTTCTGAAACCCACCAAACCGGAACATTGAAAAAATTCACCTTCGAACGCATCATTTCCATGGGAAGAATACATTTTCCTCTTCGGAAACTCTTATCGCAGGATTTCCACCTCGTTGAAAACAATGAAAAGGATTGAAAAAAAAGTTCGCATCAATACATATGGCTTCTTTCCGTCATCGATTGCCATTCTAGCTGTGGCGGATCGTTTCGTAGCTCAGAGTGGCAATAATGGCCACTCGGGACTTCTTTCCAATTTCTTGAACACATCAGCAAACCAGTAACGATTCTTCGAGTGTTGGATGCCTTTCGCAATTTGAAAACAGCTCATTTCTCTTCGCCATCGCAGACACCAGAAGATGGGAATTTTGAAAATTTATTTATCTTTCCCAACATATTGCAGTTCAATGTATGACGAGACGAGCAGAAACTCAAACAGCAAGTTCTGGCGGGAAGCCGTTGAAAGTTTGAATCCCATCTTCATCAGCGTGCGCTCGTTTCCTCCATATCTCGGGAGAATTATTTCGAAGCTCTTTAAAATGAAAAGCTATTGATTTATTCAATTCACTTGGGCAATAAATAATTCAAAGTCGTCGACTGGTGAACATTTTCCGCTGCCAATTATTCACTCCTGAATCCAAATGAATAGACGGTTTCCCCCATTTTCGAACGGGGAGTGCCCACTTCTCATCACGCACATTTCACCCTTATAATGAAAATCACCCCTCAGTCAACTGTCCGTTGGGTCAAATTTAACCCCTCTGTCTGAGCCTGTCTTGTACGGTTGGCGGTTAAATCACGATAATCATATTACTTTCGATATTCGCTGAGTTGGGACGACTTTAACTGAACTTTAACCAACACGCCACTTGTTGGTGACCTTAATTTCAAAAATCAGACCGCCTCAGCACGGCGCAGAGGGCCATTTCTATAATTGTGCTAAATTCAGCACATTTTTATCCGCTCCATTAGCGTAGCGTCCTTGAAGGATACTCTGCATAATATTCCTCCTCTGTCTATTTTATTGAGAGTGGCAAATCGGACGACGGACATGGCGTGAAGCGCGTTGTTCCGAGGCGCACTTTTCCGCGAGTAGTCAGTTACAGCGTCGCTTCAAGAGGTGGACAATTTTCCATCATCACACCATCATTATTGTGAGCGACGAGGGAAGAAAAGTGCCGATCAAAAAGTACTACAGCCGCGCGTTGGCTTGGGTGGAGATTTTCCTTTCATTTTAGTTGCGCTACCGTCGGGCGGAGAGGGGTTGGATTTTAAACTTATGTTTGAATTTGAATATGTGATGGGTGTATTTTCGATGAGTGCGGGAAATGTCAAGATCAAACTTAATTCTCATCATCGGGGTTAAGTTATGTTGAAAGCGAATTATCGACACTTACCAACGCCACTTTGCGATTGCACATTGGATCGCTGCAAATCCTTGTCAAATTCAACAAAAAAAAACCATCGCTCCCACTATCGCCATTAATCGCAACAGTATTATGAATCGCGAAATTCATCGCATAATCGCGTGTCATCGTCACCGATTTTTACTCGAATCGCGAGCAGTGATATTGATGTCTGGCAGCCATGATATTTATATTCGAGCTACCCTTTTCTTTTCTGGCAACAGTGTCCAAATTTGTTTTGATTATTTCGAGCAAGTGAATCCAAGCAAGCAGGTTTTCCGAAATAACATCAATAGTTTTGTTTATGTTTGTCTCGGAGCTAGTGGCTGCAGACCGAATAAATGGCTGCGAAATGTGTCTCGAAACGGCTCAGTGTCCTCATCATCATTTGATGACTGATTGTTGGAGCTGATATTTGCGAGAGTTATAATTGTATGACTGTATCCTCCTGGGTATCCTCCAAAGCTTCATATGTCGAGTCCTCATAAAGTGCTCCATACGTAGACATTCCGATCAACGGCTCTAATTCAAGAGTAGTTTTTCGTCTTTTTGTGGCAGGTTTCAGGCATTTCATCTGGTGCGATTTAACGTAAGCAACAAAGTTGAATATTTTCCAACTTCTTTTTCTCTCCGTATTACACACTACTTGAGATCCGCATAAAGGGCAAGTCGACATGAAGTTTTCACAAGGGCCTATGTTGCAAACGTAAACAATGGCTTCTTCCACAACTTTCTTGACAATGCAAACTTGCTCAAGTAAACTACCACTTCTATTGTGAAGGGGACCTCTTCTTCTGTACAATCGTCGTGGTAATTTACTATGATTAAGCTAGCATTGTCAAGAAATTTGCGGTAGAAGCTAACGTTTGCAAAACTCCATGTCCTTATGAAAACTTCATGTCGAAGTAATTATTGTTCGATTATTGTGAGGCTCAAAATTAACGCGTATCTCTTGTAACTGTTGTCGTAGATTGTTGTATTCTACAGTTCCGTCGTTTCTGTAGAATTTTAAATGACAAAAATAAGAAGTAGATATTCGTAGTAAATAAGAGTTCCAATTCTAAAAACGTTCTGTTCTAGCCACATTTATATTTGGGAGCGAGTATTTCTAGCAGTTCTCGTTGTCAAATTTTTCGAGCAGTTCCATTCTGTCAGCGATAATTTTTATTCGGATCACATCGTCATCGCGCTCTCATCGCGATTGATCGTGCTAATCGCAAAAAATGCTTTCAGCACAAAGAAAATCGTCATCATCGTGGAAATTTTCATGCCAGGGAAGCTTTATTCTTCGCTTATCGTGAGAGTTGCACCCCCGCGTATATATCATGAGAACGAGAATGAGGTGTGTGGTGTCCATAATAAGGGAGGTGTTAGGATATGATATAACAACAAGATTATTATCACGCCGTGGGAAAAAAAATAATATTATTTATGGTGATGGGAACGGGGGGGGGGTGATTTTTAAAAAAATTATTTGGGGGAAATTTTTTTTTTTTATATATGTATTTTTGAGAGGATGATTGGTGTTTTGAGAATAAATAAATGGGGAGGCCGACAAATCTTTATTTGTATAGAAAAAAGAACTCTTAAAACCTGGAGGAGGATGGAAAAGTGGGGAAAATCAAAGGGATTTAAGGGCGGTTCTCGCTTATATTGAAGGGAGGGGGGTTTGTGATAAGGGTGTTTTAGATGATAAAGAGTTTCATTAAGGTAGAAAAATTATTATTGATAGTTAGGTGTGGTTAGTTTTAAAATTATTTTGGGGAAAGTTTTTTTTTATATGTTTTTGGGAGGGGGTGGTTTTTAGGAATAGGGGAGGGGAAAATTTATTGTATAGAAAAAATGGAGTGGGTGGGGGGGGGTTTGGGGTGGGAATCAACGAAAAAATTCCTAACGTAATAATGAAGTCCAAGTGTTTCGATATACTGCATGATCCGTCGTTCAGAAACAATTTTGTTGGTGCTAACAAACATGGTGGTCTCTGTAGTAGATCTGTGCGCCGCCACGCCACGTCGCCGCCGCTGACGATTTTACTGCGCCGCCGCCGGCACTATTTTCGACCGGCGCGCCGCTGCATTTTTTTGCCCGCGCCGCCGGGCAATTTGAGGCACGCCGATGAACTTTTTCACCGCGTTTGCATCCCTTCAGTTATGTTCATTAGCCCTTTAAAAATCTGCTTTTATTACAAATGATGACATCTCGATGCGATGTGCCATCCAGAGGGGTGCGTATGAGACGGTGATCAGCTTGGTCGTTTTGTTCTAGCAACTGCAGTGTACATTTTCGTGTTTCGACTTTCAGCAATTTCGCGAGTGAGTTTCAATTCAAATATAATAAAATGTCCGCCTTAAAGGTCCAGAAAATTTCCATCGAGAGTGTACATATTGATACCACAAATAATGGTAATCGAACTAGCGATGTGTGGAAAAAAATTGGTGCACTAAAATATGTCACAAATGGTTTTACTCATCATCTGCATCCTAACAAAGTGTATTGCAATGCATGTCTAATCGAAGCAAAACAAAATGCTGGTCTTAATTTGCGAGAAGACAGGGATCGAGATATTGAGAACGATCCTGCTATCGATAGGTCGTTAATATTCGGCAAGTAAGTTTTATTGATAATGAAATTGATGTTTTTTTTCTTAGAATCTCCCAGGTACAGAAGGTAACGTCAGGCTGCATGCCTATGTGTACTTTTTTCTTATTCAAAACTCCAATTGTCCTGAAATTAAAAATGGTTAAGGTAGCCTACTCTCTCGGGAATCTTGTTCAAGGATTATGTTCGCATGTAATTTCAAAGGGGTGAGATTAACGGAATTTTTACACGGAAAATAAAAAATCCGGCCACATTTAACATGCACTGGGATTAAAACCCAGCGAAAAAACATCCTGTGGTATAAGACTACAATTAATTGAGAAATAAACTCAATTTGTAGTGAATACTGACAAGTACACAACTATCTATCTATGCTTAAGTAATGTATCAAATATGTATGATAGGGCAAAGGTTACCTTCAAACTTTCATATTTTCTTCACGTTTAAAGAATCGGTAAGTTTGCTGAATGATATTTCATAATTTTGTCAAAAATAATAGGAAATGTAATGTGCCGTCTAGACTACGAGCTATATCACTTGATATAAAGTAGCTTGGTATCAATGTTCGTATTTCACTGGAAATAATGCATCTGACGTCGCATATCAAGATTCGTTACATCAAGTAATATAGCTCGTAGTCTGAACGGGAGCTTATTTCCACAACTTGATAGCATTTTGTCAGGCGTGAAAAAGTTCAAAAACCATCTATAATGATCAGTGTAAGTTAATAGTAATTGGACATACCAGATTTTTGCATTGAATAGTCAAGACTGTATAAATAAGGGGTGTTTATTAGATTTAATATATATCGACATTAATATCACCGAAAGACCTTATTAGCAAAACATTTGCCGAATAAAACCATCGTCGGGAAGACATTTTTTATTTTAACGTGACAAATCTCGAATCAAATAACTTGGCTAACCACTGAATTAACCGGTAAATCAGTGCACAGTGGATTCTTTTTTATACGTGATTGTAGTAATGTTGTAAAAATATTGATAGTTCGGTCTATTTCACTGCTCTCAATTTGAACTTTTTAATAATTGATTTAACTTTCTTTAAGCTCCTATATATATGAAATTTAAAGCAATTTGGATTTTTTATTTAGTTTTTAAGGTTTTGATAGTTAAAGATTCTTAAATTTTTTAATCTCAACATTTTTAAATATTTGTTTATATTTTTTTATTGTCTGATTTTAAGATAGAAGAGGGTTTCCATCTATTATTATCAGGGGGTTTTCTAAAATTGTTAGCGCTTATATTTTGCCAGAAGATTCTTTCTTCTTTCCAAGCGTTTCAAGCTTATTGCTTTCGCCATTAACTTATTGCTTGCTCTTAACTTAGTTTTCTAAATGCGCTTCCACGGTTATTAATTAAGAGCTTTCTCTGCCAGGTACCATTTTTGCATGAGTATGATTGTGTGGCAAATACCATCATACCCTATGCCCTAGACCAGACCAGGAATCGAACCCAGCCACCTCCAGCATGGTGTTGCTTTGTAGCTGCGCCTTTACCGACTGAGCTAAGGAAGGACCCGCCAAAATATTCACAGAGTGTAAATAGAGGAATGTTGTGGCCATGTTTCAAAATTTTTCATTAAGTCTCAGGATTTTGTATTTTAAGATAACTAAACTTCTAAATTTTTTTTATTTTTCAAATTCTGAGATTTTTTCCAGATATGAAGAAATTTTGATTTAAGAACTTTGAAATTCTATAATTCTTTGGATCTTCAGACTCTTGAATTTTTAAATATTTAGATTTTTCGATTTTTCGATGTTAAGATTTTTAGATTTTAAATTTTTAAACCGATATTAAAATTTCTGAATTTTGAGATTTTTTGATTTTTTATTTTTAGATTTTTAGATGTTAAGATTTTAAGATTTTTTGATATTTAGATTTTGAGAAATTTAGATTTACAGATTTTTAAACTTTCAGATTTTTGGATTTTTAAATTTTTAGATTTTTAGATTTTTAGATTTTTAGATTTTTAGATTTTTAGATTTTTAGATTTTTAGATTTTTAGATTTTTAGATTTTTAGATTTTTAGATTGTTAGATTTTAGGTTTTTAGATTCTTAGATTTTTAGATTTTTAGTTTTTTGATTTTTAGATATTTAGATTTTTACATTTTTAGATTTTTAGATTTTGAGATTTTTTATTTTAAGATTTTATGTAGATTTTCAGATATTTAGATTTTTAGATTTTAAGATTTTAAGATTTTTTAGATATTAAGATTTTTAGATTTTTAGATTACTAGATTTTTAGATTTTTGGATTTTTGGATTTTTGGATTTTTAGATATTTAGATTTTTAGATTTTTAGAATATTAAATATAAAAATTTTAGATTTTAAGAGTTTTAGATTTTTAGATTTTCAGATTTTTAGATTTTTAGATTTTTAGATTTTTAGATAGATATTTAGGTTTTCAGATTTTGCGATTTTTCGATTTTTCGATTTTTAGATTTTTAGATTTTTAGATTTTTCGATTTTTCGATTCTTAGATTTTTAGATATTTAGATTTTTAGATTTTTAGATTTTTAGATTTTAAGACTTTTAGACTTTTAGATTACTGGAACTGGATAGAACTGGATGTTAAGATTTTTAGATTAGATATTATTTTTTTTTTGAATACATTAGATTATTCAATTTTTAGATATTCAGAATAAATGAATTATTGCAGTTCATTGATTTTTCGTTAGCTCCATCCATTGCTTTTTTTATATTACAAGAGTTTTCTATTCTACGGTACATTAAAAATCAGGGTACAAAATTAATGAAATGTCTTATCAGAGCCTTATAATCTACTTTTCTGTTGTAATATGTCTTAAGTAAAATATTATTTATTGAATTCATCATCATTCGTTAATTTATTATAAATAGATTCCCCGTGAAATTCGATTTCTGCCAGCGCTGACTCGCCATCTTCGTGAAGATCTAAACTAAACAATTTTCGTACACGACAATTACGAAATGTGCAGAGCGTCTCTTGGCAATTGAACTCTAAACGCTGAAAAAACAGTTTTCGTTAAGTTTAGTAATAAAGACATAAGACGAATTCCTCGTCGCCTTGTTATGAACAAATTCTATAATGTTAAGTCTCATATCTTTGTACACACATACATACAGATGTGTGTACATACACACGTCAATTCATCGACCTGAGTCATATAACTCTATGGATATCCGAGCCTTCTTTCAAAATATAAGACTTTGAGTGATCCTATAGTCTTTACAGTGCACGAGAAAGCCAAACAGTTAAAAGGGATAAGCATAAGGAAATGTTGAGGGGATAATTTATGCCCGCACCGATCCACGCCGCCGCCGATTCAAAAAGACGGCGAAGGAAAGGTGGAACGGGGTTGGGGGTAGGGGTGGGATTAAAAAAGAAATAATGTTGGCGGGGTGGAGGGGCGGGAGGAAAAAATGATAAAGAAAAAAAAAAAAAAATTCGCGGTGGGGAGGGGTGGAAAATATGTATATTAAATAATTGAAAAGAAATTGGAGGGGGTGAGGGGACGGTTGTGGAATTGATACCTTTTCTGCACATGATCTTGGTGAGATCCAGGAGGCACATCACCTCTCCGCTTAGGAACCGGGATTTATCTAGGTTTCCTGCGTAAACAACACCACAAACTTAAAACGTCAATTTTCCAGGGCTGCTTGGTTATATTTTCGAAAAGTACATCTGTCAAAATAGTGCCACAAAAGTGCCACACATGTTCAATTATGGTGTAAGATATTCGACTACGGCGTGTGTGGCACACTGTTGTAAGCGACTCACCCCTTGGGTACCAGCCAAGATGGAAGAGCACGATTTTGGGTTGGACGGTTAGGTTGGAAAGGAGATTTGGTATTGCTACTGGTTGATTCATTCTGGAAATCTGTTATCTGGATCATTTTTCTTATCGTTGTTTCCACTGATTAGTGAGCGAGCGAATGAGCCGTTCACTATTTAGTAGAATGCTGTAGTTTACTCGGTCTTCGCGCTCCAACTATCGTTTCAGGAACCCTCTCGGTTGTATTTCGTTGATGAACCTCTGCGTAGACCAGATCATCAGATTCGAACTCCATATTCATGGTGTGTGTCGTTGAACTGGGCATTTCGATTCATGCTCACTTCCCTCGGGCCTGGCATGTGTGGCTTGACTAGATCGAGAGTAGTACGAATTGGTCTTCCCAGGAATATGTGAGAAGGTATCTTTCCAACAGGAGTGTTTCGATTTGAAGTCTTCTCCTATAATTCTAAACCTAGAAGCTAATCGCAGTGCAGGTAACCCAACTAAACATGAATCACTGTGCGGTAGCTCAGCAATTGTTGTGTCAGGCAGTTCGCGAGTCGGCAACTAGAATTCCTCGCCGGTAACGCGCGGATACGCAATTACCGAGTTCGTGAGGTTGTGTCCACCTCAAACGAGGGCTTCGCAGTAGCTAAGGTGAATTGAGTGTTTTTCTGCAGCTGTTTCGTGTCGCCAAGTTGGTCGATTCACCAGTTTTCACAAATGGTTGATTGCGTGACAACGAATCTGACTGATTGAAAATCGTTGGTAATAGCGGGTGATTACAACACCTGGGCGCTGGAGTCCCCTTACCAACCCTAGGGGCCCTGGCCAGGATCAACGTTGACCTGGCATATGTAGGTATCAAGAGTACCTACCATAGAAACGGAGCGGAGTCGATCATCGACGTGACGTTCGGCAGCCCTAGGGTGCTGAGCAACTGGAGGACAGCTACATCAATAGCGACCACTTGGCGGTTCGTTATTCTATCGTGCACAATGGAAGGCAGCGTGCGGAGGAAAGAGCACCCACTCCATTCACCCGCAGATGGAGGACATCATACTTCGACAAAGAAGCATTTAAAGAGACGCTTGAGCGGGAACGAAATATAAGTTAAACCCAGGACCCGTGCGGCGATCAACTCGTAGCGTTACTAATACGTGTGTGCGACGCAACCATGCCTAGGAAGCCTCAAACCTTGAGATGGGAGGTTGTCGGTATACTGGTGGACGGAGTCGAAGGAACCTAGCCATCAAAACGGCTGTTTTGCTGGCTCCCAAAATGTTCGGGGTGGCTAGACAGGGATGCCTCCATGCGATCTATCGGCGTATAGACCGATATGCTCGTTGGATACGACGGGTAAGGTGCTTGAGAGGACAATCTTCAACAGGCTGTCGAAGTACACGGAGGATACAGGCGGCCTGTCAAACAGCTACTTTGGCTTCCGGAAGGGCAAGTCAACGGTGGATGCTATATTGTCCGTCACCAAGACGACTGAGATGGCACTCCAGCGTAACAGGCGGGGAATTCAGTACTGTGCAGTGTTCAATTATTCCACCAGCTCGCTCCAAAGCCTCCGGGTTCCTGGGTACCTGTAAAGGATTCTGGGAAACTACTTCAAGAACCGGGTACTGGTTTACAACACCGAAGCAGGTGAGAAACGTGTCGCAATCACCGCAGAAGTACCGCAAGGTTCGATCCTGGGTCCGGTGGTTTGGAGCACGATGTATGACGAAGTGCTGCGACTAAAGTTCCCTTACGGAGTAAAGATTGTCGGTTTCGCGGACGACATCACCCTAGAGATCTATGGTGAAAGTTAACGGCCACATAATCCATTGGCATAGTGGAAAGGTGGATGTGCTCCAGAAAACTGGAGCTAGCCCATCATAAAACTGAGATTATTGTGATTATCAACAACAGAACATCAGAGCAATCGGCGACGATTAGTGCAGGTAACTGCACCATCACCTCAAAGCAGTCCCTGAGGTGCTTGGGGGTTATAATCTTCATAGCCACGTGGATTAAGCCAACAAAAAGGCTTCCATGGCAATGTCGGCATTATCCCGCATGTTGTCGAATAGCTCGGCGGAGCAAGCGTAAGCTCCTGGCTAGTGTCACCCTGTACATACTCAGGTATGGCGGGCCGGCGTGGGTCACCGCGTACATCACAGTGGCACGTGACGCGGTGTGCGTTATAGCGAGGATGCTGCCCATGGCATCATTAGAAAAGAGGACGTAGATTACCTCCAACAGTGTGGCACAAGAGGTATTCGGAAGACCAGTAGAGCCGCATCTATGATGAAAAATGGAACAGTTCCACCAAGGGTCGGCGGGCCCATCGGCAAATACCGTAGCTATCCGGTGGGGGCAGTCAGCGACACGGTGAAGTTAATAACCATATAACGCAGATCCTGTCTGGCCATGGTTGCGGTGTTCGCGTCTTCTTGTGTTCTTCGCATGCCTTCGCTTCAACGGCGCGAGAAACGGCATGATGGCCGTCAGCAGTTGTGGCACAACTCCGGATAATCTTGTCTAGCGGATGTGCCAAGACTGGGATATCTGGGCCGCTTTAAGTACATCTGCGTCTCAGATCGTCCTAGAGCTTCAAATTAGATGGCGAGTCCACCAAACCAGGTCAGAAGGAACTAGCTAACTCCGAAAGTCCTAAGTAATAAGACACAGCGTATGCTCAAAGCACAATAGCCCACAATAACTACAATAGTTTCAGCCTCAAATTTTGAAATTATATTTTCAACAATACATAAAAATAAACCACATGACCCTTTTTAGCACATTCGGGAGGATAATATACTGCCGCAATAATATGTATTTGATGTTCTGATAAAGTTTTGACCCAAACATGATCAAACTCCCTATATTTACTGGATATAATTTGTTCAGATTCAAAATCTACACAAACTGCGATTAAAACTCCACCACCAGATTTTGTTTGATGGATATAGTTTTGTCACGATTATCTCTAAAAACATTAAATCGATTTCCAAAAACTACTGCTAGGGATGCTAGAAATGAGGCAAAGAAATTCAAAATTTCAAATTTCTATTTTTTAGATTCAAAATTGATCTCTAATCCGACTGTCAATTCTAGTTACAATCGTAATGCTAATCAAATTCAAATTGCAATGCCAATTTCAATTCCAAATATAATCGAATTCCAATCTAATTCTTATTGAATTCCAATCCAATTAAATTTCAATTCCAATCAAATTCCAATCCAATTCCTATCCAATTCCAATTCAATTACAGTCCAATTCAAATCCAATTCTAGTCCTATTCAAATCCAATTGAATTCCAATTCAAATTTAAACACAAATGTTAACTTTAATTTCAACTCAGATTCAGAATTAGAGATTCCTAAATTCAGACCTTAAAATATTAAAATATTGATAGATTCAGATATTCCGAGATTCCGAAATTGCGAGATTTGTAGTTTCCAAGATTCAAAGAGTCCAAAATTGAAAGGTTCCGAGATTCCGAAATTCCGAGATTCCAAGATTCCGAAAATTTGAGATTCCGAGATTCCGAAATACCAAAATTCTGAGATTCCAGGATTTCAAGATTTCAGAATTTCGTGATTACTCTACGATTAGAAGATTGTAAAACTTGGAGATTCAGAGATTTCAAGATTCCAAGGCACCGTGGTTCCGAGATTCCGAGATTCCAAAATTCCGAGAATCCAGGATTCCAAGATTCCAAAGTTTCGTGATTACGAGATTCTAGAATTTCGTGATTACGAAATTCGAAGGTTTTTAGACTCTGCGATTCTGAGATTCCGAGATTTCGGGATTCCAAGACTCCGTGATTCCGAGATACTGAAATTTAGAGTTCCGTGATTTCGACTCCAAGACTGATTCCGAGATACTGAAATTTTGAGATTTCGAAAATAGGAGATACCGAAATTTCAAGATTCCAAGGCTCCATGGTTCCAAGATCTCGAGATTCAGAGACTGCAAGATCTCTAGATTACGAGATTCCAGGATTCCGAAATTTCGTGATTAAGAGATTCCAGAATTTCATGACTCGAGATTCGAAGGTTTTTAGACTGTGCGATTCCGAGATTCCGAGATTTCCAATTCTCCGTGATTTCGAGATTCCAATTTTCCGTGATTCCGAGATACTGAAATTTAGAGATTCCAAGATTCCGAGATTGCAAGATCTCTAGATTGCGAAATTCCGAGATTCCGGGATGGCAAGATTTCCAAGATTTCGTGATTACAAGGTTCGAAGGTTTTTAGACTCTGCGATTCCGAGATTCCGAGATTTAGAGATTCCAAGACTCCGTGATTCCGAAATACAGAAATTTCGAGTTCCGTGATTTAGAGATTCCAAGACTCCAAAACTGATTCCGAGGCTGATTTGAGATTTCGAGGACTGAGATTCGAAAATAGGAGATTCCGAAATTTCAAGATTCCAAGGCTCTGTGGTTCAAAGATCTCGAGATTCCGAGATTACAAGATCTCTAGATTGCGAGATTGCAGGATTCAAGTAATCCAAGATTCCAAAATTTCGTGATCAAGAGATTCCAGAATTCCGTGATTACGAGATTCGAATTACGAGACTCAGCGATTCCGAGATTTCAAGACTCCGTCATTCCGAGATACTGAAATTTCGAGTTCCGTGATAACGACTCCAAGACTGATTCCGAGGTACTAAAAGTTTGAGATTTCGAAAATAGGAGATACCGAAATTTTAAAGATTCCAAGGCTCCGTGGTTCCAAGATGCCGAGATTCCAAGATTTCGAGATTTCGAGATTCCGAGACTGCAAGATCTCTATGTTGTGAGATTCAAGGATTCAAGGATTCCAAAATTTCGTGATTAAGAGATTTCGAGATTCCAATTCTCGTGATTCCGAGATACTGAAATTTAGAGATTCCAAGATTCCGAGATTCCGAGATTGCAAGATCTCTAGATTGCGAAATTCCGAGATTCCGGGATGCCAAGATTTCCAAGATTTCGTGATTACAAGGTTCGAAGGTTTTTAGACTCTGCGATTCCGAGATTTAGAGATTCCAAGACTCCGTGGTCCCGAAATACTGAAATTTCGAGTTCCGTGATTTAGAGATTCCAAGACTCCAAGACTGATTCCGAGGCTGATTTGAGATTTCGAGGTACTGAGATTCCGAAAATAGGAGATTCCGAAATTTCAAGATTCCAAGGCTCTGTGGTTCCAAGATCTCGAGATTCCGAGATTACAAGATCTCTAAATTGCAGGATTGCAGGATTCAAGTATTCCAAGATTCCAAAAATTCGTGATAAAGAGATTCCAGAATTCCGTAATTAAGAGATTCGAATTACGAAACTCTGCAATTCCGAGATCCCGAGATTTCTAGATTTCAAGACTCCGTGATTCCGAGATACTGAAATTTCGAGATTCCAAGGCTCCGTGGTTCCGACATTCCACAATCTAGAGATTACGAGATTCCGAGATTGAAAGATCTCGAGATTGCAAAATTCCGAGATTCCAGGATTCCAGAATATCGTGATTGGAAGATTCGAAAGATTTTAGACTCTGCGGTTTCGAAATTCCAAGACTCCGTTATTCCGAAATACTGAAATTTCGAGATTTCGAGATTCCGAGATTCCGAAACTTGGGGATTCCTAAATTTCAAAATTCCAAGGCTCTGTGGTTCCGAGATTCCGAGATTCCAGGATTCCAAGATTTCGTGATTACGAGATTCGAAGGTTTTTAGGCTCTACGATTTCGAGATTTTGAGATTCCAAGACTCCGTGATTCCGAGGTTCTGAAATTTTGAGATTTCGTAATTCCGAGATCTCGAAACATGGAGATTCCGAGATTCCAAAATTCCAAAATTCAGAGATTTCAGGAGTCCAAAATTTCGTGATTATGAGATTCGCAAACTTTAAGACTCTGCGATTCCGAGATTTAGAGATTCCAAGACTCCGTGATTCCGAGATTTAGAGATTCCAAGACTCCGTGATTCCGAGATACTGAAATTTTGAGATTCCAAGGCTCTCTTTTTCCGAGATTCCAAGATCTCGCGATTCCGAGCTGCCGAGATTCCGAGATTGCAAGATCTCGATGTAGCGAAATTCCGAGATTCCAAAATTCTGAGATTCCAGGATTCCAGAATTTCGTGATAACGAGATTCGCAGGTTTTTAGACTCTGCAATTTCGAGATATTGAAATTTCGTGATTTAGAGATTTCGAGATTTTTAGATTCCGAGATTCCAAAACATGGAGATTCCGAAATTTCAAAATTCCAATGTTCTGTTGTTCCAAAATCCCGAGATTCCAGGATTTCCTAGAATTCGTAATTTGAACATTTTTAGACTCTGCGATTCCGAGATTCCGAGAAGAACTCCTTCCTGTGCCTAAAATAATTTTAGGAGATGCTAGACAAGAGACTAAGGATCACTAATTGGGGTATATTTAATACCTGCAGGCACGGGAAACATCGATGGTACACAATGTCCAGTTTTTCACCAACCGATTTTCAAGTAAATGGAACGTGCTTTTTTTTCAGTGTGTAGTGCCCTATTGTAATAAATTCTAACTTTGAGACCCTTTTCTCAGTGGCCTTTTCTGATAGAAAATTGGCTGCGTGTATTAAATCCCAGTTGGCCTGTCCTATGTCAGAAATAGGCGGGCATTAATTTAATCGAAGTGAAAGAAATTCCAATCGAACAGCGAAGAATTTCAGAAAGAATAGTTAATTAATTTATTATGCGTTTGAATGCCTTATCAATTTTGTACAGCGGCATTCAAAATTTCAAATAATCATAATTGGCATAGTGCAATTTCCGCTGGTTCTATTAGAAGTTATTTGTCATGCGCAACCTGAATAAAGCTACTGCCTTATACAGTTCGTTTTATTTTCGTCTCGCCTTGCAGCAGGCCGGCAACTCTATTATCAACATTATTCAACTGAGATGCACCGGAAAATGCAGCCTTCTTTTTTGGAACATCACGTCCCATCTGTGACCGTTGTTGATAAAAGATTTTCATATTTCTCCATGCAACCAAATTAAGCTCCATTTTGGCCAGGAACGATCAATCGAACTCTGCCTCCCCAGCATGGCTTAGCCACACAGCAACCACAGCATTCGCCTGACCAAAAGTGGGCCCCAACAAAGCTATTACTCCGATTTCCTCTAACGCTATCTTCTTCCGGCAGGAGTTTGTCTGAAAAGAACTACACAAGTGCTTCACTGCTCCGAGGGCTTGATTTGTGAATGGAGCAATCAAAATGGGTTTCTAATTTTTAAATTAAAAAAAAAACAAATTTGATGAGGATTCGTTGGATAAATGATTGAAAATAATCCATTTAAAGCTGAGATTTTAAGTAGGTTCAACTATATTCCGGTACACAGAGTGGATCAAAATCTTCAATAAAGCCGCTTTGGTGGTTTGCTTTTTTCGACCCATCTACTATCTCAGATTCATAATTTAAACATGTGGTTTATGATCCTGCCTTCTTCAATGATTGGTTTTTAGGGTAAGGGGCTATTCATAAACTACGTAGACTTTTCTGGTGGGAGGGGGGTTCTGACCAATGCCTACGCTCCATACAAAATTTCGAAAATAATGTATGCAGAAAAGTCTACGAAGGGGAGAGGGAGGAGTGTTTCAAAAATGAGTCTACGTGGTTTATGAACAGGCCCTAACTAATTGGTTAGTCAACTCCTGCCGGTTGGCATATTCAACATTATTAAAATTGATTCCCCCCTCCATATTAATTAATAAAACCTCAAACCCTAATTGTCTTACTTTCAAATAAATACAGTTGGCGCTCAAATGATAACTGACTGAACCATTTTCAGAACCGGGATAAATCGTTTAAACACCGTGTACAGAAAATTAATTTCACATGCCTGACTTTTTAGGAGTAACACCTTGTTTCTAGACCACATTAAAATTGAGAATCATCATCCTCAGCCAATCAAATAGAAATTGAAGTGACAAATTCGGATGATTAAAACTTAATTCCTTATTCCCAAAACACAGGAACACCACTGTGCGCAGTACCCATATGGTCCACTCATGCTTACCCATTATCTTCTTCAGATGAATCGAAAAGAGGACGAATTCGGTAATCCAATCGCACTAATTGCCAGCTTTGCAACGTACCGCAATCCGCAAGCAGATGATACCACCCGAAGACTGTCACCATCGCATCCGAATCTATCAGACCTCCACACGCACGGACGGTCAGGTCACGCTATAGCGCTATTTCCATAAAGTGAACGGGGAACCATAACAAAGGCAAACGAACTGGTCTAGCTGCACGGCTCGGCCCAAACGTTTAGTGAAAAGAGATCTCTATGGAAACGGGAATTAGAATTATACAACGGGGAAAAGGGCAAACACACCAACGCTACTGGTTTACTTGTCGCCTATGCAACAGAGCATGGTTGCAGAAAAAAAATACTATAAATTGCTCATTTGTTTTTGCCTATACACTTTGCTTGTTAAAAAGGATGTCCGAGTAACTGGAATCCTTCGTTAGTTGATATTATATGCATAGTGTTATCGCTATGACAGCTGATTAAACTTCTTGATCTTGTAGATTTGGCATACAATCGAAGCTTCAATGCATAACAATGTATTGGTAACGACACAAAACCACGAAAACGTCAGATCATCCAATAATCGCTTTAAAGTTATGGGTTGATGGGAATTCCTAAAATCAATGTAAATAGTTACAACAGTTCTTTCAAAAACTTACCTGTTCTGAAGGCTGCTATGCAAACGAAAGCTCCTATTAGTAATCGATTCATGATTGCTTGAGAGTATGGCAATCCTGCTTCTGCAAACTGATCAAGGTTTTTGGGGCGTGTTTGATTACTCGCTCGACGAGGGATCTTTGTTTCCTGTTGATACACAACACCTTTCGCCGATTCTGTCGATGCCTTCAGCCAATTTAATGAACTCTATCTAAACAGTTCCACTAGCCACGAATTCAAGCTACTTAACCCTACTCAAATCCCGAAAAACATAACTTTAAACGGTGACTCGAAGCGAAGATCACCCACTGCTTGGTTGTTTAATTTTGTAGCACACCTACGGATACGATCGCCTTACAACTACAAACGGCAGCAGCATTATCTTTAGCTCATTCACACACTGGAACCATCAACCGCGGGTAGTTCATACCAACTGAATGTGGGCACTATGTGACTCTGGCTGCATTGGTATAGGCACGTGCGAACGGACCAAAACAAACCCGGAGACTGATTCATCATCGGTCCGCTTGCTTCGTTCACCGGCGGTGAGCGAGAAGCTTTCACGCATTCATGAATTTGTTTGAATGATTCATTCAGTTCCACATTTTCTCTCGCAGGTAGATGCATGGGATGGGAATATGCGGTTATGCGGCTGCAAAAAGAGAAAGAGAGGCATTATTCGAAAGATGGCTTGCGTTGAGGGCATGGCATCATGAACCAACAGTGGGCCAGAGAAGATCTTAAAAGTCGCAAAATGACTATAAGAAATCAACCCACATTACTTGGGTTCAAGTTACATTACAACCTCCCGAAAAGATTTTGCAAGATGACGTTATAAACGAACTCCTGCAATAATAAAATTGTAAACTTAAAAATTTTTTGGTTGGAATACATAATCTTTATAAGATTATCCAAACATTTTTTTTTCATTTTTATAAATATAAAAATTATAATACTACTTTTAACTTTTATTTGGTAACCCATAACACGTATAGGCCTTCGAAATATGATTCACGTGTGAGCTGCCAAAGTATTGATAACAACATCAGTTGAATTTGTTCTCTCTATCTGATTGGTCGTGTTTTATTTCGCTCTGCCATAAATGGGCACGGAACGGAAGGGCAACTTAGAACGATTCAATGACACGAAAAGTGAAAAATTTGGTTGTGTAAAAAGTATCTCGATTATATTTGTTTCCACTCATTCTATTTTTACAGTGTTGAAGAAATGTCAAATCAACTGCTATAAGTGGTATATTTGCTGCCATATGATCATCACAGTATGCTCTGGTTACGTGAAGAAAAAACAACAACACTTCATTTTGTGATTTTTTCCATTTAGTTTTGTGATAATCGCACAAAAAAATACTGTTACTACTTACACCTTTGAATTGTTGGATGCATTTCTACTATCTGATGGAATAAAATGTTCGGAGCACACGAACATATGATTGCTATCGTAAACACTCGAACCAGTAAACGACAACCAATTCTGCCTGTTTTCAAATTCCCTAGAAGTACGAATTCTCGAGTGAATTATTTTTAATATATTTAGCCAGTGCAAAAAAAGAAATATTGTTGGATGCTGATATGCTAAATCAATTAATATATGATAGCATATGTTTCCCCCGGAATATTCTTTGTTTTTCCGTGCTTGTGTCTGGGAAAAAAACATAAAAAGTGACAACAAAACAAAAGGCGCCACCACAAAAGAAAAAAAAAAAAGGGTCCAATAAAGGGGGGGGGGCGGGGCGGCGCCGCTTCTCCGCCCCTCTGTTCGCGGGGCGGGGGGGGGGTGCGGGGCGGGGGGGGGCGGACTACGTCAAGGTGATGGACTTTCGTGCCTGTTGTTCAACATTGCGCTAGAATGTGTCATGCGAAGAGTCGGGCTCAACAGCCGGGGTACGATTTTCACTCGATCCGGTCAGTTCGTTTGTTTTGCGGATGACATGAACATTGTCGGCAGAAGATTTGAAACGGTGGCAGAAATGTACACTCGCTTAAAACGCGAAGCTGCGAAAGTCGGACTGGAGGTGAATGTGTCGAAAACAAAGTACATGCTAGCAGGAGGTACCGAGCGCGACAGGGACCGCCTATGCAGCAGTGTTACGATAGACGGGGATACATTCGAGGTGGTGGAAGAATTCATCTACCTTGGATCCTTGCTCACGGCTGACAACGACAACAGCCGTGAAATCCGAAGACGCATCATCAGTAGAAGTCGTGCCTACTACGGGCTCCAGAAGAACTTGCGGTCAAGAAAGATTCACCCCCGCACTAAATGTACCATGTACAAAACGCTGATAAGACCGGTTGTTCTCTAGGGGGGGGAGGCCGGGGGTGGGGGGGGGGGGGGGGGGGGGGGGGGGGGGGGGGGGGGGGGGGGGGGGGGGGGGGGGGGGGGGGGGGGGGGGGGGGGGGGGAGGGGTTGGGGAGTTGGGGTAAAAGGTAAAAAATAATGACGTCACTATAATAACCAGTTGGGAACACAATTCGTGTATAATATAGAGAACGGTGAATAAATGTCAATAGATCTCTATCTCTTGCTGTACAGAACCGTGATTTGCTGTGTAGCAAAAGCTGCTAGTGTTTTTAAGTATCTTCATTTCAATCTTATATTTTGCTATATTTCGTTCTAGCGTTGTTGAATGTTAATTATTTTGTTCAGCCCTTTTTTTCCATAGACAGAATTCCCTAAAACGTTATATGAAACATTTGTAGATCATTTAAGCTACGACCATGCCAATATATGAAACCTACATAAATTCAATACAGCAGTTGCTGATCAAGAAAGTTAGACACTAAAAAGATTAAGTGACAGTTAACTCCCATACAAAGTCTCTTAGAGGGGTGCATGAATACTGTTTTTTTTTTCAAATGCAATCGCACTTGTACAAAATATTTCCTGTATATTAAAATTCATAATATTTTGGAAATACTCAAGCTCCTTAGTCAAAGGCATATTGAGATTTCGTTCAAATACCATATACCATATACGTTCAAATTCCATTGTTTTCATAAACGAGTTGATTTTATATCGTATGCGATTGAATTTGTAATAACAAATTCGATTTAAAAAGCTAAGCGATGTTTATCCGATTTAGTTTGTGACGCAGTACGATGAATAAATGACACATCGTATATAAGTCGAAAATGTGCACTCTTTACGATTTAACTTCAACTTAACACGATAAAGGCCACTATTAATTGCGATGTTAACTTAAAATATAGGAATATACGATACTATTTGTTATACGACTTGTGGTTGTCTGGGTCAGTTGTCAAAGTGGTTGAATAAAACAGCACTTCCCCAGATGCTTAAGTGTGATATAGATCATTTCACGAAATGTATTAACCTCACTTATTTGACAGTTCGGGGAGCTTGTTTACTAGGTGATAGAATTCGAACTGCTCAAACGAAAAGTTTTCATTGGCTTTATCTGTACGATTACGTAAAAATATGTACGAATGACGTAAAAGTAAGCACTGGTGTCTGTTTTCCGGCTATTTTATTTTAATAGTAATAAATTTAGAGCACAAAATCGCAAACCGATCTTGCCGAAAATATTGTAAGTCAATATAAACAAGCTCCCTGAACTGTCAAAACTATGAAAAAATCGAAGTACATACACATCCAATTTATAATTCACAAAAAAGAAAAGTCAAAGAAGTCTATTTTAGATCAAATCATTAAAAATATCTATTTATTTATATTTACATATTCGTTCTACGAGGAACAAACCTTCATCTAAATACCTTGCTACTTTATACTAGCAGGTCTAAAAATGTTGTCTAAGCTTGGAGCTGATTAAATTATTTACCGTGTAAAATGTGTGACCTCAACCGCAAGATGTCGTGACTAAGAGCACTCAAAATTCATCATTATTTGTCGTTCAAGATATACTTCCGTTCTATGATACGATGACAACAGGGCGGGAATTTTCTATGACTTATGCGACGATTTCAACTCAGCGACACGAATAGCAAAACCTACTACCAGGGAGAGTCGACTTGACATATCATTGTGTAAAATCAAGATTGTGTGGAGGAAAATTCATGGTGGACACTATTAAAGTTATGGTTGGTTGCGGTGAAAAGTTTAATGGATACTTATATCGAATTCGTTTTTGAACCTAGGTTGGAACCAGTTCCAACCTGCGATACCCGAACTTATTGTCAGTGCAAACCTCAACCCGATACGAGTTACAAATAAAACCATAAATACTGACGTTTAACACACAATAAGCCGACCCAATTTTGATACCCGATCCAGTTTGGAACTGGATCAAAAACGAATTCGCTATTAGAAAAATAAAAAAAAGATGCGGGGTTGGTTGTACAAAAATGTAGTAATGTCTGCGACAACAAGCGGCGTGGGTAAGTGAAGGAAGAGAAAAAAATAATAACAACGTTGGGTGGTGGGTGGCGGCGGAAAATAATACGAGTTGTGTGTCCCGCTTCTGGGTGGGGGATGGGGGGGGGGGGTCGGAACGGGGGAAGTGGGGAGGGCCGGGGGAGGGAGTGGGGTGGTGGTGGGGGCGGAGAGAGGCGGGAGGCGGGGATTGCGACGGCGGGGGGGGAACCGGGCGTGATACGGAATGGCGGGGGAAGGGGGGAAGGTGTGGGGATGTGTGAGAGACTGCGGCAAAGAAGAATGCTAAGATGGAACAGTTGGTACACATTTTTTTTCATTTCAGTGTCCTTTTCAAAAATTAAAATCGGTCCCTTTCGAATGAGCACTCCCCAGTAAACGGGTTGACAGATCTTGTTATGCTCATGCCGTTCCCTCGTTCTGCAAACAAAGACCAAAGTACCTTGAGAACAAGGCAAAGCATATTGCCAGCTGTCATATTATTCTCACATACACGCTCATTCGATCTTACTCAATGTTGAGTAGCTTTTACTCAATTTTACTAAATATATCTAAAACGTCAAACGCTGAGTAGTCCAATTTATAAATTTGATTGTTTGATTGTTGATTGTTATTCAAAACACATGCGCCAAACTCAATTTTGAGATAGCTACATATTATTTTTTTCAATAATTTAAAATGGGTCGGATAACGTCTTTGTCAATTTGCGCTTCGGAAGTTAATTTAAAATCTAATTCGTTTTCGAAAAATAATTACCAGTCACGACATGGAGCAGATAGCAGCCACTTTAGATGCGGAAACGTATCTTAAAAAAGCTAAGCTGTTTTATCTTGACTGGGATTCGTTGATTTTTAATAGTATATTACATTACATATAAACCAAACATTTTCGAAACTCTTTCTGGCGTATGAATCGAAACCAGACTTATTGGCAAAATGGCTATTATACAATGTGGTTGAATTTCTTAGTGTTGAAAAAGGTAAGCAAGCATTTCATCGCCCTTGCCTTGTCGTTTGATTTTACAAATGTAATTTTCGATCCACCAACTCTTTACTATTAAAACATAATATACATATTATACTTACATATTACAGAGCATACTCGGGCACTACTGCGGATCAACGGCGAAATAAAAAAAGCGGAACGAAAAAAGACTCATTTATATACATTTTTGTTTTAATGTTTATAAGTTAGTTCAACTCGAAACTAAATAAATTTCAGGATTAGGGGATTATTTTACTATCGTAAAGGTTTGGTCTGAAAAACGCAAATTGAAGTTTTCCGATTTTCAAGAACCTCACTAAATTCAAATATTCATAACTCAAGAACGCTTCATCGTAGAACAATTTTTTTTCCAAACTTCAGTGAAATTTTCTCAATCGTTCGGAAAATATAATCATAAAAAAAATCCTGCAAAATTTTCCACCGTGGAGGAAAATTTCTTGGATAAGGCCAGTATTCAGCTCAAAAGTAATGTGCATTAGCATAGGACAAGTAATGGTCAAGAAATGCTTTTACTGTCGAGATTTCTTTTTTTGTTGTTGGGGTGAAGAACCACTGCGTCCACTGAATTGAACTTTTTTAGTAAATTTCTTACCTTGTATGCAGTTGAAAAGTAGGGAAAACTGAAGACGGTTACATAACGTCAGTACCGTCTGCTCATGTAGACTAAATGGGGCTGTCTCTTTTTCTCGTGGAATAATATTCCGTTCGATTACTTTGCAAGGAAGATTGACATTTCACCCATACTGGAGCAATTGTCGAAATTACTTTCAGTAAAAATGGCAAGAATTACTTCTGGTCTCTACTTGCCAGCTTCATACAGGGCTATAAGCCGGAAAAAATGAATTTTATGAATTATGGGAAATTAAAAATAAAATATTTTCTTGTTCGTTAACTCTTTTAATGCTTTTTTTTTCGAGTAATGCTCGAAAAACAATGGGCTCGACCCTCGTTTTAATACCAAAATAAAAATAAAACGGGGATTACTCAAATTGAGTTTTGTCAATGAAACTCAATTTAGTGTACGTTCGGTTTTAACGTTTTTGAGTTAATGTTACTCAAATGTGAGTGAAACCGGATGACAAACAAACATCCATGTTTGTAACGAGACACCGCGAAGTTCCTTCTAGTTGTATAAATTTTATCTAATTTTCGAGTTTATATCGTTGTGGATCTTCCTGAAACACTGATTCTAGCCAGGCTTCAGGTGAAATTAAACAATATGATAATCATAATCATAAAAATTAAATTCTTAAGTTTTTGCGTACGCATGCAGATTTTATTACAATAATAAAATTGGTATACTTTAACTTTATTTAAAAAAAAAGCTTTTTCATAAAATTATTCAGAAAAAATGCCTGAATAAGTGTTATACTCAAAATTGAGAAACAATCATCATCGCGTTTTCGAACACCTCAAATATCAGCGCTAATTGACTCAAAAATATTCAGTAATAACGTATTCATCCAATCAATTTGTATACTTAAGTAACGTACAAGAGTTACTTAATACCTACATGCAGAAATTCAACCAAGAAACATGTGTTTGGCTGGCTTTTGAATCGAAACTGCTTAAATTTCATGCATTTCTGAAGACATTTCATAACTTTTTTTTTGCTTTTGTCTTTTACGTACCACTACATAAACATTGCAGCGACTATAATACCTTGTACTTGATATACGTTGGAAACGTACATCACACTGACGTTTCTTTTTGTCAATCTTGACAATTCAAGATGTGTTCAAAAATTACGATACATGAAATGAAAGGGACCAAGGGCCAATCACAAATTACGTTTGCGATTTCTGAAAAGCACACGAGTATGTAATCGTTTATCGTTGAAATACACTGTGGTGCAAAATTCATCGGACACGAATATCATTTTGGTAAAGTAGGTGATAAAATTCAGAAATAAAATATGTTCAATAGTTTATTAGTTTATTTTTCTTTTTTGAGATTAGATTTTTGGCATTTTAATTTTAAAAACATTATAATATTTCATAAACAAAATTATATAAATAAAAAAGATTCATTTGTTAAAATTCAAGGTGCGAAAATGATCGGACAAGATGTAGAAATTACATTTTTCGATTTAATAATTAAATAATTTGAATGTTTCAATAATGTGTATGTCCTCCTTTGTACTTCATCACTTTTGTCAAGCGTCTTGGCATAGATTCGACCAAGTTTAGCGTTGCTTCTGGACGAAGAGTGTTCCATACAGCTTCAATCTCCCGCATTAATTGCTTTCTGTTGGAAATATGTTTCTTTTGCAGTTCTCGTCCAATTTCATCCCATAGATGCTCGATTGGGTTTAAATCTGGGCTTTGGGGAGGGTGATCCAGCACGGTTATGTTTTTCCCGGCCAAATACTCTGTCACAAGCTTCGACTTGTGCTTGGGGTCATTGTCGTGCATAAATACAAAGTTGCTGCCCAGTCGATATTTCCTGGTAGATTTTGAGATGTTACGTTCCAGGATATCCCTGTAGTCTTCCTTGAACATTATCCCTTCGATGAATTCCATGGTGGTCACTCCAGCATAGAACATACCACCCCATACCATAACTGATCCACCGCCATGTTTCACAGTTTCACGCATATTTTTTCTTTCTAGAGCGGTCCCATCAGTCCTCCAAACTAACACGGCCATCTGAAGCTCTGACGTTGAACTTACTTTCATCTGTCCATAATACTTTTTTCCAGAACGACATCGGCTTGTTAACATGCTTCTTGGCGTAGACCAAACGCTTTACTCTGTTCTGCTCACTGATGAATGGCATTTCCCTAGGCGTGCAACTCCTATTTCGTTCAAGGCTCTACTGATGGTGAACCGACTTACAGTTTTGCCGACGATGGGTTCCAGATCGGCTGCCAACTTACCGCCACTAATGAACGGATCTTTTTAGACAGCTAGTGCCAAATACCGTTTGTTTTGCTGTGACAGAACCGGGGGACGACCACATCTGCGACGATTTTCAATGCTGCCGATAATTTTTTGTCGGGAGATGATGTCCGATACCGTAGACTTAGGAATACCAAGGGATTCAGCAATCTTCCGAACCGTTTCCCCGCGTTTATGAAGTAAAATAACATTACTTCGTTGAGCTACCGATGTTTCCTTCCTGCACGTCATTGTGAACTTTCAACTTCTGGTAAATTTGCTAATAAGCGTTTTGCAGTAGTATTAGTGAAATCAAAAATCGTCTCTGCATTAAATCATACACTCAAACTAGTTTGATAATTATTATCGTTTGTTTTTGTTACAATTTCTATGGTTATCCGGTGACTTATGCACACTGTTTTTCAAGCTATCGTTAAAAAAAAAATTTCACAAAAAAACCAAACATTGCAGGTAATTTTTAATAGTGAAAATGAATGTATCAAAGGAAAACGAATATTGAAAAGCAATGAAATGGAAGGTGAAAAATAATAATTTAAGTTTTACGAGCGAATTCACGAAGCTATCAAATGTGTCCGATCAATTTTGCACCACAGTATACGCAGTTAGGTTTCCGAAAGAGCAAAGGAACAAACGATTGTTTAGCGTTGCTTTCATCTGATATACAACTGGCCGTTGCACACAAGGAGCAATTGACTTCATTATTTCTGGATATTAAGGGCGCATTTCATTCAGTTTCCATAGATATACTGGCAGATATTCTGCACAGTAGTGGTTTACAAGGATTTTTAAATATTTTTTTGTATAATTTACTATCAGAAAAACAAATAACCTTCAATCTAGGCCAACTGACAACTTCCAGAATTAGCTACATGGGCATACCCCAAGGCTCATGTTTAAGTCTCTTACTTTATAATTTTTATGTTAAAGATATTGATAACTGCTTGGAAAATAGATGCACGCTAAGACAACTTGCAAACGATGCCGTGACCACTTGCGTAAATCTTGCAAAGACCATTGCAAAATTCCCTAGAGAATCTGTCCATCTGGGCCAGAAATCGAGTTTTCACCGCAAAAAACCGAATTGGTAGTGTTTACTAGAAAGCGGTTCCCAGCTCAACTGCGTCTTAAGCTGTTGGGAAGAGACATTACCCAATCTTTGAACTTCAAATACCTCGGAGTCATGTTTGATTCAAAATGCACTTGGAGTACTCACATTGCGTATTTGAAACAGAAATGTCAACAAAGGATCAATTTTCTAAGATCAATTTCCGGAACATGGTGGGGTGCTCACCCGGAAGACCTCATTAAACTCTATAAAACAACTTTTCTTTCAGTTCTCGAATATGGCTCTTTTTGCTTCCTCTCGGCAAGAAACAGCCACCTCATCAAATTGGAACGCATTCAATATCGTTGTTTACGTATTGCCCTTGGCTGTATGCATTCAACGAACAATATGAGCCTGGAGGTTCTGGCAGGAGTAAAACCCTTACAGAACCGCTTCTGGGAGCTCTCATCTAGAATACTGATCAAGTGTAGAATCAGTAACAACCTTGTGATTGAAAACTTCGAAGAAATGCTCACATTGAGTACCTAGTCTAGATTCTTGCGAATCTATGTTAACTATATGTCATCCGATATTAGTCTTGCATGCTATAGGTCGGTATCGTGTTTGAAAGAAATTTACTTCTCTATCTCAATCCCATATTAAATTCCGTATACTGAAACGGAAAAGTAAAGAATCGAAAAGAACCTGAAAAGAACGAAAAATAAAATTCAAATTTGTAAGGTTTCCACGCAAACTAATCGGAGCTGTCACTTTTACTTTCGGAAAAATATCCCGCTCGATTGTTCCGTAAGTGAAGGTGACATTTCGTTCCATGCAGATCAATTGTCAAAATTCCGCTTGGTAATATCGAACACAATTCTGTAACATCTCTACTTTTTAAGTCGATACTGGCCTTATATTTCTCCTAGTGTACGCTTCACTTATCACTTCACTTCACTATTCAAGGAGTTCCAGATCAACTTCGACCTATGTTAATTGCCCACATTTTTATTGAAAAGTACCAACATGTCAATTGCAATAGAATAATTTTTACTGATGGGTCGCGCATAGATGGATCCACTGGTTTCGGTGTTTACAATGAATACTCATCTGCCTTCCGGAAACTTCCGGAACCTTGTTCCGTTTATGTTGCTGAGCTGGCAGCAATCAATTTCGCATTTAGGATAATTTCCGACATGCCCATAGACCATTATTTCATCTTCTCGGATAGTCTCAGTTCTATTGAGGCCCTCCAGTCAATGAAAACAGTGAGGCACGCCTCTTACTTTCTTTCAAAAATAAGGGAGCAGATGTGTGCGTTGGTCGAAAGATCATTTAGGATTACCTTTGTATGGGTCACATTACTCAATTCCAGGCAATGAGAAGGCGGACTCTTCAGCAAAGGTGGGCGCAAAAGAAGGTGAGATTTTTGAAAGAAGTATTTCACATGATGAATTTTTCCCATTAGTACGTCAGAGTTCTCTTCAAAGTTGGCAAAACGATTGGACAAGTAATTCTCTTGGGCGGTGGTTACATTCCATTATTCCAAATGTTTCGTCGAGATCGTGGTTCAAAGGTCTGGATGTAAGTCGCGGTTTCATTCGTGTGATGTCAAGACTTATGTCCAACCACTACTCGCTAGACGCACATCTCTACAGAATTAACCTCGTCGATAGCAATGTATGTAGGTGCGGAACCGGTTATGATGACATCGCTCACGCAGTTTGGCATTGCCCGGATAATGATGCCTCCAGAGCACGACTATTGGATACCCTTGTGGCCCGAGGTAGACAACCCTTCTGCGAAGTAAGAGATGTTTTGGGAATGCGTGATCTTCCCTACATGCAATCGATTTACGAATTTCTTTGTTTGTCTTATCTAAGAGTGTAATGTCATCACCCCCTCCCTTTCATTCTAGTAAATTCCCTGCCATTGTGTCCCAGTTATATCATCCTTTTGTTTCCGTGCTACTTGTACCTGCCCAGCAAGCTGTGGTCACCCATCTGCAGCTTAGTTCCTGTAAGGGACTACAGGGACCGAGGATCTGGTAGATGTCGCAACCATGAGCAGTAACAAATACCTGAAATAAGTTACCTGCCTAGCCCCTTCCAAACAATAATGTGACCCATTAACCTCGAGCTAGCCACGAGTAATTGGCACCCCACTTTACTAAAATCGAAAAAGAAAAATTGTTAACTACAATATTGAATATCGGCTCCGCAAAGTGTTACACACGCCTGAGCCTAATAAATAAACGAACTGATTAAAAAAAAAAAATAGAAGAATTTTCACTGATGGGTCGCGCATTGATGGATCCACTGAATTCGGTGTCTACTATGAATACTCATCTGCCTTCCGGAAACTTCCGGAACCTTGTTCCGTTTATGTTGCTGAGCTGGCAGCAATCAATTTCGCATTGAGGATAATTTCCGGCATGCCCATAGACCATTATTTCATCTTCTTGGATAGTCTCAGTTCTATTGAGGCCCTCCAGTCAATGAAAACAGTGAGGCAGGCCTCTTACTTTCTTTCAAAAATAAGGGAGCAGATGTGTGCGTTGGTCGAAAGATCATTTAAGATTACCTTTGTATGGGTCCCCTCACATTGCTCAATTCCAGGCAATGAGAAGGCGGACTCTTCAGCAAAGGCGGTTGCACAAGAAGGCGAGATTTTTGAAAGAAGAATGTAACATGATCAATTTTCCCCATTAGTACCTACGTCAGAGTTCTCTTCAAAGTTGGCAAAACGATTGGACAAGTCTCTTGGGCGGTGATTACATTCCATTATTCCAAATGTTTCGACGAGATCGTGGTTCAAAGGTCTGGATGTAAGTCGGGGTTTCATTCGTGTGATGTCAAGACTTATGACCAACCACTACTCGCTAGACGCACATTTCTACAGAACCTCCCCTTCCAGACGGCGGAGGAGTCTCGAACCATCATAAGAACCTTTTCCGGCCCCAAATACCCCTGTATACAAATTTTCATAACTGTAGGGATAGTTCTCATGTTTGGTTTAGATGTGTGTTTCATTTGTATGATACCCCCCTCCCCTACCAGAGAGAGGAGGGGTCTCAAATTACCGTAGAAACATTTCTTACCCTCAAAACCCTCAGACAGGTTCAGACAGACAGACAGACAAAAATTCATTTTATATATATATATATATATATATATATATATATATATATATATATATATATATATATATATATATATATATATATATATATATATATATATATATATATATATATATATATATATATATATATATATATATATATATATATATATATATATATATATATATATATATATATATATATATATATATATATATATATATATATATATATATATATATATATATATATATATTGAACATTTATTCGAAATTTCCCTCTATCCACTTCATTTATGTTTCTTCTATTAAAGATTATAATTATTCGAGGTTTGCTTTGGATTTCTCATCGGTCCCTCCACATAACTTTCTTTAAGGGCCTGTTCATAAACCACGTAGACTGATTTTTGAAAATCTCAGACCTCTCGTAGACTTTTCTCTATACATTTTTTTTAAATTCTTGTATGGAGCGTAGACCTTGGTCAGACCAATTGGTCGCTATGGATTCTTGATCAATAGTGAAGATTCCGTTTTTATGTCGGTTTGTCGGTGACTAGACCTCAAAATAGTGATGCCTTACACGCTAAGATGACAATACCTAAAATTAGGTATTTATTTTACCTAAAATTAGGTATTATTGACAAAACCCAAAATATCGGTAAAATTAACGATAATCAACAGTAATTTATACTGAAATTTGGGTAATGCTCATTTTTCAATATTGGACGCTACTATTTACCCAAAATTGAATAAAATTTTCGCCATTGAAGCAACGCGGTCACCATTTTTTTCTTAGCGGACACGTAATTATTTTTCTCATTAATCTTTCAAGTTCATTGTCCCAATATTTGAAGCAATAACTTTTTCTTTTGTTTTTATTCTACCTCATCAATTCTAGTGGCATCAATCCGGAGCGAAATGATGAAAGTGTCAAAATGTTGGGTCGATGCAGAAAAAATATTTCTGTAATGGAGGAATCCAGGTAAGGCAAAAGTGAGGTTAAATGTCGTAGATGATTCTCTTGAAAAATGATTTTTCGAGCTGTTTAAGCAAAGCAATTGGTGATAAAAAAAAAGCAGAAAATCGGCGATTATGACGATACCGGCCAATTCCATACAGTTTGAAAAATAGCCAGAAAGTTATTACCAATTTTAGTTTTAGATACTATGATGTTTAATCTCACTTTAGCTCTACTTGGATTCCTCCATACTTTATTGATACTTTTTTTTAATGCAAAAAATATATTTCTGTAATTCATTTGAACATTTGTTTCTTCTTAAGTGCAGGCTGTGGAATACTAATCCGAATGGATAAATTGTTAAATTGCATGTCTTTTTTGAAGCATGTATAATAAAACTACAGAAAGATATCCAATTTTCAGTAAAAAGTAACGATAAAATATCGGTAACATTTAACGTTTATCTTCCTTCAATACTATTACCAACAATCAATGTGCAACTAGCTATTTGAAATTGGTTCACTGTTGTAGAACCCCTAGTACCGAAGTATACCTTGCAGTCTGCACCTTGCAATAATTCTTGCGCTTTTCGGTACCTTCCGGTACTAGTATCTTGGTTGTTGTTTTGATTCACTATGTTATTTTGACACAACATTTGAGAATGTTAGGGGCGAATCATTGAGCTTGGGACCGAGCTTGGGACCGATGTGCTAGTACTGACTGAGCCAAGAAAAATATCGTATTTGTTCGGGACCTACTGGTCTTAGAGTTAGTCTATGCTATTACCCAATATTAGGTAATCTGTGTTTACGCATAATTTAGGTATGTGCACTTTTGGGCGATTTTCGGTTTTTTTTATCTATTTTTGGGTTTTCTTCTTTGGGGGTGGTGGGGAGTTGGTTATCACAGACAGACGTTTAAGCAAGAACAAAATTAATCGATAACTTTGTGTAAATTTTCAAATCTCCAGCAAGCGCTAGCGTTAGCAATCGCTTCTTCACTAACGCCACGTAGTTCACTTAGTCGAGGTGCCCACTGATAAGGCGAAGTTGCGGCATCTGCTAGCATGTCAAAATATCACGCCGACGTTCGCCACACGCCACCCGATATTGACACGATGTTTTGACGTGCAATTAGATGCCACATAGCGGCAACAAAATTGACAGATTTGCTTTTTGCTAGTTGCTTATTGTCATTTGGCGATTCCTATGAAATTGCCGGTTGCGGAATTTTACACACGCTGAGATTCAAACTTGAATGGATGTGGTTATATTTTCTAACATTTGCGGTAAACATTGGTAAAATAATCAATCAAGATCTCAAAATATTCCTTATTTTATGTTGAATGCACGGTGTTAGGCACTGCGCCGAATTAGGTAGCTCATCGAATCCGCGTCTCGGAAGCTACGGAAAAAGAGGTTGGTTGGAGCTAAGTTGACACTCTCTCGGCCCGCTGGTCACGACTTCATTTTTGCGGAAACTTTTTTCGCTGGAGCAGCCTCACATTACGCAAAATGATCGATTGTGGACGACAACGAGAGCAAGCAGAGCAGAGCAGTTTACAATCGAGGTAAGCTCTTGGTATTTATCGAGAAACACGTAAAAATCAACGCGGCATCGTACAAAACGGAGGTTTTGAAGAAGGTTGTTGCCCCAAGTCTACGACAACTCTACGGAGATGACTACTATGTCTTCCAGCAGGACGCCACCGCCAAAATAGCGAATGTGGTTCAAGCCTGGTATCGGGACAATTTAACGGATTTACTTTTGCTGGTCCAATGTTCCTTCAGGACCGCACCTGCGCCACACTGTTCCGCAGTTTCTCAAGCGTCCTATACTTAGGGTAGATCTTGCTCCACTTGGTCTAACAATCTAGCTCGCTGCGCCCCTCTACGTCTTGTACCGGCCGGATTCGAGACTAACACCATTTTGCAGGATTGCTGTCTGGCATCCTTACAACGTATCCCGTACATTGTATCCTTCCAGCTTTAGAGACTTTCTAGATACTGGGTTCACCATAGAGTTACACCAGCTCGTGGTTCATTCTTCTCTTCTATACACCGTTTTCACGTACACCGCCAAAGATGGTCCTAAGCACACGTCGTTCGAAAACTCCAAGTGTTTGCAGGTCCTTCTCGAGCTGTGTGCATGTTTCGTGCCCGTAGAGAACTACTGGTCTTAGCAGCGTCTTGCACATGATACATTTAGCACGGGTGGTGAAGTTTACCAGACACTCTTACACTCCTCGTGGAACCAGTCGTTCCATCGATTTCTATCCATAAACCCAATGGCACCTTCTGCTGCGTTGTTAATGGCTGCTTTCAAACTACTCCAGCAGTTCTCAAAGGGGGCTTCGATCAGCTCTCGGTATACGGTAACACTCCTTCAAGGCATCGCGCGAAATCAGTTGCGACCTCGGGTAGCTTCAGTCATTCCAAATTGTCCCATAGCGAGTGGCGGTACCGAATGTTGTTTACAACGCTTTTTGACCATTAAGAGGTAGTAGCCGGCGCCGGTGGTGTAATGGTAAGCGTGACTGCTACTTGGCACCCCAGTGGGCCTAGGTTAAAATCCCAGTCGAGGTCAGCGGGAGTTTTCCGAGGCGAAAAAATCTCTGGTCACGTCTTTCTTCGGAAGGAAAGTAAAGCCGTTGGTCCCGGCTCGTGTGAGCGAGATTTTTTTTTTTTAGTTGAACTTTTGTGCTATACCAGTGGTATGAGTGCGATATGTAGGGTTCTGGGGTTAGAGTCGTCTTTTGGCGTCGGTGGTTGTCACCACGTCGTGAGGAAATAGACCGACGGAAAATAAACGAATAAAAAAACAGGTTGTGGTCCGAATCGATGTTTGTGCCGTGATTGGTCCTGATGTCGATGATATCCGAGAAGTGCAATGCATTAATTAAAACATATGCTTGGAGGCGGTAGGAGAATATGAATGTACTCAGCTCGTGTGTATTGCCGTAGATCCGGTAGAGTGATAACCAACCCTATACGTATGTACCGTCGTGTAACTGCTGCTCGTTTTCCATGGATTTATTAGTTTTTTTTTTTTAGATTCCGTTTGACCAAGGCCCAATACCGTTCGATACGGCGGAGCTCTGGGCTGTTGGGATGGTTGTGGTCTTTGGTACCACAACCACATTGTTCGCATCGTACCACTCGATTGCCTTTTTCCCATAGTGGCAGCTCGCCAAGTCCGGCCAGAACAGCACAGGTCTATTATGTTGCTTTAGGAGTGGTAGCAGCCGCTTTTCCAGGCACTCCTGGACGTAGATCTCTTGATTGATGGTTCCCGTAGTGATGAAAATGCCGCTTTTTAGACCACACGTGCATATGGCCTGCCAGACGAGGTATTTTAACGGGAACTTCCATAGTTTCATGGTTTTGTATATTTCGGCCCCTCCCCTTTTCCTATGATTCCGTTATGATTCCGCTTATATTTCGCCGCCATCGTCGCTGCCACGTCCGGATTACGATTGCCGCCGCTTCCAGGCTTCCTGGCGGTCGACAGCCGCTCCCCGAACACTTTTAAAATGTTTGTCACGGTCGATTTTGCCACATCCAGCAATTTTGCCAACTTGGCGTGCGAGAACGTCGGATTCTCTTGCTGCGCGAGCAAAATTTTGACCCGCAATAGAAACTTTCATCTTGGGCTGATCCCAGACTGGATACCTGTTGATAGTGAAGCCAATTTCGACATTTTTTTCCGATTAGAGGTCCAACTTACCGTGTTTTAATTTCGGCACCCAGCAGGCAACATTGCATCAGCTGGTAAATTTTCCCAGCTAAAGAGTGTATTTGATTGGAATTTCTTTAACTTAACGTTGCATATTTTGGTCAGTTGGCAACCAGATGCAACGACGAAGTGTTGAATAGCCTGCTGGCCGGTATCAGCCAGTTGTAAGTCAGCGGTGGCTAAGCAGTCGGTTTTTTTTCATACTTTAGCATTTCAAGCTTATTGTTTCTAATTAGCTTACTGCTTGTTCTCAATTTAGTGTTGTAATTGCACAGTCCCACAATTATTAATTGAGAGCTTTCAATGCTAACACCAATGCATGTAATTATATCCACACCTCACAATGCTATTTGCCAGACCAGCTATGGCAAATCATGCACGAATATGGATTTCCGGAAAAACTGACGCGGTTGATCAAAGCAATGATGGATCGAGTGATGTGTGTCGTCCGAGTATCAGGGACGCTCTCGAGTCCCTTCGAATCTCGGAGAGGGTTACGGCAAAGTGATGGATTGTCTTTTCAAGAAAAGGTATATGGACATCAATGTCTGTTCTCTGTGGTGTTTGTTGTTTAACATTGCATTGGAGGGTGTGATTCGAAGAGCTGGGATAGACACGATTGGCACGATCTTCAGGAAGTCTGTCCAACTATTTGGCTTCGCCGACGATGTTGATATCGTAGCACGTAACTTTGAGACGATGGCGGAAACGTACATCAGACTTAAGGCTGAAGCTGGCAGGATTGGGCTTGTGATTAATGCGTTAAAAACAAAATACATGAAGGGAAGAGGCTCACGAGAAGACAATGTTAGCCTCCTAGCACAAGTTCAGATCGACGGTGATGAAATCGAGGTTGTAGACGAATTCGTGTATCTGGGCTCATTGGTGACCGCCGATAACGACACCAGCAGAGAAATACAAAGGCGCATTATGGCTGGCAATCGTGCCTACTTTGGACTCCGAAGGACGCTAAGATCGAACAAAGTTCACGGAACCACAAAGTTGACCATCTACAAGACATTAATTAGACCGGTAGTTCTCTACGGCCACGAAACATAGACATTGCTAGTGGAGGACCAACGCGCCCTTGGAGTCTTTGAACGGAAGGTGCTGCGTACGATCTACGGTGGAGTGCAGATGGAAGACGGAACGTGGAGGCGGCGAATGAACCACGAGTTGCTGGGAGACCCTCCCATCGTACACATCACAAAAATCGGTCGACTACGATGGGCTGGGCATGTCGTAAGAATGTCGGACGACAGCCCTGTGAAAATGGTTCTCGAAAACGAACCGACAGGTACAAGAAGAAGAGGCGCGCAACGAGCAAGGTGGATCGATCAAGTAGAAGGCGACCTGCGGACCCCCCGCAGACAGCGAGGCTGGCGAGGTACAGCCATGGACCGATACAATGGAAACAACTTCTGTGTACAGCAGAGGCCACACCGGCCTTAGTCTGATTGGTAAGGTACCTCACAATGCAAGCACAACGATACTCTATGCCCAGGAAAGTCCAAAAAATCTACAACCCGAAAGATTCCCTCGATCCCGGTTCAATTACCGAAAAATCGGGGAAAAGAGGGGGGAGCTTGGATGTCTGAGGCCCAAAGCAACCGATTGTTTTATGATTTATTTTTCTGGTGGCGGGGGGGGGTTGGACCGCCCTTCCAAGAGATGTGTTGTGTTAAGTTGTTAGAATTAAGAGTTAATACATTTACCTAGCATTACTTCCTTGGATTTGATGTTAAAATTAAGACTTTCCCCTGCCCCTTCCAAAATGCCGGTTAATTATTGAGCGGGGTCCGGGCTCTCGCATTAATCACATCTCACCCACACCTTTTTACAGGCACAAAAAAGATATTCTTGCTGTGAATGAAGGAAGTGTTAAAGAGAGACTCACGGTGTGTAATTTAAAAGAAAAACAACCGTCGTTTGGGAAGGATAAATGAAAAAGGAGGGAGACGATTTTGGAAATGTTGTTTTGAAGTAAATTAAGATAAAGGGTGTCCACAGTTAAATTGCATCATTTTAAACTCGTCCTCAAAAACAAGTCTCTCAACCAATTGTCATGAAATATTCAGGGAATAAAATACAATGTATAATCTTGGTTTAAGTATTTTTATTTCACTGTATTTCTTTACCAAATCCAAAAGCCCGAACTTTCTTCATAATACCACGCATAAAATTTTGTACAACGCTTGACCCGACATTTGTTTCCGCTTTCAACCATGACTTCAACATTTCCTGTTCTGTAGTGACAACTTTAGGATGCTTACGAAGTTCGTGCTTCATTATAGCCCAAAATTTTTCAATTGGACTCAACTCTGGCGAGTTGGGGGGATTAAGATCCTTCGGCACGAAATTGACACCATTCGTCTTGTACCACTCCAGAACATCCTTGGAGTAGTGACAAGTGGCTAGGTCCGGCCAAAAAATTGTAGGAACGTTGTGTGTTTTGGGAAAAGGGAAAGGGGCTTTTTCAGGTAAACTTGACCATTTACAGTTGGAGTTATCGCGAAAGGCTTGCTTCGTTTACCACACGAAAATCCCGCGGCAAAATGAATTTCCTGGGGAACTTTGACACTTGCTGTTTCCTGAGAGACTCTGGAACATCGTACTTGTCTTTCACAGTCACATACTGGTTGCCGGGAATTTATTTAAAGTCCGCTTTTACGTGTGTTTCATCGTCCATGATGCAGCACGCAGGATTTTAGCTGCCTAGCTTACGCGCACGTGTTTTAGCTGTCCTGTTCTGTTTTTCATTGCGGTTTGGAGCTTTCTGAACTTTGAATGAACGGAGCCCGGCTCGTTTCTTGGCTCTCTGCACGAAACTTTTGGTCAAGTGCAGCTTTTTCACGACATCCCGAACGGAACAGTTGGGTTTGCGTTTAAAGACAGCAACCACTCGTTTGTGATCCTTCACACAGTACGGAACACTTTTTTTACCACACACCTTCTTCCGATCGACAGTTAAACGTTCCCCGAAACGTTTTATGACACGGGACACTGTAGACTGGTGAATTTTCAACATCTTTCCGATGGATCGGTGCGAAAGAAGTGTGTTGTCGAGGTGCGTGTGCAAAATGTTCTCGCGCACTTGCTGTTCCTTCGACTCACTTTTCGAAACAACTACACATTTCACAATGAAACTCACACAGTGTAAACAATACACACTGAGGTCATTTTACCCAAAATTTCGTTGAAATCAACCCAAAGGGCAAAATGATACAGCTTATTGAAAGTGATGCAATTTAATGGCCTAAACACAATGATAGCGCAACCTGAACGATAACGGAAAACGGCAAAGCCCGATCTGAGTAAGCCTGCTTGTCGGAAAGAAAACAGGCTAAATCCAAGCTGATTCTAATTAGACATATCGAAGTCATTTGCTACAACTGTCAAACTTGCGTTTTGCCGTTCCGTTTCCGTTATCATTGTGTTTGGGCGGTAACTGTGGACACCCTTTATTGAGCAATCCTAGATTTAGAGGTGAAAATGTACTTGAATTTGCTTGCTAATTTTCCCCCAAACGCGGTCAGGCATTTCGACAGACTTGCCCAGGTCGAACGTCAACACTAATCGTGTGTAGTGCAAAACTAACACAAATTAAGAAACTAAAATTTACCTAAAATATGTACATTCTCAGTAACTTCAAAGTGAACAGTTCAATCATGCTCTGCTCAGCGCTAAGTACAAAAGGGAGGAATCAAACAAATGGAAACAAACCCGTACTAAAATACTAGCATACCTAAAAAACTGCTGAACGAGATTCAAAACGGAGGAAAATAGATAGAGAAAGGTAACTCCAAAGAAAATGAATGTGATAACCGGAAATGAAACCCAAATCATATGAATTCATATTAAATAGACTTTCTTGACGTTTATTATATTCCTGTTACATTCATTAGATCGTGCCATTTAGCATATCCAAATGCTTCGCGTTTCGTTGCCGAAAATAAAAACTCTGTTCCTAAACAAAAGCTAACGATAGACGAAAAAAAAAACCATCCTCAACAGCAAAAAATAAATTGGAATCAATTTTACCAGTCAATCGAAAACGAAGACGACATCACATTTTTTTTGTTTTTCGTTTTATATTTAGTTTAAATTTAAACAGCCGGTGCTGGCGACAGAAATGGACCAGGCTTCTTCCGTCAGGTCTTGCAAGTTTAAGTAGGAGTGCCTCGCTCGGATGGTACTTTGCTAGAAAAATTTCTCAGAAAGTGACACGAATTGGTGAGTGGGATCAAGTGCCTGACTCCTACAACTAGTCGAAAAAAGAACTTTCATTCTAAACTAAGGGGACACAAAACACTCTTTGAGGGTTACACTGTTTGTTATTATTTTGTAGTGTCATTTAATATAAATTTAGTATTTTTTAAAGATTTGTTCTCGTACATTTTTCTAAACGCGCACACCGAGGGGATAGGGCGATGTAGCTAGTTCTTCCTTTGCTTGCCTAACAACTAAGAAAAAATGGGACGTTCCAAAACCGATATCCGTTTTGGATGTTTATTTTTGTTTGCATTAACTATAATAAACGATGATTAACAAACAGAGTTTCTTCGCCTTCCTGTCGGTTAAAGACAACTCCCTCTATAGCGATCATGATAAGACCTATCGATAGTTTCACATATTTATTCCGCTAACTGGAGTGTCACGAAACCACGCTAAGTTTCCATTTCCTTTTTCTTTTTCTTGGTAGTTTAGTGTAGTTAAGTTTAATCATTTTGAATGATCACTGAAGTGTGTTGTTTGTTTGCTTGCTTGCTTGCTTTACTTTTAGTTACTAGCTTAACCATTTAGGGGGTAGGATTTTGTTGAAATTTAATTTTTGAATGCTTGCTCTCTTATTTTCGCGCGTCTTCTTCTGCTACTGACTAAACACTAACATGTCTCTCATTGTTTCAATGATGATCATGATTCATCGATCGGTCAACGAAACTCAAAAACTCAAACAGGATAAATCGAATCTCAAATTGGAACAGACTACTTCATAATATAAAGCTTTTTGAAGAGGAAAACAAGAAACGGAAAACTACATTCGTTCAGACAATTAAAAAAAACTTAAAAGGTAAAGCTGGAAAAGCGAACGAAAAAAAAAAAAATTGGAAACAAGTATAGAAGAGGGAGCGCAGTTCAAGTGGCGATCATAAAGGTAGTAGGGATAGTAGAAAACTGGATCAGCCGTTCTAATGGGGCATAACTACGGGACAGTAAGTAATTGTTTAATATAAATAAACGGTAAACTCGAAAGTGGGTAATGCTTCGTAAATATAATAGTAATAGTAGTAATAGTTTGTATGGTTTGTAGTGTTTGTTTGCTTGTTTTGTTTTTGGGATTGAATTTCAGTACCTGTTCTGGTTGAACTGCGATTGTACGGTGGCCCGGGCGGCGCCAGCCGCAGCATCCCGCACGATTTGATTACCGAAGAATCCGGACTGGAACTCCTGGCGAGCCTTGTCCATCGTGATTCGATTCGTCTCAGAACCGCTGCGGTAGATTGCATGAATCTGTTGGAAGTACAATGCGCCGCTATCAACCCAATTGGATTTTTTAGTAAAATTAAGTTCTTACCTTGCTCAACATAAAAACGTTGCCGGCAGCGCACGAACCGTAACCAAGGGCAATGGCCAGCACAAAGATGCCCACCAATATGCCAATTCCACCATCGCTAAACAAAGTTATTGACGTTATGATACCACACGTGCCCGAACCAGGGAAACCGATCGTCTGGATGATCGTGACCAAGGTTTGAAAGAAGAAGATGAAGAAGAACATCATAAAGTTGAAGCTGGAATCGCTCTTGAACGCCTTGTACGCTGGACGGTACCTAGAATGTAACAAATCACAGAAAATTATCCTTTACAAATCTCATAAGATTATATGCTTTTCTTGCAACACAGGAAAGAGGCCGGTGTGAACAGCACCGCGTAGAAAGATGCCCAACCCGAAGGTACGGAAATCTCCGGAATGGATCAATATCACCAAACCACCCAGGATGTTGACGATCATTACCAACGCGTAGAACATCCACAAGTAGTACAGATTCTGGACAATCTTCTGGAACTCGGTTGGGATGTCGATATTGATGTCGTGATAGAAGCACGGCTGCACCGGACAAAACGACGGCAACGGTGGCCAATTGTTCGGCCGACTGGCATTGGCACTGTTCATCAATTCGGCTTTCCGGCGCTCCAGCTCCTGGGCCTTTTTCTCCAGCTCATCTTGACGCCGCTTTATGGATTACATGGGGCAAGATCAAAATTAGATAAAAGTTACGGTGATGGTTCAAGCAGGAAACAGGTAATGCGTCTAACAACGAACAGTCATTACAGTAATTGCAACAGGAAGGTCTACAGAATAAACAACTATATATGACAAATACTTAATTGTTGCAAAAAATAAAAGAGAATTTTTCAGGATATGTACTCCCGCCCATGGTCATAGCTCAGTTGGTAGAGGATTTTTTCGTGAAGGAAAATTCC
>JAHHFK020002861.1:0-51524 GCA_024533555.2 Aedes koreicus
GATAAATTCGAGAACATAGATAAATTTTACTTTTCTGTACGATTCACCATCAATGGACTATGTAGTTCCTTACCTCATTATAACCTGATTCATTTTCCAACCAGGTGATGTAATACCGCAATTCCATTTTATGATCGGTCCCGTTTATTAGTTATTCCATGGGAATGTTGATTACTGTGCCAAATTGTAGTCGACATACGAGTAAATCGGTATTCCCAGAACACCATCGATTTTTGATTTGGTCTTGATTGAAATGCACCTTTCTCTGGATCTTCCAGAGAACCGACGAATCAGTCAGATTAATCAGATAAGTTCCCAAAAAGCTTGAATTACAAAAGATCCGATTAATGTACGTTCCAATTCTTTTGAAACATCAACGACCATTTGAAGAATACCCTCCCAGTGATTCGAAACAATTGTTTCACATTTATCTTCGGTCCGTTGCCCATGGTGACCTCAACGCGAGAATGTGACACATTCTGCTTTCTTTCACACCTCCCTTCTATTGACTGAATATGACTTTTCCTCGCCAGCGTGATCTAATGACTCAAGAACGACTGCCATGGCGACCACGCATTGGATTGGTGATGGAGCTGGCCTACTTTTGCTTCGCATTCTCTTCCTGTCGGCTTGGGACATGCTGAAATTCTAAATATAGTGAAAATCCAATGAAGCGCGATCATTATTAGTGAGTTACTGCAAATGGGTACAAATTTGTATAGAATCCGTCGACGAACTGGGGAGTCAAGCATGGGTCAATTATGAATTCCTCTCACGACCACTGCGGGCCTAATGTGGGCCTCTTACCGAGAAGTGCTTCGCGATAGACCCGATCGTTTATGCTTCTTTTTATGTACACACACGACCTGTGGAGAAATCCAGAACCTCCCGAAAGTGCGTGAATTCTCCTTTTTACGATCCAAACGCAGAAGGTTTTATGGGTCGATTCTGGATTACAAGAGCTTTCCACGAGAAACGCAATGACGCTCACCTGTTTGAGACATGATTTACGACGGTTCCAAACTATAATCACATGGCTTTTTTTTCCCGACCAGTTCAGTTTAGAACCCGAAATTTACAATTTTATTTGCTATGCAAAAACAATGTTGAAGAACAGCGTCAATTAATATTCAAGCGCAGTCATCGCACAGCCGAACCCAGAACGCACAGCCAGAAAAAAATAGGTTGCGAATCGCATAAATTAGCCATAAACAACGACGGACGGCGGTCAGAACGTTTTGCTGCCTCCAGAGCTGGTTGGGTTTCTCATTCTCGCGTTTATTTTCGTTTCACCGTATGGAAGCGATCCGGCAGAATAAAAACGAAATGAAATACTGTTAGGTGGGCAAACATTTTCATTTTCATCAATAGCGGGATTTCGTGAGTTTTGTTGCGGGGGTTTGGGGGCGGGAGTTCGCCGCTTCGTTCTTGAATGGATGTTGAAGTCACCGGGGCTGTCATCGTTCTTCGTTTGAAAGTCGGTTTCGAATTGCCCGCGGTTTCGCCGCCATTCTGCACAGAACTCCAGCTCGTTGCTAATTAGTGGCCAGGAAATCGCTTTTATTTATTTTTATCTGTGACTTTCTTTCGAGTTTCGAGTGGCCTTTTGTCGCTGTTGTCGTAAGGGTTTTCGTGTTCACGACAGGAAGCTGCTATAAAGCAGTAGTGGATGGTTTCCTGTACGAGGGAAGGTTTGCTCAACGTTCGACGGAATGTTGATCTCTTTCGTAACACAAATACTGGTTTCTTTTCTGTGGAGAAGAAGTATGGTTATTATTAAATTAGAAATACTCGTAATTTAATTCAGGTCTTTTGAGGGAATTATTGAAAATGTCAAGAATCTAATTTATCAAACTTGTTTCGTTAAGAAGGTTCTCATTTGTTTTTTGTGGAATACGAGACAGTGGCTGTTTTTATCACTTACTATCATACGCAATTAAAAGCATTACGAATCAGTGTAGATGAATTTTATTTGTTACTAGCTGAACCCGGTGCGTTTCTTGCAACGTTTGCAACTAAATGAAGGAAAATTTAATATAACTGTCACTTTTATGGTTTTTTTTTCGGAATGAGTTTTTATTTCTTGAATAAGCAGGGGTTCAAACTTCTATCAAAACATGCTTCTTACCCGAGAAATACACATTTTGTGTTTAAGTTACCTGGATAATTCTCAGGTTTGGTAGAAATTTGTGTTTCATTTGTATAGGACCCCTTCCTTCCAGAGGGAGGCGGTTTCTCAAACCACCATACAATCATTGCCTTCGAAACCCTCCGCATGCCAAAGTGGGTTCCATTTGCTTGATTAGGTCTCGAACCATCACACTGGGCTCTTCGATTATAGTAAAATTTTGAGTTTCATTTGTTTGAACCCCCCCCCCCCCCCAAAAGGGGAGGGGTCTTGAACCACCATAGAAACATTTTTGCTTTCAATTCCCCACATGCCTAATTTGATTCGATTTACTTGATTAGTTCTCGAGTTATGAAGAAATTTGTGTCTCATTTGTATGAGAGCCCCTTCCTCAGAGAGGGGTCTCAAAAAATCATAATAACCTTCCCCAGCCCCATAACCCCTTCATATAAATTTTCACGTTGGTCGGTTCAGAACTTTCCGAGTCTATAAGGATCTGACGGACAGACAGACAGACAGACAGAAATTCATTTATGTATATATTGAAATCTAGCCTCCAAAAACTCCCATATGCCAAAAGTGGTTTCATTTACTTGATTACCCAAGTAACATTGCCAAAACCATCCAGCTTTATTAAGTTTTATTAAAGTTTTATGAAAGCCACTAGAAATCAATTCGGCTTTATTATGGCAGCAAGAGATGCCAATAGGTTTCAAATTTTAGTCAGGTTTATAAGAACCCACACAGCTTCTTTACAACGATCTTAAACCCTTGACTTCAAAAATTCCTTTTACTCCTATCAAAGGTTTTATTTTGACTTTATTAACTCATAAAATGCTGTTTTGAAATGCCGTTTTAGGACTCATTCATATTATCTTATTATGGTCAGTTGAAAAAGCATTCTAGAACCATTTTGCCTCCAGTAAATGCATTAAACGGCTAACTGGCATTGAGGAAAGCTACCAAGCGACCAGATAGTTCTATAGTAGCCATTGCTAAGATAAATTGGCTTTTTTGGCAAAACTGTGATTTCTTGCAATCGCCATATTGAAATATATGAAATAATTGAAATGTGAAAAAATAAATACACCAAATTTTAAATGTAATACAATTGAACTGTAGATCTGAGACAAACTTCGGTATTCGTTTAGATAACCTTATTGAATTCTATCAATTTTCAGGAGTTTCATGATTAATTTACCGAATATATTTCTTTCAATTTTGTTTTTGTTGTTGTAAACTCGCATAATTTCCAAGGCGCATTAATTTTCAGCTCTTATCGTGCCAATATTCACCATAAAATTTAATGCGCATATGATTTGGAGCATGATACGCTATAAAAAAACTCAATTTCTTTTGTATATTTTGCTATCAATCATAATTTCCCGCAACAGTAGAACTTTTTTCTTAGCCATTATTTACTGTTGAATGAATCAGAAGAGCAACAAAGCAAAACAACAAAAACCAACCACGATATCGCCGTGAAGTTTGACAGCTGTGGCCATTCAGCCCTATGCTGGTTTTGATGGCGGCCAATAGGTTTTATGATGGTTCTCAAGTGGTCATAACAGCTTTCACTAGAACATTTTCAAAATCTTTATGGTCTTAGAAAGGTTTTATTAAATTGTTTTCACAACCGTCTATAGAGTGGGCCACTTTGTACAAATTTCGGCTTTAAAGATGCATAGATGAGGTGTTGGTGGATAAAACAGTTTTGAATGTAATGTCATCAACAAAGCCGGGAGGAGTGCTATACGGCTGGAATAGAACTGAAATTGTTACTTGGGTAGTTCACTAGTTATGCAGAAATTTGCTTTTCATTTGTAGGGGGGCCCCCCTTTTAAAGGGGGGGGTATTGAACTGCCATGAGAGATATCTTTCGTCGCAAAAACTACACAATGCGAAATTTGTTTTTTTTTGTTCCTTGGGGGCTCGGTTGATATAAAAAATTATGTCTCATTTTTAGTGGAGTCTCCCCTTCCAGAAGGCGGAGAAGTCTCAAACCACCTTAGAAACATTTATTTCCTTCAAAAACCTCCACATGCCAAATTTGGTTCCATTAACTTGATAAGTTTTCGAGTTATTCAGAAATTTGTGTTTCATTGGTATATGAGCCCTCCTTTCAGAGAAGTGAGGGGCTCGAGTCAACTTGGAAAACTTTCTTGCCTTCAAAAACCTCCACCTGCCAAATGTGGTTCCATTTACTTGATTAGTTCTCGAGTTATGCAGAAATTTGTCTTGCATTTGTATGGAAACCCCCCTCCCGCCTCCTTCCAGATGGCGGAGGGGTCTCAAACTTCTATAGAAACATTTTTCTGCTCCAAAAACCTCCACATGCCAAATTTGGTTCCATATGCTTGATTAGTTCTCGAGTTATGCACGACATTGTGTTTCATTTGTATGAGAGGCCACCTCTTACAGAGGGCGGAGGGGTCTCGAGTTACCTCAGAAACATTTCTTGCCTTCGAAAACCTCTACTTGCCAAATTTGATTCCATTTACTTGATTAGTTCTCGAAATATGCAGAAAAATGTTGTTTCATTTGTATGGAAGCCCTCCCCCCCCCTTCCCAACAGAGAGAGAAGGGGTCTTCTACCCTAGAAACATTAATTGCCTCCAAAATCCCCACATGTAAAATTTGGTTCCATTTCCTTTATTGTTTCTCGAGTTATGCAGAAATTTCAGTTTCATTTGTATGAGAGCCCCCCCCCCTTCTAGAGAGAGGAGGGGTATCGAAACATTTTTCGCCTCCAGAAAACCCCACATGCCAAATTTGGTTCCATTTGCTTGATTAGTTCTTGAGCTACGCAGAAACTTCTGTTTCATTTGTATGGGAGCCTTCCCTTCCAGAGAGGCGGGAGGAGTCACCAACCACCATAGAAACAGTTGATCAGTTCTGGAGTCATGCAGAAATTTGTGCTTCATTGGTACGGGAGCCCCCCTTTACAGAGAAGAGAGGGGCCTCAAACCATCATAAGAACCTTCCCCGGCCCCAAAAACTTCTCCATACACAATTTCACGCTGATCGGTTCAGTAGTTTTCAGACAGACAGACAGAAAGACAGAAATCCATTAAATTATGGATATAGATGAAAATCTCAGATGTCAAAATCAAGGGCGATGAACAAATCAACTAATTACGCTTCTACGACTACGCGTATCTTGATACTCATTAGAGTTTGCGTTTTCATGGCAGCTTTGTTAAAGTCGCAAGTGATCATCAAACATCGAAACGTTATTTTCAATTTAACCAAAATGATTATTTTGAATTATGTCAATTGCAGAGTCGTACTGTCCTCTATTATCATAATTACAGCTTGTTTAAATTGTAACCTATCGATCTGAGCCTACGAAATCACACATCATGTTCTACATCAAAAGAAACAAATATTGTTTCCTCATTTGATACTCAAAATCATCCCCACCTAGATGCAATTGAATATTGATATTGACAATAGCTCAGGTGATAATGAACATCAATCGACGAATGGGCATACCCTGGGAGGGAGAGCTAAATACTACACGCGAAATCAATATTACAGCGACTGCAACGACGCAAGAAAATAATTGACGCGGAAAAATTATCAAATCATGCTACCCGCTAATGATCAATTTTTGTTTTGCGTGTCACCGATGTTTTCGTTGTTTTTGTCGAAGCCAGTGCGTGACTCTGACGAACTTAAACATCGTTCCGCGTGCGGGAAGTTTAAAAATGAAGTGTCTCGTGAAATATTGCGGCCGGAGCTGCGAAAAGTGTCCGGAATTCAGTTTTTTTCGCTTCCCTAGCGATGGAATCACGAGATCCCGGTGGATAACGTTCTGTCAGTTGGATCCGGATGTGGAAATCAAGCCGAGTTCGCGAATATGCAGTGTAAATAAAACACAGCAGCAGCTAATATGAGTGCTGCTATGTGTTCTTCAGATTTGTGAATGTTCTGGTTTGTATCTTTTCAGGCCCATTTTGAAGATGCCTGTTTCAAGAATAATGCAAAGAGACGGAGGTTGCAATGTAAAAATGCTCTTCCAACCATCTGTGCGTTTACTTTGAATTCGGATGACGAACCTCCAACAGATTTCTTCAAATCTCGGCTTCTGTACTCGTCTCCGGCTCTCCAGGATCACAATTATGCAAACTTTGTTGCTGTTGTTGCGGAATTGGTTGAAGTTGAAGATAAAGAATCGAGAAATGCGGAAATAGAATCAGTGAACGATATGCGAAAGAAATCAGTGAAAGAATGTTGCGAGACGGGAGATGAAGATGATGTGGCAAGTGTTTCAAATAGTGAAGCACAAAAGGAAGAGCAGCATGTATTGGCTAAAGAAATGAACCAAGAGGTGTTACAAAAACGTTATGCAGATGAAAATTCGCAACTAGCCTCAGTCGAAGTTGACAGTGATGATGATGTAGTAAAGGAGAAGCAAAACTCATTTCGGTTGTTCAGGTAATTGTTTTGTCTTCACTGTTTTTCAATGATTATCATAGGTTCTCTCATCTATGATACGAAGCCATAGCATAGTTTGGGAATTTCCGTCACGCTGTAACTTTGCTCAACTATTCAATTGCGTGCTTTTTTCGCAAATTGAAAATGTTTCATGACACACTATCGAGTCAACATAAACAGCGTTTCCTGTCATCTTGGGTGTTCATGGGGACACACTTTTGATGTGGCTATGAGAGAGAGGACGAAAGCACGAGTCGGAACTATGGACACTATAGGTTTCCATAGACGAGCGGATGCAAACAAAAAAATTTCTGGCAGCCATGAAAATTCAAAACACTTACTGGCATTCGTGTAAAATGTTCATAGCATCAAAGGGAGCTGATGACGTCATGCTCGATTGGCTACACCAACTGACAGTTCGTTTGGCTACCTTAACTTCGCCTCCGCTCTTCTCTGGGTACCTACAGTTTCTCTAGTCGGAACGCATTGCGTCTCTTCGTGCGACGCATTGTGCTTCATACGAGTGGGTTGAAATTGCAGACCCTTGATCCTGAGTTTACACATTATAAATCCAGTAATAAAAAAATATATTAAAATTAGAATCTATTCCTGGACACTGAAATCACAAAATTTGTGTGTTCGTCACTTTATCACTGATACCGTATTCCCCAATTCCACAGTATTTAATTTTCAAAATAAAACTGGTAAAAACTCCCTGTTTAGGGCTGGTATCCAATTCAAAAGTACTGTAGAAAAGCATAGGCCAAGAAATCGCTCAAGAAATGAGTTAGCGTTGCTTTTCCGTTGCTTGCAGTACGCACCTGAAAAGAAATCCCGTGTAAAATTTCTGCAAGGAATCGCTCAAGAAAAAATCGTGCAGTGAACTCAAATTCCTTGAGCGGTTCCGTTTCAGCTGGATACTTAGCTTTACTTGAAATCTTAAGTTTTAATCATAAAGACAGAGTAGGAGAAGAATATAGGTAAACTGACCTTAGTTTATTCATTTTTTCCGTTTTTCGGTTATCGCTGGACAGAAATTTAAAAAAATTAAAAAAAAAGTTTGGGGGAGGGTGGATATGTTAAAAGTGTAAAATGGGGAAGGGAAAATAAAAAAAAAATAGAGGGTGAAGGCTGTAGGTGTTGTTTGTTTGTTGCCAATAATATTATTTATACAAAAAAAAAGAATAATTATTAAAAAAAACAAAGCCCCAAAACGAAAAGGTGCGTTGGTTCTTTTTCGTAGGCGGTGGGTGGTTTTACAATAAAAACCTAAAACTTTTAACAAAAAATTGTGGTGTTTTTTACATCTAATAGTTGAAATTTTCAAAATGGGCTGCAAAATGGTGAGTAGACACCTGGGATGGAGCGTGCGTCCCCGCAACATAGCACTGGTCCTCACAAGTTCCTACCTCATGCTTCCACGGGTCAAGAGATGACAAAGACCGCCAGCTAAGGGTTGCGTACTTAGCTGGTAGTGCAGCCTGGGCACTGTTGTCCTTCTGACTTCAGCTAGATTGAGGAGGTGCGTGCCGAGCGTCTGTCCACCAAGGAGGTGCGGCTCAAACAGCGTCTGTCCTGGCATCCAGCGGCTGAGTAAGAAACGCTGTATCGCGTCAACTATACATTAGGTGGCAGCCGCACCAAGGCGATGTAGGCAGCGTGACCCGGTAAAGTAGCATGCTGAAATCTTACCCTACCACGGAAAATGGAAGTGTTCTTTATACGGTATATAATTTCAGATCATCCATGGAATTCCCAAGTGTTGTATAATAATTTTGAATTGTTTTCTTCCCCCGTGGCTATGATAATGCAAGTCCTTCTACAATTGCAGCAGTATCAGTAGACATGCAGACATTACAAATATAATTGTTATTATCATTTTATATTATAACATCCCTTCACAATATTATTCAATGCTATTTTCAGCTTCGCATTTGCATCGTTGTAAGTTTTGGCCCACCTAACTCACGTTGTGTATTTGAAAAGATAGGATGGATTTTAAATTTTTTTTAGAGAGAGGATTATATACGACAAATTCTACAAAAAAAAAAAAAATATTCGTCGTCCAAATTAGTTACTTAAAAAACTAACATTGTTTATGAGCCTACCTTTTCTATTTTACAGACATAAAGAATCATTTATGGGACCAGTAGGAAAAAAAGAGTTATCAAAGAATTTCCTGTCATTCATTTTTAATTTTTTTTTTTTTTTTGTATTTATTGAGTTTCCGTTTTTGGGCAGTAATCATACTCATATGAAATTTATTTGCCTAAATTTCCTTTGCTATTTTGCTAGGATGCCAGGTGATCAACTTTATTTCATTATATCACGTTGGAATTTTCGCTATTTTAGAGTTTCAATCATCTAAAATCGCAGCGGAAGTGGCAAATAGCGGCATTTAATTATTATATGTACATTATGTAGTATTTCTTTACAACATCGTATTATTTCCATCATATCATGACCTTCACATTTTCATGCAACAAACCTGATTTAGGCGGTATCTGGCTTAAACACGAAACATACATTCAATTTATGACATCTAGCATTCCTTATATGTCCAGTATATAACGCCGAAAATTACAGCTGTGGTAGGCTTTTGAAAATCTGTGATAGGCTTTTGCACTTTTTGCTGAATGTATTTTTCATTTCCGGTTTGCAAATGACTTTTTACCAATTCTGAGCTGATCTGATTCATGCAGCGCTGTGTGCCATTTGGCTAGTGTTTGATTTTACATTTCAACCTTTGTCATTACTTGATCATAACTCACAATATCATTATATTTGGTAATATTGTTTTATTGATTTTACTTCAAAGATGATTTAAACATTACTTATTGTTTTTTGCCCATTTATCTTTAACTCCCTTCCACTTGAATCTTCCCATTCCTAACTCGGTAGCAATAACTATTAGGTCAGCAAAAATAAAAGCGGATTGCTATTATAAAATCAGCATCAAGTAGCAAATAGTGACCATGGCAACAGTAAACTAAAATGTATAAATGTTAGTTTTGTAAAATTTCAATACATTTAATAAACTTTTTCAGGATACTTCAAATCAAAATTTTGGTGAATGCTGCTATCGCTTAAGCGCGAACCACAGAACTCTACACTTTAACATTTTACAACATTTCTTGCATTTCAGGATCAACCGAATGAAGATCATATATTATAGATACGAATGCTTGTAGTATTTTTCATTTACATAAATATATACACCATTATATAAATATTTCATGGGAATGGGAGGGACCATCAGGGCACCCGATTGAAGCATTCTGGATGGGGAGAGTGGGAATGCCAACTCCCCATTGCTAACAGTTTGTGAATAGAGGGCGGGCTCTTCTCCCCGCCCATTGGGGCATCCTCATGTTAGATAGCTTGCTCTTTTGACCAATTGTTCAATCTTGTTGTTGGAAGGAGATTCTTTATATCCCTGTGGATACGTATAAGTGATGTTGCATATCGATCCACCCAACCCCTTTTTGGCCCTTCATACAACGGCATGATTAGGATAATCAGTGGTTATTAAAGCTTGATCAAGTCTAACAGAGAGGAGAGCCCATTGCTGTCGGACTTAGTTTCCGTGCTACAATGGGTGGTAGTACATATCATACATCATACTAGGCAGCTCTAGGCAGCTAATCAACTGACATATATCACAGATGTTTGTCACATGCCTATCTGCCTATGACAATTATTTGGCGATTGGACAAACAGTGTACTACAAGCTTGAGACCTTGCTTTAAGGGTTTAAGCGGACATAATCTGATAAGATAGACCAACAATAATCTTAAATAATATAATATATTTTTGACATGATATATTGAATGATATGCCATGCCATCGATCACGATCTGAAGTGTACTGGAATGACCTGAAATGATCTGACATGTACTTAAATGACTGATAAAAAACTTGATACAGAACAAAACACGAAAACAAATCTGCTATTAAAATTGTTTTCAACTTATAGGGTTGCAAATAAATGGCAGGAACGAGCAAAAAAGTGGAAGCTTGCAAGGACAATTTTATGAACTGAGATAGTTGAAAGATTGCTCTTCGTAAGGACACTTTGGTGAAAAAACTCAAGACAGTTTTTCGGAAAGATCAAATGGATCTCGTCTTAGGAAACGTGAAGAAAGAGAGAAAAAGGTCGCCAACGTGCGGGGTAACGAGATTTGCTTGCGGACGTGGGTGTGATAAGGTGCGTCAATTGCCATACGTTGCGTTGCCAAGCTACAGCTGCTTATTAGGAAAGATAAAATCGCTACATTTTGACACAGGTAAAACAATGCACGGAACTATTTTATTATCTGCCAAGTTTAGGCTGAAAGATTTTTATTTCATATAACAGCCTGGTCATACACAGCAAACCAAAATCGTAAGACGTAACTTCTAGGATGTAAAACAGTTTGAACGGAATCGCACTCAACTACATCAAGTTTCAGAGAATAATACATTAAATATGTGATTGGGTATGTGGGTTTTCCCTTAGCTCAGTCGGTGAAGGCGGATCTACAAAGCAACACCATGCTGGAGGGGGCTGGGTTCGATTCCCGGTCTGGTCTAGGAATTGAAAAATGTTTTCTGACAACTCTACAGTATTTGAAAGTACAATAATTGTAGATTAGGAAACAATAATCATTACATACAAACTGTATTAACAAAAACTGTTTATTTCAAGCTCAAACAGCTAGGCTCAATCTGATCAAAGTTACCCCGCTGATCAAAGATAAACCGGGTTACGGTACATAACTTTTTCAACCTCGATGATGTGCATCTAAATGAATGTAAAATCACAAAAAAAAATTTGCTGTGTAGTCACCTTAAAAGTATTTATTATATTGTGATATGAAAACCTTGAGTAGAAAATATGTGAGATAATCCAACAGGGATCGTAAATGATTTATTGTAGAAACTTTATTTGACCAGACAAATAAAATAAATAGTGAAATTATTTTGCGCTCACGAGAAACTCAACGCGTTCTTTTTTATCTTTATAGACGCGATTTCTTACGACTTATTGGTTGTTTTATATGAAAACCGAATAGCTTTCAGCTCAAATTTCCAGATAATTACCCGTTCATTTACATTATTTGATTGGACTCATGTTGTCAAAAAATTTCAGGAATCTTGCCCGAAGTTTTTGAATTATTGAAACACAAAGTTAATTCGATGAGTGGAAAAGAGCTGGACTGTGGATTGATATTAGACGAGATGAGCATCGACGAAGCTATGGAGTATTGCACAAACAATCAAAAGTATTTCGGGGCAACAACTTTGCCGCCAGTGTTCATGTTGGCTGGAGTTCATGTTCGTTGGAAGCAAATCGTCGCTTACGAATTCACCGGAAATTCAATTCCTAAGGGCCGCCTCAATTCCGTTGTTGATGAAATAATATCGAAGGCAGAGGGAATTGGTCTAAAAATACACTTCGTTACTTCTGATTGTGGAGTCTCCAATAAGGCAATGTGGCGTAAGTACGAAGAAAAATACAATTCATAACGATCCGTCGATCGAACATCCGGTTGAAGCGGACCGTAGATTGGAGTTTATCCCAGATCCCGTGCATGTCTTTAAGAATGCCGTGAACGGGTGGATCTCGAACGCTGTTATTAGTCTTCCCGATTGGTATGTGAAGAAAAAGGGTACTGGTAGCACATGAAGAAAACCAACGAACCAAAATGGCGCACAAGCTGACGGCGGCGGATGTTGATTTTGAAAGATCCAAAACTTCCAACGTGGACAAGATGAAGGTGAGCAATGCCACAAAATACTGTAACCATTCCGTGGCAGCTGCGTTGAGGGTTATAGCCGAAAATGATGATAACGAACCAGTTAAAGCAACATCACAGTTCATTGAAGATCTGTCCCAGTGGTTTGACCTTATGTCGTCCAGAACTCCCGAGTTTGCGTTGAACCCGTCAGATAAAGCCAAATACGATGCCGATATTCATCATTTAGAAATGATGGTGCATCTCGTGTTCGATATCAAGGTTAATATACACAAACTGTATTCTGTATTCTGTATAATGCATTTTCGTGTTTCAGGTTGGTTCCGATGGTCATTGGAAACCGTGGCAAGCTGCACTCATTATGGCCACCAACGCTATCCTCCGATTACAGAAGAACATCTTAACAGATCTTGGTTACCCGTATCTCTACACGTCACGGTTCACGCAAGACTGCGTGGAAAATTTGTTTTCAGTTGTTCGGTCTAAACAGCGAAGACCCACTCCACTGCAGTTCAAGAGCCCCCTCAGAACCATCACGCTGTCCCAGTATATGTTGGAAGTGAAAAATTCTTCGTACAGTTTGGACGATCGGAATTCCTGTCAGGAATCATGGATCACTTGAAAAGCATCGATAATCAGCAGCAACCAAATTCGTCAAAAGCAGCTCCGAGCGCTGGAAAACTACTTGATTTCTCAAAGGTTGAAGTATCTACTATGGCAAAACAACTTCTCTCGGCCATAGGTAATGCTGAAGCTAATGCAGTATTCCATGTTTGTGGCTACATGATTGGGAGCATTAGCAAACCAGTACTACTTGCTCTCTTTGTCGTCAAGGCTGTGTTACCTCCAGCACCTTTTGACAAAAATGTTGGCAGATTCTCAGCATTGATGGCCGAAGGCAAAGGAAAATCCCACACCTATCCTTCAGAAAAAATCTTTCACTTTGTGTTATGCTTTGATTCTATTATCGCTGACCATTTTGCCGATAAATCGTTCATCGACAAAAGTAAGATTGATGTCGCTCGATTGTTATTGCAATCCCTCCCATTGGAGCTTCCAAATAGCCACAACATCAAATTCAAATTGATCTACAGATTTTTGCAGTTCAGAATGAAATCTGACAGAATTCGAAAAATCAGAAAGCGTAAATTTGACAGCCGAAGTATGTTGAATTGATCTGTTCAAGTTGATGAAATAAAAATAAGTCATTGTTTTGTTTCTCATTCCCAAAAGAAAATCAAAATTGTCGTCAATTTGTCTTATGTATTATTTATTAATATCTGAAATACCAAATCAGAATCTATTTTTTTTATCAAGGCTTTATCTGGTGTTTAAATATTCAAAACATCTCACCGTACGTAATTCTCATCTAACTTATGCTCACAGTATCACAAATCCGGCATCGCCTCCCCTGTCTATAAATTGGAAAACACCGTAAACCACTTGTTTGTCTTAAGTTTTCACATTTCTTAAAAAAAAACGATCAGTTTAATTTATATTGTACAGCACTTTCAATATAATTTTAGGTTCATATCAATTTTCAAGCAAATTATCGATCTCAATACTCCCCACTTTTGAATTTTTTTTAGTTAGGTCTGCGGTGACATTTCATGACAGCTGAATTAGGTCTGCATTGACAACCACAATTTTCGCATCTGTTTTTCCCTCCCAGGTAGTGTACATTCATACACTGTAACATATAACACCGGATAAACGTAACGGATAACATAACACATAACGATATAACAGATGGATCGGATATTCCAGGGGACCATAAAGTGGCTACATCTCGGTAGTGTGGCCTAATATGACAATTGAAATAGCATATTTGAAATCAGCAGCCCAAAATTAATTGGGAATGGGATCACTGTGTGAGGGTGTACCAATCAATGGAAGACCAATTTCCAGCTGAAATAAATTAGACGTTTCTTGTTTTATCGATTTGATTGGTTGAGATGGGCTTTTCATACAAACTTTTATACAGCAAGGAAGTAATTGAACAGAGGGGTATATTAATCCCCTCTCTCTCATTTAATTCGTACCAATGGAATTTATTTTCAAACCGGAATAACTTTAGTGTTTATCTTGTCGAGTTTAGATAGTATTCTTGAGCTATCGAGCTATGAAAAGCTACAGCAAAACCTTTCAACACCATATAAGAGCTAATTCTTTCTTATTTGTCTGCAATTGTTTACAAGTTTAGTATTCATCCACATATGTCATTAAAAATACCGACTATTGATGCACTAACAAAATCCAATTATCAGCTTCCACCACGGTGTCTTTCGTTGAAATCCAACTTCATAATACATCCCCCAAACGGACAGAGAGCGGATACCAGAATACCCAGAAGCACTAAGATATCAGCTGAATATCCTTTATTCATTGTCTCTTACACCAACCAACAGCGATCTGCCGTTGGGTGGCTGCTAGCAAAACCCACCTCCCAGTCACTGTGCAACTCCGGCACAATCCCGAAGCCAACCCACGACAAGAGCGATGATGGCAACGTCGACGACGACCAAACAACCAGAAGGGGGCTAATTAATTTATTAGATTATTCCCTACAACACACATATTGATACTGACTCCGGTTGTTCTCGAGACTTGCAATAATGTTGTTGGAATGGGTTTCCTTGATTTAGGAAACTGCTTATCTGACCCGCCTTCGAGGCAGAACGTGTTAGCCGGGCTTAGTTCCGTTGTAAGGATAATTGTTCGCCGAAAGTGTTGCCAGCTAATGACATTAGGCTAGAGCGAAACAATTGGACGATCACTGGCAACAGTTGCTTCGGTTCCTGCAAACGGGATAGGGAAGCTGTAACAACTCGGAAGTTCCTACGAGCTCACTCGACACAGATTGTTTGCATAATTGATAGGCATAAACTATTAAACAAACAGCCGATTTTGACTATTATTTGATAAACTGCCCCTTGCTCTCTCGCTCAGATTCACTGCATGTATCAATATTTTGGTTGTCGTATGAGCATATGAATATGTGTTTGTGTTTGTGTATGTGAGAGTATGTGGGTGTACTGTTGTAACGTTGAACCGACGACTGTCACGGCTCGGCTGTGGGCGATATTCAGATTATTATTCGCCTCGCAAGCATGCAATTGGACCATATTAGAGCGTTCGGAGGGTTTCTTGGAAGGCATCAGCGTTCCAATCTATGCCGAGTATAGTAATAATGCCTTCCTTTACATTGTTATGCCATCAATAATTCACCTGTCGACCTGTTCCTCCGTGGTGTAGGTGGGCGGTGTAGGTTATAGAAGTGGAGAGTGAGTTATCTTCCTTTGGAATTCACTCCCCCCATGGGCATCGCCCGCGTTTGGGTTAAGTAGATGAATGAGCTGCTGTCATTGTTAATGTCTTTAAATCAATAAATTCTTAGAATTCAGAGTCATATATTAAGCGAGCAACCAGAGTGCGAATCCCATTCAGTGGATAATGATTAAGTGGTTGTGCGTTATGGGAGATGATATCAAATACCGTGCCATTGTGTATTCCTTGGGGGATGGAGGGGCGAATGCTGAAATTTTACCGCATGAAATTCTGCGAAATGAGCACTGGTAATCATTCCATTGATTGTAGAGTAAACGCTCCAATAGTTGCGGTAGGTTAGAGGCATTAGTATTTCGGAAAATGTCCATCAATGTGTAACAACCCGATTGCTGAGTGAATAGAAATTTAGGCTTGATTGCATTTGTAAACAAACACGTCAATCGTTGATCTCCAAACAAGTAGGCGGTTTTTAACATATCTGGTTTGGTTTGAAAGAGCTCACTATGAGTACCTTTCTCAGGAATACTTGTTAGCATAAACGTGTCACTCAAACGATGGGTCAGTCATAGCGACTTGGAATGGAATTACTTGGCAATGGAGCAAGAAGTCCAGACAAGGTCGAATCAATAATGCAACAAAAAGTGACATGCTTCAATAGATAATTGCCCAGAGACGGCACCAAGTCACATGTAAAACATGTACTCCGTTAAATATGTAGGTAAACGACCAACAGCGGTAGAGAGTGACAGTCAAGTGAGTGGAAACCAATACAGTCGAAAGACAAGCTCAACTCATGGATGGAGAACGAAATGAGCCATATTTTGCTGTCATGTATTCCTTCGAAGGGGGGAAGCGACACATCGGCGATGTGTTTCTTTCGAGTTGTTTTTATTTTATTATTCGGCTCACCACCAAACAACAACTGATCTGATAAAAACAGTGACGACTTTATTTCGTTTGCTTGCATTGTGTCTTGAGTCATGGCGAACTTGATAATCGAATTGGTTTGGGTATTCTTGTTTCTAGCACATTTGAATCAGTTCGTAATTAACACAACAAAATTCACATCTGTTTCCGTAGTGTAGTGGTTATCACGTCTGCTTCACACGCAGAAGGTCCCCGGTTCGAACCCGGGCGGAAACACTTTTTATGAAACTTGAAAATAATAATGGACATAAGGTATTTGATGGTGGTTTATCCGATTTTCGGGGTGTGTTTATGCAACTACCAAGTACAAATCGATTTTTCTCCATGGAAACAACCTACAATCATGATGATTTTGTGTTTGCTGTGAAGCTCTAAGTCTCTAATTGCTAGTCCTAATACAAAAAATGGAGTTTGCTCAAAGTTTTGTGTTCTAAAATGATTTGCTTTTCGTTTTGAAAAAGAATTTATGATGGTGGTTTTTCAGAGGTGGGATGATGGTTTGTCCACTTTTGTAAGCCAGTGTTTTTGACCGGAGATGGTTTGAAAACATTGAACGAAACATGTCCATAGAATACGTCCTTTTTAGGAACTCAAACATCATCGTTTACCGGAATTTCCAACAGAGCTGGGCATGTTTTTATTTCCATGACAAACGTTTGCATTAAAAAAAAGGACATTTTTCGGATGGTGATAAAAAAAAGCGACGCAGATAATTGCTTTTGCTAAATTTCCCATGGAAGTTAATTATTTAAGTTAACTATCAAAAAAGTTCTCCGGCAGTTATCCGTAACATTTGCCATGGCGGACGAAAACATGCGTGTAGGCATGTTTTTGAGTTCTTTCTTCATTTTATTTATCAATTCCTCCTTAGGTTTCGCGACAAAATTGTTGGAGTAGTTCTTACGCTTCAGGTTGGCCCAGAAATTCTCGATGGGACGCAGCTGGTGGACGTTGGGCGACCACTTCGATATTCAGCCGCTCCTTCTCCTCTAACGATCGCTTCGAGTAGTGGGCCGACGCCAGATCCGGCCAGAACACCGCGTCTTCGACCTTATGTTATTTCTTGATGAACGACGCAACTTCCGGTAGGCATTTCGTACTATAAATTTCCCCGTTCACGGCCAGTCCTGAGCGAAAGAAGAGCGGTTTTGACATCCCCTTCTCGCTGATTGTCAGCCACAGCAGCACCTTCTTGGGGAACTTGGTGTGTGACTTCACCTCGGAGCTCACTTCCTTCGTAGGGAAAGCAAAATACGAAATTCCCTGCCAGTCGTTGCCATCCAGGGTGAGATAGGTCTCGTCGTCCATCACCACCGCCACGTCGCGATTCGCTGGGAAAATCGAGTTGACCATCTTATTCAGCCGCTGCCGCTGCGTCATTGCCTGCAGCTCCGAAACCAGTGGACGTGACTTTCGCTTCCTGACATGTATGTTCATGTTCGCCAGGTACTTTTTCATTGTTTGACCGGTTGAACCGACCTCCCGGCCAAGCGCACGCAGCGATTTAGCCACTTTTTCCTCGGTCTTCCTCTTCAGCATTCTTTGGAGCTTCTTGTCGCTCAGGGTCGTCGGCCGTCCGGAAACGGGCTTTCTTTCGATGCTCTGATTGTTGTCTAATAGTGCCATGATATTGTTGATGCCGGAACAGGCGGATCCGGCGCACACTTCTGAACGGAGTTGCTTCACTGTTTTTGCCATCACGGTTAGAGTTCGACTGAGAGAGCTGTCAAATTTTGTCTGATGGCTCATGGGTTACTATGATTGATGCTGCATGGGTAGTTTTGTCAGTGCGGGTGAAGGTGAACCCATGAAAAATCGACAATTGTTGTCCTTTTTTTTTAATGCAAACGTTATAAATGCTAAAAACCTGTAGTAACTAGTGGGTCAAAATAATCGTGGTCTTACCAGTGTTTGACCGGGCCGTTAAAAAATGTTTCTTGGCAACGATATGTTTGACGGCTCGGTCTCAGCATGGCTGGCAGCATGCGCTTCGATGTATATGTATTTGTGAGCGCGCTGCAAAACAAGCGCGAATAATGTTGTTGACAGAAAGTAGAAAACTATCTTGGTGTTTCAAATTGATTTGATATGCGTTTTTATTTTGTCTTTACTAATGTGATCAGCTAGGTTATCGCAAATTGTCTTTGTCGGGAACACCATTTTTAGATATTAATTTTTGATTAATAGATTATAGCAACCATAGCTATTTTCACTCAGGCTTCTAAAAGACTTGATCAATGCTGCCTTCGTGAAAAACTTGGACTTTTTTTTTAATGTTTACTCAGGGCAAATGACCCAATGGTAAAGGAGCTAACTTATTTTGTTTATATTAGTAAAATTTACCCCCATTTGTCCCCTATTTTATGGAGAAAATGTTCATTTTGCAACTGAATTTATTTTTCAGATTGCAAATCTCCTTCGTGAACATGAAAAGGTATTCCTATGGTTGCGGTATTTTATAATTCTTGTTCCTATAGTATGGCTGTTTAATTTAATTACCATCTTTTTGGCCAGTGCCAAGGAGCAAACAACTTTCAAAAAGAAATATTATAACTGATAGACGGCAGCAAAAGGAATAACGATGCAAAATAAGCTCTATTTGTTGATAATAGACACACTTTAGTGTTATCGCAACTAAAGATACAATAATAAATTTTATTAATAAGTCAAAATCTTTTTCATTTTCAAGTTCAGCTAATACAGAATACAGGTGAAATATTCAGCTAAGCTTCCTTTTTACCGAATGCGAATTGCCGGGTCTTTCGTCTAACATCTGCCTTAAGATTTTGTGCAGTCTCCTTGTCCACTTTATTCGCCACAGAACGCCAGTTTGCCTTGAACTGTTTCTCGCTCACAACAGCTTTTTGAGTCTTCTCAAGGTTCCGCTTGACGATGGCCCAATATTGTTCGATTGGGCGGAGCTCTGGCGTGTTAAGTTCCGCTTCTTCCGAACCTTCCGAACCTTCCGATACTTCCGATATTTCCGTGCTGTCTTCTTGTTCCGTTCCGCTTAAGGAAAAGAAACTATTACGATGATGGACTACTCTTCCGTTCCTGATGTGTTCTGCATCGACACAATTGACATTGATTGCAAATATGTCATAAATCCAGAACTACCTATTGATTATCAGAATAGGATACTAGATATCATTCATGAAGACTTTCTTGACCTTAAGAATATACCCATTAAGAAACATAACTACGAAATGAAGCTGAAACCTACTTCCGACATTCCAATAAATTTTGCGCCAAGGAGACTGTATTATTCCGGCCATAACTGAGGCTGACTTAATTCCGAAATTAAGGTTGACCATATTGTTGAGGAATTGTTGAGTGATGGAATTGTATGACCAAGTCGTTCTCCCTACGCATTTGCCATCGTTTTGAGAACGAAGAAGAGTGATGAAAAGCGAATGTGCGTGGATTATCGTGCATTGAACAAGTTGACAGTACGCGATAGTTATCCTATGCCGTTGATAGATGATTGTCTGGAACGTGTTGAAGGGAAGAAATATTTCACAGTGTTGGATCTAAGGAATGGGTTAGCTGAGGACACTATTCCGTACACGGCCTTTGTCACCCCTGGTGGACAATACGAATACTTAAAGATGCCATTTGGATTACGTAACGCTCCAGTAGTGTTCCAGAGATTCATCAATTTTGTTTTGGCACCATTCATAAAGGAAGGAACTGTTACGGTCTATCTGGACGATATAACAATAGCAACGGTTACGATCGAGGAACATGTTAACGTTTTGCAACAGGTTCTTTGTACTTTGGCAGGTTTCAGACTAGAGATAAAGGCTCAGAAGTGTCAATTTAGTTTCACGGAGTTTGAAATACTGGGATTTACTGTAAGCAAAAATGGCATAAGACCAAACAATTCACACTTGGCTGCTATTGAAAAACTGCCAATTCCTTGTGATGTGAAGCATCTAAGTAAATGCTTGGGTTTGTTTTCGTACTTCCGAAGGTTTGTTCCATCTTTTTTATTTGTCGTCAATCATATATGTAGACCAGTTTTACATTCTTGTCCTAATTCTACTCTTACAGATATTTTGAGAAAAATCCTTTTTTTAGTTGATTTTTATTCATTGTTATCTCAATTGTGGTGCAGTGCTTGTTAAAGCAAGACATCATCTTATTTATGGGTCCATTTTGGGCATAGTTAGTTCTTTGATTATTTATGTAGAATAAATTCTTGTTTTTTAAGGGGGGGGGGGGGGAGTGTAAGTGGTGCTTCTGTATTTTTTTTGCTTTTTTTTTTTTTTTGCAATAATTTTTTTTTAAAAATAATAAAAAAAAACTTTTTTTTTTTTATTTTTTTTTAAAGAAAAAGAAAAAAAAAAAAAAAACTGTTGGTTCAACGGCTCGGAAGTGGCAGGTTGTGGCTACGGAAAGACCCTACTTTGTACAGCAACTCACTGGAAAAATGGACTGTTGACTGTCTTACTTGAGCTATTTTTGATGACTGACTTTATTCTAATGCATATACATATTTAAATCCAGGAATACACAGCTGATTTAATTCAAATGTATTGGTGAGAAAGCTTTTATAGCTAGTTGACCTAATCGAATGTTGGATTCTGTAGTACATTGTATCCGATCCTAAACATCACCACCACCTTGAAATGCTCAATTTCAAAAACTTCAATAATTTTATTCCTCTTCTACCCATCACCGAAAAACTAATAAACAAAACGGAATTCAAAAACAAAAGTGTAAATGCACCTTAACTAAATGACCTAACTGTTTCTTGCTCTCTCTTTCTTCTTGACGTTTCTACTGCTCCACTGCTGTCAGCTAGATCGTTGTCAATTCAATTCTGGGCCGCATCATTCGGTTTTTCATCATCATCATGTACGGTTTGTGCGTCATCATGGGACGGAAGGAGGCAAATTTTTGTTATCGGCCGCTTGATAATACCACGCGACGTCTTCAAGGTTACAACGCGAGTGAGCTGGTCACGACCGGGATGAATATCGACGATACGAGCGAGCGGCCACTTAACTGGATGTTGTTGTTCGTCTACTAGGATTACAAGGCGGCCGGGAAGAAATCCATCATTTGCTTTGTTGTCTTTGGTACGAAGTTGCAGCTCCTGCAAATATTCGCTTCTCCAATGATGCCAAAACTGCTGATAAGCTCGCTGAGTTGCTTGAAGGCGATTGAGGTTACTCATGTGGACCTTGGTAAGATCCGGTTCTGGAACTGCGTGCATTGTTGATCCAATTAAAAAGTGAGCAGGAGTTAAACACGCCAGGTCGTTTGGATCTTCCGAAAGTGGAACCAGCGGTCTGCTGTTCATCGCTGCTTCTACTTGGGTTAGAAGAGTCGTCATTTCCTCGAACGTAAGCCGAGAGTTTCCTAATTGCCGGTACAGGTGTGTTTTCGCAACCTTAACTGCAGCTTCCCATAGCCCACCAAAATGAGGAGCCTTTGGCGGACAAAAGTGCCAGTTGATTGCTTCGGTTGCGCAAAAAGAGTGGATGTTTTCGTTGCTATCGAGTAACAGATGATAGATGTCCTCTAACTCGTTTTTCGCACCTTCAAAATTTTTTCCGTTGTCAGTGTAGATATCCGTTGGACGACCCCGACGCGACGTAAATCTACGCAAGGCTGCAAGGAAAGCTGGTGTCGACAGGTCTCCTACCAGCTCGATGTGTACAGCCTTAGTGCTAAAGCACACGAAGATGCAGATGTAGGCCTTTGCTGGTTGCGCTCGTTTGTGGATTGCTCTCAGGTATATAGGTCCGGCGAAGTCGATGCCAGTGATGCTGAATGGGCGACTTGGCCGAATGCGATGAACTGGAAGCTGGCCAAGTTGCTGTGTTGCTGGAACGGGACTTGCTCGGGTGCAGCGGAAACAGTCATGTATGATGCTGCGAACTAATTGTCGTCCACGAATGGGCCAAACTTTTTCACGCATGGAGGCAAGCGTGAGCCGACCACCACCATGAATTAATCGCAGGTGATAAAGTTTAGCGAGAAGGCGTGTATAGGGGTGAGGATTAGGCAAGAGGATAGGGTGCTTGGTAATGTATGGCTGCTCTAACAAATTTAATCTTCCTCCCACTCTAATTATTCCTTGAGGGTCGAGTATGGGGCTTAAACGACGGATTGGCGACTTTTTCTGCAGTGTATCCCCTCTGTGGAGATCTCTCAGTTCCTCTTTAAAACCGTCGGCCTGGGCTATCTTAACAAGTACCGCTTCGGCAGCCTTCAGCTCATCCAAAGAAAGCAGTGCACTAGAAAGTGGTCTAGTACTGCATGGATGTGTACGGAATTTCTCACGACAACGGCGGGAAAATCTTAGGCAGTATGCTGTGGTACGAACCATTGTAGTATGCGAGGTGAAACGAGCGAAGTACGGGTTACCAATAGTTACACTCCTGCTAGCTGCCACGACGAGTTTTCGACGTTCTTTTCCGTCCACTGGGTAATCTGCTATTCTTCCGGATGGCCATTGTCGTTCCGGTAAGGAAAGCCATTTAGGTCCGTGTTTCCACTCCTCGCATTTGAGGAAATCATCGATCTCCATGCCTCGAGTTATCCAATCAGCAGGATTTTGCTTGCCTGTTACGTGTTTCCAGTGTGCTCCGGGGGTGGCTGATTGGATTGCAGACACACGATTGGCCACAAATGTTTTCCAGGTGTTTGGTGGAGCACGGATCCATTGTAGTGTTACCGTGGAGTCACACCAAAAGTAGGCACCCACAACTTTTATTTGGAATGCTTCGACTATCTTGGCGTATAGCTTCGTTGCGAGATCGGCAGCACAAAGCTCTAATCGTGGGAGACTGATACGTTTCAGCGGAGCAACCCGTGACTTTGATGCAAGAAGGTGAACAGCTATATTGCCCTTTGAATCAACGGATCGAGCGTAAGTGCATGCTCCGTAGGCTGATTCAGACGCATCGGAAAATGTATGCAGTTGGATAGTAGCGTTTGGAAGTAATGCGTAGCGTGGAACTCGAAACTCAGAGATTCTTGGTATTTGCTTAGCGTAGCCTTCCCATTTGTTTGCGAACGATTCCAAAATCTCATCATCCCAGCCGCAGGGTTGCAACCACAGGAGTTGCATCATCATTTTTGCACGGATTACGACAGGTGACACTAATCCCAGTGGATCGTAAAGCTGCGATATTCCAGAAAGGATGGCTCTCTTTGTGAGGGGTCTCTGTAGCGGCCGCAGTGCAGCTTCAAACCGGAAAATGTCTGCCTCTGGCTCCCAGCTAATTCCCAAAGCCTTGATCGTCTCTTCTTTGTCGAATTGGATTGCAGATTGAGTTCCGATTTGTTCCGAGTCCAGTCCTTGCAACACTTCGAGCTTATTGGAGGTCCATTTTCGCAAACAAAATCCACCCTTACTCAAAAGTTCTCGCAATTCAGTCCTCAGTTGTATTGCTTCTGGGACCGTTTGAGCCCCACCGATGAAGTCATCTACATAGAACCCTTTTCGAAGTGCGGGTCCTCCCAGCGGGTAAGCATCGCCTTCATCTTCGGCTAGTTGAACCAGGGTACGAGTAGCTAGGAACGCAGACGGTGCCATACCGTAGGTTACGGTCAAAAGACGATAGGTTTGCACTGGATCAGACTTGTTGAAGCGAAACAGTATTTGCTGGAACGGTGTGTCGTCAGGATGATGTAGAATCTGCCGATACATTTTCTCTATATCGCCCACCACAGCTACAGGAAACGTTCGGAAGCGAAGGCTGATAGCATGGATGTCGTCCTGCACTACGGGCCCTACAAGTAGTGCTTCGTTCAGTGAGTGGCCTGAGGACGTTTTAGCGGAGGCATCGAATACAACACGTACTTTTGTCGTCGTACTGGCCTCCTTCAGCACTGGATGATGGGGTAAAAAGCAACGATTTGAAGTGCTGCCTTCCTCTTCAGAGACCAAATGCATGTGTTCCAAAGTCAAGTACTCTTTCATGAACCTATCATACTCTTCCTTCAGGTGACTGTCACGATCAAGCCTGCGCTCAAGCAGCTCGAACCGTCGTAGTGCAGTGGTTTTTGATTCTCCAACCAGCTCGTCGAAATCGGATCTTCTTGGCAGTCGTACAACATATCGTCCATCGGGTTTCCGGTCAACTGTGGAAGCATAAAATTCTTCGCATCTCTTCTCGTCCAACGAATAGGCTGACCTAACAGGAAGTTCTTCTATTTCCCAGAAGCGGCTCAAACTTTCTTCGAGTGTCACCAAGGACATGGTTGAAATGGAACAAGGTAGAGCCGCACGGCGATTTTCATCAAAATTGGCAGCTCCAGAGACTATCCAACCATAAACACTATCCACCAGTAGTGGCAGGGAATCATCCAAATGGATTCTAGCAGCAGTCTTAAAGAAAGAGAAGAAATGCTCATTACCAATTATCATGTCAATTCCACAGCTCTTGTTGAAGTTTGGATCTGCGTAAAACAAGTCCTTGGGGAGGTTCCATTCGCCAACCGGTACATCGTGTGCAGGTAAGTTTGGAATGATGCTTTTTAGCACTAAAAATTCAACGTCGAGAGCGAATACTTCCTTTCGTGAGCGAATCTGGGTTCGGACGGAATTGAGCGCATGTTGAGGTTTTTCACCAACCCCGTGAATCATAACATTCACCTTATTTCGCTGCAAGCGTAGAATTTGTGCCATGTTCTCAGATATTATGTTCGGTTGAGATGCACAATCTAACAGAGCTCTCGCCAAATGCTCTTGACCATAGCGATCGATGACGTTGAGAATGACTGTCAACATGAAGACGTTTCTTCCACTACTATTCATCGGCGTACTGCATACGTGTTTCTGGATGTCACTAACTGTAGATGCTGATAGAAGTTGTACTGCTTCGGAGGTGGTAGCATTCGATTGCACCGTGGATCTGGACGGATTTGACGATGACGCCGCTGCATTATGACGGTTGGAATTATCCACGTATGCAGCGTGGATTAATGAATGATGACGTTTGTGGCAGATCTTGCAGCTAAATTTCGAGGCACAATTTCTAGCGAAATGATCGTTACGGAAGCAGTTTAGACAGAGCCGCTTGGAATTGAGGAGGGTTAACTTATCGGAGATGGATAATTTCTCGAACTTGTAGCATTTTATCAATGGATGACGTTGATCACAGCAGTAGCACTTCATCGACGAACTTTCAACGGCTGCATAAGAAGAAACTTTCACTGGGAACGGTCTCTTTGAATGGTAGGATGGAGTTGGCGCTGGAGCAGGTTGATGTTGATTAACTGAGATCGATTCGAGGACACGCATACGACGTTGTAGGAATTCGATGAGGCTCTTGTACGTAACGGCATTCAAGGTCGACGCGTAGTCCTCCCACACCTTCAATGTATCATCGTGTAGTCTCGTGCATAAAATATGTTCCAGCATGGTACTCCACGTATCGACTGGCTCGCCAAGTTGACCCAAGATTTTCACATGCCTTTCGAAATCGTCGACGATGGCGTGCATGGCGGATGCAGATTCTAGCTTCATCTTCGGACAGTCTAACAATGCTTGTAGATGACGTTTTCTCAGAAGATACTCATTCGCATAACGGCTTACGAGGGCATCCCAGGCCAATGGATAATTGGCCGCGCTGATTCCAATTGACTCGATCAGTTGAGCCGCTTCGCCTTTGACAGCCGCCCGTAGATAATGGAATTTTTGGATGTCTGCCACATCCGTATTTGAGTGTATTAGCGCCAAAAATGTGTCGTGAAAAGCTAGCCAATCTTTATAGTCTCCGGAAAATTCAGGTAATGAGATAGTAGGTAGTTTTAGACCCTTTAGAGTGGAAGGAGCCCCAACATTAGAGATTTGAGGGATGTGTTCGTGCAAAGATATTGGAGCAGGAAGTTTAGAGCGTAAGAAAGCTTTTATTTTAAAGAAGAGCGATTCGAAATTAGAACGGTACGCCAAATTCCTCACCATGCCTTCGTTATCTTCCTCCGCTTCCTCCAGTTCAGCCTGCACGTCCTCCAATCCTTGCCAAAGTACATCCAGGTTCTCCAGCCGCAATGCGACCTCGAGCTTGTCCCGCTCCTCCTCGTACTGCGTCATGAATTTCTCCGCACGTCCCAATGAGGCTAGCAGAGTGGTGCGACGCGATGTAAGTACTCGCTGACGTCGTTCGTCGTCCATGTTGTAGACGGCAAGGCTCACTATAGTATCTGTCGAAACAAAAGGACCAGGGAGCACTGGCGCAAAACAATAGAAATCTTGGAGAGACTCTCACCTGACCAAGGCAGTGAATATGCCTTGTATAATTGATTATTAGCAGGAACACAGCAGACAATAGCTTGTACGATACCAATGGTCGCAGCAGGGTAGCAGTTTGTACCGCTGGCACTTGAAGATGATGTTACGGAGCGGTACACTAGGACACAATTAATATTCAGCACGGCGTGCTTTGAAGTTCCGGGAATGACGAGCGTGATGCACAAAAAAACGGAACTGCGGAACTTTGTTCAGGAACCGTATCGCAGGGTAGGATGGTATCAAGATGGAGCTCGGCGTCACTTCTTAATACAAAAGGCTTTGTATTGTTTCACCCTTTGTTTCGATGACCGAACACTAAATAGCCGGATGACTGTGATTTTCACCGACAAAAGTCGTTATTGTTCAAGCTCAAGTCACTATTGTTCTGGACGTAGCGTCGAAAATGGCGAGTCAATCGGGCTTCGTTGTCCCGCGGATGACTAGTGAATTCAGTCGGCGACCTTTTCACGATGGAATTGCCACAATCCTGGTCACGGCACCAAAATTATGTTGGTTCAACGGCTCGGAAGTGGCAGGTTGTGGCTACGGAAAGACCCTACTTTGTACAGCAACTCACTGGAAAAATGGACTGTTGACTGTCTTACTTGAGCTATTTTTGATGACTGACTTTATTCAAATGCATATACATATTTAAATCCAGGAATACACAGCTGATTTAATTCAAATGTATTGGTGAGAAAGTTTTTATAGCTAGTTGACCTAATCGAATGTTGGATTCTGTAGTACATTGTATCCGATCCTAAACAGCATCATCCTACGAGCAATGCTTTATTCGTGGTAACCAGTGTCATACTGGGTGTATGTTGAGAGCTTTCTTGTGATCGTAACCTGGGAGGGAGAAACAGACTCAAAAAATGTGAGTGTCAAGTGGAGCCAGATTCGAGCTGCCAAGTGAAGCCAAGAGAATAAAATATCAGTCAGTGAAAAGTATTGATATTGGATATCAAATATTTTCTTGCTTGAAAATACTTTGAACTAAAATATTTTCGTGTTCTCATTGCTGAAAAGATAGGAAATTTGCAACTCTGTTGAGTGTAAGGCATATTTTTTCATAAATTTGACCAATTTTTCAATGCCTAGAGACATTTATTCTTGAACCCAAGTCATAAATTTCGAGAAGAAAATCTGCAAATGTTGCTAAGGGTCTTGTACCGATTACTTGATAACTTGTAAAAATAAACTTGATGATTTCGATCATGAAATAAATTTCAAACTATACATTTTAATTAAACGAAAAGAGATGTATTATGGAAACTACATGGGAAGAAAACTATCGTCAAGCAAATATATTTAGGTCAATTCAAACGTAAAATTTTGTTTGTTCTGGCCACAAATAAATGTTAAATTTGTTGCAAACGTATTATATGTAAAAATTACCGTTACGTCAATGTTTGATTTAAAATTATTCGTTTTAAAAATATATGTGAATATATTTGGATTTCAAATAGACCCCTGAAAATAAATATGTTTATTTCGAACATGCTCTACATTTTTGTTAATAAATCAGTCGGGTATTTATATTTTTGTTTATTAAAAGCTTTTATTCAGTTTAATAACCTGTTGGTTAAAATCCAATTGGATTAATTTCGGGATTAGACATTGTGGCATTCTGCAATATTATTGCATTGTAGCCCCTCCAGCGGTTCCTACTCATGGTGAAAGTTAATGGAGTTTCGTTGCTCTGACTTCACACAAAACTGGAAGTATTGAAATAATTCGACATGGAATGCTGACGAAAGCTATTATTCGAATCATTTTATCACTAAGTAAATTATAATTATTATTCATATTGAAATATAATCAATGATCATAATATTATAATAAAAAAAATCTAATTTGATTCAAACTTTTTTTATGAGAACAAATTTTACAAAATGTATAATTTCAACTATTATTATTATTATCATCATTATTATTGTTACGAAAATAATTAAATATATAATAATTATATTTAAACAAATATGTTATTTTTATTAAGCCTACTTTTATACGAACATTTTTAACAAAAATGATAATTCTAATTATTATTTTTATTATTACTGTTATTAATGTGATAATTATAATGATAATGGTTTTATTGTAACGAACATAATGAATATCGTTTGGTGATTATTTTTATCATGCGTATTATTTTATTATATTATATTAAAATTTTAATTTAAATATTATTATTTTTGTAACTAATATTTTTTAAATTTATGTTTATAATTTGAGTTTTTTTTTTTGTTTTTTATTTTGTTTATTATTTATTTATTATTTTCAAAAAAATATTATTATAATAACAATTATTTATATGATTATTTTGAATAATTAAATTACAATTGATATTTAATTAATCAATATGGTTTAATAATGATGATTTTATGATTTTGATCTAAATTTTATTGATTTGATTACGGTTATTATGATAGAGATTATATGATTGTTATGATTGTTATGTTAATTCTGTTTTTTAACCTGTTAAATGTTTTAATTTTTGTTGTTCATTATGAAAAAAATTAACATGATAATTTTGATATTTTTTTTACTTATGTATTATTTTGATCATTTTTTTTTCATTAACATTGTTTTAACTAAAGTATGAATAAAAATCAAAATTAAAATATTTTTTTTTTTATAAAAAATAAATATTTAAAAAATTATTATTTATTCTAAAAATGGTTGTATGTATGTATGTATGTATGGTAGCCACCATCCCTTCATGCCCTTGGCTTGGATGCAGCTCCACTTAATAGCAAGATCAAATTGAGCCACCGATCTGAGTTCACAATATCGCTGTATGAAGGGCCAAAAACGGAGGGGTGGACCCGTAAGCAGAGACAGTCACGCGAAATCCACGGGAAATTAAGAATCTCCTTCCAACGATACGATCCAACAATTCGAATAACCCAATTCGCAATACTTATTAAGCTTTCTACGGGATGGCTTGTTAAGAAGGGCGCGTCACTCTCACTGAAACTGTTGGAGTAGAATTCGCAGCATCAAAATCGAATCGGTAGGATACAGAAAATGATAATGCTCGTTCCCTCCTAGACTCAGGCAGTCAATCAAACCATCGTCCAGTTTCAGCTTGAATGATACCCTGATGCTCCCTCCCAACCCAGTATTTATTATATATAATGTACATAATATGTCATAATATGCAATATATGCAGTATGTAATAGCGCAATGAAATATACTATAATATTTAATTAAAATATGCCATGGTTTTAATTCGTCATCCTGAAATTTAAATATGGTTAAAAATAAAATAATATGATGAAATAGTTAAAGTAGTAATAATAGGCATATGATAATCATATGCAGCTTGGTGCATCTTTACAGCTCAATCAGTGGCAGATGAATATAACTCTGGAATGTGAAGGTCTTATTGCAATTAAATAAAAGATAAACCATTTAATTATACCTGAATAAAAAAAAATGTATATTTTCATGACATATAGATAGACATAATCAGCAGAATTGAAGAGCATTTATTAATTTTAATAATATTCAATGATTTAAATTAATAGAAAAACACCTTTAGATACAATGAAATAAAATATCTGTACTATCTGGAATCTATTTTCTTGTAACCTTGCTTCCTTGCTTTAACAAATGAAATTTAATTTATTTTCATTAATCTTTTAGTAAATATGTTTAATATGATATACTAATATATATAATGATGATATGATGAAAACAATACGATGTTGTAATAGTATACACATAAAAATTAAATGCAATTATTTGTCTCTTCTACTGTGATGTTAGATGATTGAAACTCTGAAATGGCTAAAATTTCCAAAGTGATATAATGAAAGAAAGTTGATCACCGGGCAGCCAAGCAGAATAGCAAAGAAAATTTAAGCAAACAATTAGCCGAAATAAATTTCATATGATTCTGATTACTGCCCAAAAATGGAAGCTTAATAAAACCACATAAAAGAAAAAAAAAGTGAGAAAAAGAAAAATTAAATTTGAATTCTCCGATAACTCTTGCTTTCTACTGGGCCCATAAATAATTCTTTAATTCTGTGCAATAGAAAATGAGAGATCATAAACAATGTTAGTTTTTGAATTATTAAACTTTTTTGGAAATTTTATTTAGTAGAATTTGTCGTATGATCCTTTCTAAAAAAAAACATTAAAAACCATCCTATCTTTTCAAATACATATCGTGGGTTAGGTGGGCTAAAACTTTCGACGATGCATAGATGCGAACCTGAAAATAGCTTTAAAAATATTGTGAAGGGATGTTATAATATAAAATGATAGTAACAATTATATTTGTACTGTCTGCATGTCTGTAGACTGATGTCCAGCTGCAATTGTAGACGCTCTTGCATTATCATTGCCACGAAGGAAACAAAAACATTAAAATTATTAAACAACACTTGTGAATTCCATGGTTGATCTGAAATTATATACCTTATAAAGAATACTTCCATTTTATGTGGTAAAGGGCGATTACGGTCAAAATTTGGTCAATATCAACTTGACGTATTTCTTTCAATTTTGCATTTAAAAAACCTGAACACCCCTCATTTTGAAGGTGTGTGTGTGTAGAATGTTGCTCCTATTTTGATTTTGGAATTCACTCTTCAGTTGTCAAAATGCCGTCCAAGCAAGAAGAGCAGCGTATCAAAATTTTGCTCGCGCATCGCGAAAATCCGAGCTACTCGCACGCAAAGTTGGCAAAATCGCTCAAAGTTGCCAAATCAACCGTTACAAATGTAATTAAAGTGTTTGGGGAACGTTTGTCAACAGCCAGGAAGTCTGGATCGGGGGGAAATCGAAAACCGGAAGCCGCTGAGACGACAAAGAGAGTTGCCGGTAGTTTCAAGCGAAACCCTAACCTATCTCTCCGAGATGCCGCAAATAAGCTGGGTGTATCGTCTACAACCGTGCATCGAGCCAAAAAACGAGCCGGACTATCGACTTACAAGAAGGTAGTGACTCCAAACCGCGATGATAAACAAAACACGACGGCCAAAGCGCGATCCCGGAGGCTGTACACGACGATGCTGACGAAGTTTGACTGCGTGGTAATGGACGACGAAACCTACGTCAAAGCCGACTACAAGCAGCTTCCGGGACAGGAGTTTTATACGGCAAAAGGAAGGGGAAAGGTAGCAGATATTTTCAAGCACACGAAACTGTCAAAGTTCGCAAAGAAATATCTGGTTTGGCAAGCCATCTGTACCTGTGGCTTGAAAAGCAGCATTTTCATAGCTTCCGGGACTGTCAACCAAGAAATTTACGTGAAAGAGTGTTTGAATAAACGTCTGCTGCCTTTCCTGAAGAAACACGGTTGTTCCGTACTGTTTTGGCCGGATTTGGCATCTTGCCATTACGGTAAAAAGGCCATGGAGTGGTACGCCGCCAACAACGTGCAGGTGGTTCCCAAGGACAAGAACCCTCCCAACACGCCAGAGCTCCGCCCAATTGAGAAATACTGGGCTATTGTCAAGCGGAACCTAAAGAAGACCAAAAAAAACTGCTAAGGACGAGCAGCAGTTCAAGGCAAACTGGCTTTCTGCGGCGAAGAAGGTGGACAAGGTGGCTGTACAAAATCTGATGGCAGGGGTCAAGCGTAAGGCCCGGCAATTCGGATTTGGAAAAGCGGAAGCCTAACTGAATATTTTTCCTGAATTTTATACTAATTGAACTTGAAAAAGAAATTTAATTTGATTTTTTAAATAAACGATTTCACCGATTTACACGCGTTTTCCCTTGACCAAATTTTGACCGTATCACCCTTTAGGGTAAGATTTCAGCATGCTACCTTCCTACATCGCGTTGGTGGGACTGCTTCATAAGGTATAGTTGACGCGATACAGCGTTTCTAACTCAACCGCTGGATGCCAGGACCGACGCTGTTTGAGCCGCACCTCCTTGGTGGACAGACGCTCGGAACGCACCTCCTCAATCTAGCTGAAGTCAGAAGGACAACAGTGCCCAGGCTGCACTACCAGCTAAGTACGCAACCCTTAGCTGGCGGTCTTTGTCATCTCTTGACCCGTGGAAGCATGAGATAGGAACTTGTGAGGACCAGTGCTATGTTGCGGGGACGCACGCTCCATCCCAGTTGTCTACTCACCATTTTGCAGCCCATTTATAATACCAAGAGATGATTATAACAAAAATATTAATATGGTTTTTATTATAATTAATAATCGAATTATAATATAAACAATTATTATAACAATAATAATAATAATGATAAGTCCATTCTGGTAATAAAAATTATTGTTATTAATTTATCGTTAGTATTTACAAAGTAAACAATAACACTATTTTTGAAAAAAATAATCAAAATATATCTCATTATAATTTTTAGGTTGGCTTACAATATTATAATTATTATGATTGAAACTAATATGGGTCAAGGGTTTATGATAATAAGTTTACCGATTATTAATAATATTCCGCATATGGTTATTATAACTATTTTGATTATTTTTATTTTTGTAATAGGTATAGTTAAAATTATTACTATCATTATAAGAAAATCAATAAAATATAATCATAGAATAATAATAATAAAAAAAATCATTGTTATTTTACTAAGAATATTAGGAATTCATATTTGTACACTTATTTTTATTAAATATTGTCTTACACTTATTTTAATTGTTTTTATTTTTGTACTTTGATTATATTTTTTTCATTGTTATTGTTATATAACAATATGAACAATCATCATATCAATAGTAAATATATGATGAATTTAATTTGCCTTGTTGTGATCATTCTTATTAGAATAATTATTTTTATTACTATCATTGCATTTGTAGTTATTATTTTTGTTTTTGTTATTATTATTATTATTTTAATTATATTTTTTTTTTAATATAAATTTTATTTTTTTTTTGGGGGGTTTGGGGGGGATTTTTAATTTAAAAAAATCTCCCTTGTCAAAATAGAGAATGGAATAAATATAAAATTTAATTTTTTATTGTGTGTGTGTGTGTGTATACAATCCAACTCCCACTGTCCGGCAGTGCTTTTATGGAAGAAAAATGTCTGCAGCTATCATGCTTTTATCCTAATCCCAAACTGTAAACATTTTTAGCCCGGGTGTTGAAAGGTGATAGCTCTGTTGAGATCCAGTGACCCATTTCAGAATGCCTGGTCACTCACGTCCATTCCGAGGTCACTTTCACTTACAACAAGCCCCGCATAAACACAATACTTATATCAATTGGATATTTGTACTATATTTACACTTCCATTATCGCAACATGTTCTGTTACGATCATGGCACGTATTTAGTAGTATGTATTTTGTATTTGTTTATAATTGCTTAGATCTCACCAGTAATGTTTGATGTTTCCTTGCTGATCCTGCTCCTTTTGTTCCACTTTTCGTATTTTTTTTTCGTATCTTCCGCTGTAATGAGAATATTTGTATTTAGTTCGATCCTGCATCAACTTCTTAGTAGTTTTTTTTCACTTCTTTTTTTTTTTATCAAGTATGTCAAAACAGGATATTAAATATTGTCTTTAAAATTGGGTAGAAGTAAATTATTTGTTGCTTTGCAAACCAGCTCTCCTCGATGTCCTAGATCTCGGTCAAGTTCTGCTGGACCCGCAGCTGCTGCAGTCGGCACTCGTCCACATCAAGCCGGCCGTCACCGACGTGTCGGATATCTGCGTCTAATACACTCTTCTTACCCCGATTCATTTACAAACTAAGCCTGCACACCGAATCAAAATTCACTTTGGCAAGGTTTTGGTATTTTGTTCTAAAATCTAGTTCTAGATATTGGCACTTTATTTCTGCTCAGATTTTCCGTCGTCAATATTCTTCCTCAAACGTAGCAATTGCCAGCTCAGGTTCGATGCAAGCAGCAGCAGCTATCATGCCGTTCATTTTGAACGACCAGACAGCAGACCCCATAAAAAAATAAAGTATCATAGAAGACAAAAATGCTATTAATACAAACTTCCAACTTGAATGCTGTATATGGCATTTTAAGAGACAATTAAATTACTTGACCATGTAAAAAGCGGCTACAGTAAGTCAATACGAGTACATAATATGCGTATGTACAAAACATATCTGACATCCACTGGATTGTTACTGGAAAAATATAATTAGATATGTATTAATATCCCACTAGTCCTGGAAATGCTGAAAACAGAAAATATCATTCCAAATATCAAAACTATAATTTCAATGAGAGATATTATTTTATAATACATGTTGTTAAAACATGTCTTTATATTGTTCTAGTTACATTTCTATGATAGCAATTGGAGCGATCGCAGAGCCCAGTGTGATGCTTTCTGAAATAAATGGCTTATCTTATCCTAATACCACTAAACACAATATTAAAATATAATCCTATACTGCCCATAAGCGCATGCCAGTAATATAGTAGTTAATGTTCAGAAGTGAAAATTCAATGTAAATGTTATGCTGAAATGCTGAAAAACCAATTCAGCTTTTTATCCATGTCATGTTGCTCCAGGCTCCTGAGATAAATGGTTTTGGAATGCACGATGATTCCAAAGCCTGCTGAAATCATTAATTGATATGAGAATGGAAAATTATATGATATGATTTACAGGTCGCACCCCCTCACTTCGCTATTGTCAGATTGACAACATTGCCCAGGCTACGCCAACCAGCGTCTCCATGTTTCAGCTGGCAGTCTTTTGTGATCATATGACTCGTGGAGGCGTGAGGTAGGAACTTGTGAGGACGAGAGGTTGGTTGCACCCCCTTCGAAGTTGTCAACTCACCATTTGAAGCCCCCCTGTCCTCTAAACCCAGGGGGGCCCGGAATCCCGTTTTTCCTTGGAAGTGTTAAAAAAAAAAAACTGTTTCGGCCCGGGGGGCGTTGGGGGGCCCCCCAAAAATCTTATCTACTTCGTCTTCAGGTGGCATTAATTCGGGCCCCACTGCAACACTGCAAGCGCCGGTGAAGAGTAGAGAGGACGAGATTTATAGAAATCCAACATTCTATCGCTTTATATCATTTCTTATTTGCATGATTGCGCTGGCGTTTATTTCAAAATAAACTTACAGAACATAGCACTGTTATTATAATGAAATACCTATAAAAAAAGCTAATATTTTCAACTAACGCGACCGTTTCACGAACTTGGTTTAATTTCGGTTGTCTCAGAGCCCAGTCGGCAGTATTCTATCCATTTGGATCTTGTAATATTATTACTGGGAAAACGCAAAAAAAAACTTAATTCCGGATAGTTCCTGCTATTTCGGCCACCGTATTTAACTAAACACTTCATGTTGAACAACTTTGAAACGCCTGCGACAGCTTGCGACCAGCTGCAAAAAGCGAAACGAGCTAAACCTAACTGATTTGTGAACGAATATTTCCCGACAGCATGAAGTCATGCGACGGTAACACATAAACATCAGAGACACGCCAAACAAAAACTACTGATTTACACAACAGCTTTCTTGATTATTTTAGTGTGTTGAAAATGTGCATGCTCAATATCGATACTCATTCAATACATTGTATGTGTAGTATTTGTTTCTCCCTCCCAGATCGTAACCACTCGGCTCGGGTGTTTTCCCAAAAATCAAGACACGGTGTCTAAAGCAAAACACGACCGTGTACACTCGTGTCGCGTCCATTGCGTTGCGTGTTCATCTATAAGCACGAAACTGAAGAGGTAAATTATAGCCACATGGTGGTGTGTTTGCAGTCAAGTTCGGCTCTCGTGCAGAACGGTTTGGTGTTTTCACCAAGGCTGGGTCAGGTCACGAAAATGGCGCAATCGGTACACACTTAGAAATTATGAATTTTACACGAGACGTAATTCATGTTTGTAAAAAGTCGGGGAACGTAAAGAAAGATTTCGTGTACACGGTGTTCAATAAGTTCGAATACAAGTTTTCATCATTGCGTAGGTATGCGCCATGTACATATTCTGCATTGGTATTGGTGTCAGCTTTAGCTTCATTCATACGCTACCGAATGTGCGCGGTGTTGACATTCTGTTAGTTGTTGTTTGTTTGTTACGCGCGATGAAAGAGTATCGGGACTTCGTAATTAAGCGTTTTTTGAACGGTGAGCGACCCGGCGATATATTCCGGCTGCTGAAATCGCATGGGGTCAAGCGGAACTTTGTCTACACGACCATCAGGCGATACCGGGAGACGTCCTCGACCAATGACCGTGCGAGATCCGGTCGGCCGCGTTCAGCGAGGACGCCACGGGTCATCAAGATCGTGAGGGAGCGAATTCGGCGCAAAAAGAACCGCTCAATCCGGAAAACGGCTGCAGATCTCAACGTTTCCATTGGAACCGCTCACACCATACTCACCAAGGACCTTGGTTTCAGGCCTTACAAAAAACGTAAGGTCCATGGCGTTTCGGAGGCTACCAGCAAAAAGCGGTTGGATCGAGCTAAGAGGATCCTCTCTCGGCACGCTGGTCAGGAGTTTGTTTTTTCGGACGAGAAACTTTTCGTGCTGCAGCAGCCGCACAATGTGCAAAATGACCGGGTGTGGGCGCCATCGAGGGACAGCATTCCTGAATCCAATATAAACATCCCTCGGTTCCAAAGTGCCGCGTCGGTGATGGTTTGGGGGGCAGTATGCAAACGTGGTAAGCTACCCTTGGTGTTTATTGAAAAAAACGTCGAAATCAACGCGGCGTACTACAAAACTGAGGTTTTGGAAAAGGTTGTTGCCCCCAGTCTCCGAAGCCTCTACGGCGATGAGCACTACGTGTTCCAGCAGGACGGTGCACCAGCCCATACGGCAAATGTGGTTCAAGCCTGGTGTCGGGACAATTTAACCGACTTTCTGGACAAAACTTTGTGGCCTCCCAGCTCCCCGGACTTGAATCCTCTCGACTTTTTTGTTTGGTCCTATATGATGGCGAAGCTGAACGAATACAAGGTCAGCACTTTGGATCATTTCAAGACGGTAATTCTCAAAATCTGGGACGAAATGCCCATGCAGTCCGTGCGTGCCGCCTGCGACGCGTTCGAGAAACGTTTGAAGCTCGTTAAGGAGTACAAAGGGGGGTCATTCCAAGAGAAATGTTGTAAACGTTCCTTGTAAACATAGCTTTCAATAACATAAATCCAAAAAATAAAAAAACATGTTTTCATTTTTTTAACAAATTTTGAAAGTGTATCCGAACTTATTGAACACCGTGTAAAATTATGTCTCCTGAAACTGACACATACGCAATTCGACGAAAGATGTGTTTGATTGAATTTATTTTCTCATCTCTTTCAACTCATTCTTATGTGCTAAAGGACGCTTGCATGTGTCGGTCTCAGGGGACAGAAATTTACATGACATTTTGGTAGTGTGTAGGTTACTTCACTGTCGCTGCTGCTACTGGTCCGTTGCTGCCAAAATACGTTACAAGAATGAACTGATCAGCACAGCTAGCTGGTATTTATAGCTAACTCTCATGTCAATGCGTTGCGTTGGTTTTGTTTATTCTTACGAAGTGAGAAGATTTTCGCATAGCTTACTACAACTGATTATACCCAAATCGAAAGGTAAATTAATACTCTTAAACACTTTTAAAGCATCTTAACATTTTCTTCACGCATACTCAGTATACTACAACTTCCTTTATCGGACATGCCTGTATCGTCAGTGAACCAAGATAAATCAGGAGGTCCTAAGTGAAAATATTATGCAATATTGGCATAAGAATGCTACCCTAAGAAACTCCAGCTATAACAGGTAATCGATCAGATTTGGAATTCTTATAATTGAACTACAGTAGAGTGAAACACCGGACGCTAATATTTTGATCGTTTCTTGATTGATTTATGTTTGAGATTTTTGCTCTAATCTAGAGATTGATGAAATGATGTTTCACAAAACCTTTTTCACCAAATCATTTCCAAGGAGCGAAGCATTGAATTTCCTAACAAAAATATATTCCAATGTCCCATGAGGACAGCATCTGCGCTGCAATTTTCTACTACGAAACCAATATAACTAATCTAACATAATGATCAGAATAATGCATCAAACGAACGATATCGTAGTCTACGTCAACCGGTCGTATATTATACACAACCTCACTAATTATTTTTTTTTTGAAACATTTGACGCGAAGCAATTTGCAATTTTGTCGGCCCAGCTATCACACGTGGGCTCATCAACTGAGCCTGGGGTCTCGCCACTTCGTTGTCACCCATTTCTAGCAAACCTAATGAGAATTCGCTTGCACTACCTTTGGCAGTCGCTGCCTTGTACTTGTATCTACCTTTCTACAAGAACTCATCCATCCGTGCACCTTACTAATGTAACTCAATTCATTATTATCTTCATTATCTTTGTTACCAACGGACTCTTCTTCAACCATTTCCGATAACGGTTTTAGTTCCTCAAATTCACGGCACTGTCGCTCAATTGGCGTCTGTTACACTCTTAATATTTGTAACTGATTTTCTACTTAGACAGCAATGAACTGACAGTTGCCTTATAACAGGAGTGGTGTTGCCCTTTCAGTTATTTAGGAGGCGAAAAACTAAAAAAAAAAATCAAGAACTTATTGACCCGCCCTCGTAATATCCTCTTCATATTCTGCTGTAAAAAAAAAAATTTCACCTTTTAAATACTCATGCTGATAAAAAGGTATTTCCTTCGAACCTTCGAAAAATATTTTTTTTTGTTACGAACAATGGGAATCGTAAAATCAGAATTCACACAATTTTCACATATCTCAAAAAAAAAAATAACCATATCTCAATGCTTGAAATAAGTCTTAATATAGCTAATTTTGTCATTATTCTGAATAAATCTGAATAAATGAATTGATATTAAAAATTTATGAAGTTATTATTAACAATTGCACATTGGTCAGAAAAAAATTACAAATAAGAACTAAGATAACGTTTATTTCCATCCGTTAACTGCACTCATTGACCTAAGATCACTGCCTCCATGAACCTGATGGCACTGATCGAATTCACCAGCAAACATGGTAATCATCCTAAGCTGTAACCCTACAATCCTTATCCCCCCCCCCTAATAGGGGAAGGTGCGAAGCAGCATAAATCTCGTCAACAGAAATGGGATCCGGAAATTTCATGCCGGAACGGAGGTGTGAAATATTTACATCGACAATTTTCCGGCCATAATCGAGTTTATGTCCAGTTGGTGTGCATCCAGCAGCAAGCCCAAGCTAAACCATACGTTTTACGAGCGTGTGTGTGTGTGTGTGTGTGTGTGTGACGGCAAGGACAATTTTCCGCACCTATTGCACAGAGTTGAAACAATGTAGCAACAGCAGAAGTAGCAGCAGCAGCATCAACAGCAACGATGATGATAGATGGCTTCACCTAGTCCGAAGCCCGTCAAAAGGGGGTTGGAGTGAAGTAGGTGGTATGACTTCATCTGTCCCATCGGCCGGGTGTTGCGCGCAGGGAGGGGCATTGTTGTGTTCATGGTCACGGATATATTAACACTGATCAACGTTTGATAAAACCTCCGGAGAGGGGTTGTTTAAATTTATCGGGAATAGCTTAAGGATGGGCCAATGTACCTCGGCTATTGGCTTGGCAGTGGGTGGATGCATGTCATTCTGCAGTTCTGCTGGCAGTCGTTCAATGACTGGAAATATGGGAAATGGGATCAAACATGGCGTGTCGGTGAATGCCACCCCATAGAAGGGAAGGTGCTGAAAAAGATATCTAAAACAGGGAGGCTCGAGGAAAAATGGGATTGGCACCCGCTTATTCCGAGTGCCATGTTATGATGGCCATGTGTGGCAATGACGGTGGTGAATGGCAAGTTACCATCATCATTTTTCAAACAATCAATACCATGATGAATCCTGGAGAGTGTGAGCTGTTTAGTGGAATACCTGTACGCGTATCTGTCAAGATAAGCAATAAAGGTAGTTGGAATAAAATGGAAATTACTAATCATTCTTCTCATTTTTTAGTAATCAATACAAGTTATTTGTTGAGGCTCTGGTAATGAGAATTCACAGTAAATGTTCTGATTTTATCAATTTTCGAGCAATCGTGCTCTTTAATTTCTTCCTTCAGTTAAGTCATAATTCCAATAAATTCCTCAGCCTTTGTTTTTCCAATATATCTATCTCTTATGCATTATCTTGCGTAAGGAAGCTAAATATATCTAGACTAACATTTGAAAAGGGCGGTATTTCAAAATCACGAAACCGAGAAAACTGCAGGCAAAGATAGGAATACAATAATCAAACCCTATTTTCCATAGAAAGCTCCTGTTGAAGATCCTAATTATCCTTACCTGAAAAGAGAAGAAGAAACATTATTATAATCATTTTCATTTATGTATTGTTGTCAAATTACAAGAACAAAATTTTTAATCATTACACTTACGCATCCTTGCATTACATTCACCTATTTGTATTATTTACTTTGCGCCAACCACCTATACACACTACGGTCACTGTTACCAAATGATGTATTGTACCCAGTGTTGTAAAAAGTCATTTCGTGCAATTGGGTAAGTTTACCGATAACTTGGTTCAACAACTGAATTTATGAATATGGTGTATGGTAAAATTTTAGCTCTTGACAAATTCTAAAACTTTGTCTAACAGTACATTGCCCTAACTGGTACATAGAAAGTGTTATATTTACTGTTATATTCAAATGATATTCAATGATGAATATCAATTGAATATTCAGATATTGCGCTCTCACGGCTTTGGTTTTACAGTTTGAACAATACATTGTGAAACAAATTTATGAAAACAATCAAGCACAACAATTTCTTCATACGTGCTATCGTGAAAATCAGCTTTTGGAACGAGTTGTTGGCAAATTTAGCCCATCGGGTTGAAATGACTATTAACAGCACTGATTGTACCTCATAATCTATGAACTACCACTCTACCATGATTGTTGAATAAAGCCAGTCAATTTTCGATAGTCTACCAGTGCACACGTTCGGTATCATTTTTCCCGTCAAACAACGAAAGAAAGCTCTCCCTTTTACATCGGCGTCTGCCGGCCAAATTGTTTTTATCACTGCCTAAGTTCGAAGAAGCACGTTGCGTTCCCAACAAAAATTGGTGCCGAAACCCGGGAACACGTTGCAGAAACTTGTAGAAGGCAGCCATTCTCGTCATCGTCGGAGTCACGCAACAGCATTGTGGCATCCATTGTTCGCGAATCATCGTAGTGAATTTCGCATCTGACGCATTTAGTCATCGAGGATCCCGTTCCTATCTTCTCGGCACTACGATATTCATCGGATTCAGGATCGAATTTGGTGTCCCTGAACCACATCGGCTTTTCGGACGGACAACGCTAAAACGACGGTAGCAAAGACGGTAGAGGTAACCCTATTCATCGATACCAGGTGGGTGCCTTTTTCATTCATTGTTGCCAATAAAGATGACACCACCGAAGAAACGTGAGGCACGTTCTACGGCTGCGAAATTGAAAACGCGTTTGCGGCAAAGAGCAAACATTCTGGGCTCTGCCGCGTTGATCAAGCAGTTTAACGATCAATATCAGGATGATCAAATTCACCAACTCAAAGTGAGGATTGAATCCCTAGATCATTTGTGGGCAGATTTTGGACACGTGCAAGATGGGATAGAAGAGCTTGAAGGTTACGAAGAGGGCGACGATGATGCTGAGCCAACGTTGTCCGAAGTACGTATTCGTTTCCAAAGTTTATATTTCGAGCTCAAGGCGTCACTCGTTAGCAAGTTGCCGGTCGTTCCTCAACCCTCTAGTTCGAATGATCGTCGTGCTCCGGTGCAACCAATGCATTCTGTGCGGTTGCCAGAAATCAACATACCAGAATTTTGTGGCAATCCATCCAGCTGGGTTGTTTTTCGGGACATTTTTCGGTCCATGATACACATCAGCGCTCAGCTTTCGTCAGTGCAGAAGATGCACTATCTAAAAGCAGCTCTCAAGGGTAAAGCTGCTCGTATTGTCGCCAATCTGGAAGTAAATTCCGATAACTATCAGATTGCATGGAAATCGGTTTGTGAACGATACGATAATCCGAATCTGTTACGGAAACATCATTTCGCATCCCTATTCTCAATTCCTTGTGTGAAAAAGGCTTCGTCATCGACTTTATACGACCTTGTAGATGAATTTGATCATCATGTGGGCATTCTGGAAAAGCTGGACAGTCCGGCTAATCTGTGGAATATGGTAATTGTGGAAACCCTTAGTAAGCGGCTAGATCCTGCCACGCTCAGGGAGTGGGAAATCTTATGCGAGGGAGAAGAGCGTCCTACTTACCAGAAACTGGTGGATTTTGTGCGAAAAACGTCGTTGCCTTCGGTGCGAATTACCCCAGCACGAGTGTTTTCAAATAGTGGCATGGACTATTGCGGGCCGTTTTGTGTTCGTCCGTTAGTTGGAAGAGGAGCAAACGTGAAGATGTACGTCGCCGTGTTCGTTTGTCCATACAGATCGTAAGGTTAAAAGAATCTACCTGTCTTTCACCAAGGGTATCCAAACAAGCACAAGAAAGTTCGTGTGCTTTCTGGTCCATGACGTTGTCGGCCATTCTCCTTAATAGAAGCGGGTCATGGAATTGCTGAATGTGTACAACGATAAGCGTGTCCTGAAGTTCTTGAAGCGTCGTTTTGGTACGCAGAGTCGTGTTAAGAAGAAGCGCGAGGAACATCCTGGTCCTTATGCGTTAGGCCACCCACAAGTAAGCCAGCTTTTGTGTGAGAAGAGAACTGTATTTTTCTGCTCGATTTGTAATAAAATTGTATGACTTGTATCCAAAAAACGTGTGAAAAAAAGAATGCGTAAATATAAAATAATCGCTTATCGATTGCATGAAAAAGAAACTCAGGAGAATGCATATTCTTCTGCAACTCCTAAAAATCGCTTCGCCTACTTTTCATTCGATTTGTATAATTTCATTTATTGAAGGGAAATGTGCAAATGTTCGCCAAGGCTAGAAAATCGGAAATGGCGAATGCGAAGTGTATTTTTCAAAGTGGATGTATTATTTTGCTTTGCAATCCCTCTGCGAAGGAAAGCCTGGAACAGGGTATTTGGATTCCTTAGTTCCACTTTAACAGCATTTTGGGTGCCCCGATTTTATAGCGGCTGGGTCACTCGAGTATTAGTACACGACACTGAAGAAGTCTGCACATTGTAGACGAAATATGCATATCTGTCAGGATAAGCAATAAAGGTAGTTGGAATTAAATGGAAATTACTAATCTTTGTTCTATTTTTTCTGGTGCTTTGTTTTCTGCTATACGTTATAAGATTACATTTTTTAACATTTAGTTTATATAGACTTTTATAGTACTTGGAAAACTTGAATCTCATTGCGAAATACATTAATTTCATTTTCGTTCTTAATTTCGAAATACAGCTTTATGTCATCAGCATATATTAGCACATTGATATTTTTTAAAATGGGGGATTTTTCTTTTAAATTTTTATATGTATATAAAAATGGATTTCTGTCTGTCTGTCTGTCTGACCCTAATAGGCTCAGAGACTACTGAACCGATCGGCGTGAAAATTTGTATGCAGGGGTTTTTGGGGCCGGAGAAGGTTCTTAAGATAGTATGAGACCCCTCCCTCCTCTGAAAGGGGAGGCTCCCATACAAATGAAGCACAAATTTCTGCATAACTCGAGAACTGATCAAGCAAATGAGCCCAAATTTAGCATGCGGAAGTTTTTGGAGGCAAGAAATGTTTCTATGGTGGTTTGAGATCCCTCCCCTCTCTAGAAAGGTGGGCTCCCACACAAATGAAACAGAAGTTTCTGCATATCTCAAGAACTAATCAAGCAAATGGAACCAAATTTTGCATGTGGGGTTTTCTGGAGGCGAAAAATGTTTCTATGATAGTTTGAGACCCCTCCCTTCTCCTAGAAGGGGTGCTCTCATACAAATGAAACTGAAATTTCTTCATAACTCTAGCAAAAGGAACCAAATTTGCGGGGATTTTAAAGGCACTAAATGTTTCTACAGTAGATCGAGACCCTTCCGCTCTCTCTGGTAGGGGGGGCGGGGCTCCCATACAAATGAAACACAAGTTTCTGCACAACTTGAGAACTAATCACGTAAATGGAACCAAATTTGGCAGGTAGAGGTTTTGAAGGCAAGAAATGTTTCTAAGGTAACTCGAGACCCCTCTGCCCTCTGTAAGAGGGGGGCTCTCATTCAAATGAAACACAAATTTGTGCATAACTCAAGAAAAAATCAAGCATATGGAACCAAATTTGTCATGTGGAGGTTTTTGGAGGAGAGAAATGTTTCTATGGAAGTTTGAGACTCCTCCGCCATCTCGAGGGGGCGGGAGGGGGGTTTCCATACAAATGCAACACAAATTTCTGCATAACTCGAGAACTAATCAAGTAAATGGAACCACATTTGGCAGGTGGAGGTTTTTGAAGGCAAGAAATGTTTCTAAGTTGACTCGAGCCCCTCCCTTCTCTGAAAAGAGGGCTCATATACAAATGAAACACAAATTTCTGAATAACTCGAGAACTTATCAAGTTAATGGAACCCAATTTGGAATGTGGAGGTTTTCGAAGGCAAGAAATGTTTCTTTTGTGGTTTGAGACTCCTCCGCTCACTGAAAAAAGGGGTCTCTCATACAAATGAAACACGAATTTCTGCATAACTCGATAAAAATTAAAGCAAATGGAACCAAATTTGGCATGTGGAGGTTTTTGAGAGAAATAAATGTTTCTAATGTGGTTTGAAACCCCTCCGCCTTCTGGAAAGGGAAACATAATTTTTAGCATAACTCGAGAGCCAATGAAGCAAATGAAACAAAATTTGGCATTTGGCATGTTAAGGTTTTTGGAGGCAAGAAATGTTTCTATGGCAGTTCAATACACCTCCCCATTTTTAAGGAGGGCGGGAGTGTGCTCCCATACAAATAAAAAGCAAATTTCTGCATAACTCGAGAACTAATCAAGTAAATGAAACCACTTTTAGCATATGGGGGTTTTTGGAGGCTAGATTTCTATATACATAAAAATGAATTTCTTCTTCTGTCCGTCAGACCCTTATAGACTCGGAAAGTTCTGAACCGACCAACGTGAAAATTTATATGAAGGGGTTTTTGGGGCTAGGAAAGGTTCTTATGATTGTTTGAGACCCCTTCTCTCTCAGGAAGGGGCGCTCTCATACAAATGAGACACAAATTTCATCATAAGGAACCCAATTGATTTCGAGAACTAATCAAGCAAATGGAACCAAATTTGGCATGTGGGGGTTTTGAAGGCAATGATTGTATGGTGGTTTGAGAAACCACCCCCCTCTGGAAGGGAGGGCTCCCATACAAACGAAACACAAATTTCTACCAAAAATGAGAATTATCCAGGTTACTTAAACACAAAACGTGTATTTCTCGGGTAAGAAGCATGTTTTGATAGAAGTTTGAACCCCTGCTTATTCAAGATAAAAAAACTCATTCCGAAAAAAACCATAAACGTGCCAGTTATATTAAATTTTCCTTCATTTAGTTGCAAGCGTAGCAGCGCACGCACCGGGTTCAGCTAGTTATATATACAATGAAAAGAAAAGAGGGGGGGGGGGGATAAGTTTATGATGTAATGCGAGATAGAAATATGAGCAGGAGTTCTTTTTATAAAAAAAAAGAGAGGGAGGGAAAAAAAAAAAATTTTTTTGGGGAAAAAAAAAAGAAATATTATTTTTTAAAATCGGAGGATTATACAAAAAGGGGGAAAGGGGGGGGAAAAGGGGGGGTGTGGGGAAAACGTAATTTTTAAATTTAAAAAAAAAAAAGAGAAATGATAATTAAATTAGGACTTACAATTTAGTGCTTCTATTCAATTTAAGGTTATTTTTAAGGGTTATTTCACAAACAAATTCACTGTGCAAATAAATGTGCTTTCTGTCAATATAATACTGATCAACTACAGCATATTTTTTGGAATAACACCGCCTTTAACCTTCTTGACCAGCTCCAGACGTTTTTCGAAACCGTCACAGGCGGCACGACTTCTATCGCCATTTCGTCCCAAATTCGTTTGATTACGGTTTTGAATTGGTTCATATTAGACGCCCTGTGTTCATTTACCTTCGCCAGCATGTATGACCATACGAAATAATCCAAGGGATTCAGATCAGGTGAACTGGGAGGCCATTCATTCTTGTCCAAAAAGTCGGTCAAATTTTCTCGGCACCAGCCCTGAACGAGATTTGCAGTATCCGATGGTGCTCCGTCCTGCTGAAACACATAGGGATCATCTCCAAACACCTCTTGTACATATGGCTTGACAACTTTCTCCAAAACTTCCGTTTTATAATAAACGGCATTCAATTTAACGCCTTTTTCGATGACAACCAGTGGTCATTTGCCTCGCTTGCAAATTCCTCCCCAAACCATCACTGAAGCAGCCCTTTGGAACCGTGAAATATTCCTATCACTCTCTGGAACAGTTCTCGAAGGGAGAGTCCACAATCTGTCGTTCTGGACATTGTGGAATTGTTGCAAGATGAATAACTTTTCGTCGGAAAAGATAAATTCTAGCCCACCGTGCCGCGACAAAAGCAGACTTGTTCTTTCGAGTCGTTTCTGCTGGGAAGGTTCCGAAACTTCGTGAACCTTACGTTTCTTGAAAGCTTGGAATCCGAGGTCATCTTGCAGTACATTGTGCATTGACGATCTCGAAACATTCAGATCTGCGGCCATTTAACGTACAGAGCACTGTGATTTTCGTCTAATCCGTTCCCTGACCACTTTAACAACTCGTGCAGTCCGCACCGTACGAGTACGACCGGATCTCTTCCGGTCATCCAACGAGCAGGTGTCACGGTACCTTTGGATGGTTCGGTACACAAAATCCCGCTTTACTCCGAGGTTTTACAAATCTCTGAAAATAGCCCCCGGGCGCTCACCTTTCAAAAACTTTTTTATCACCACAGCACGAAACTCCTTCATCGCTGGTAAAAGATAAACACCGTATGAAAACAATCGGACATAACCTAAAAGCGTTTGTATAAACATAGTGCAAAACTACACCAACACATACGTGAAGCATGTTGAGTAGTTGCACGACACCAATGCAAGGAAAAAGTGTATGAGAATATATTGGACACGGTGTAATAAATGTTCAATAACATCTTTAACACCTTTTCCGTTTATCCAAAAATTCACTACTTCTTCACGTGAAACCTGCATGTTTTTATTATAACACCCGTTTACGGATTCCAGCGCAAGATCTCTTCGAAGAACTGTCAAACTGTCAAACTGAGGTTTTCTAAGGTTGCTTGGTGGAATAAAGAATTCACGGATAAACAATTTTCGATCTCGAAGGTTAACGAAAATAGGAATAATAATTGAATTGGAAATGTAGAATAAATAATATATTTTGCCTTAGCGTTTTTATTTCAAGTTTCACCACCATTTTTTTGAAGGTTAAAAATTGACCGATTTAGAGCAACTTTTCCCTCGTCAACCTAGGGTTTACCATAAAGAAAGTTTTTCTGTCCTAACTTTTTTATTTCAATTTCCATCGTAAATTTGTGTTCGAACGAGTTGTACGAACTTTTAAAGGCGCGTATTTTACATTAACTTTGCCGCTAGCTTCAACCAATCAATAGTTATCGAGTTTTTCTTCTAAAACCATCCCAGATTCAAATGTAATTTTCACAATATACAGAAATATCATCTCTAGTTTTCACATATGTTAAACAATATAAATTGCCCTTTCAAATGACATTTTTAATTTTTTTTGCCCCAATAATAGAAATCAACATTTGAAAAGGGCGTATATTTTTTTAGAAAAACTTCATTAACTAATAATTGGTTAAAGCTAGCGGCAAAGTACGCGTCTTCAAAAGTTCTAAAACTCGTCGCAACTCAACTTTACGGTGGGAATTGAAGTAAAAAAGTTTGGGTAAAAAATTATTAAATTTTTTTATGGTTCACCCTAAGTTGATGAGGGAAAATTGCTCTAAATCGGTTAATTTTCAAGATACAAAAAAAATTATATACGAAAATTCCACGAAATTTTCTGCGCTACAACTTTTCCCAAGAATGTAAACGTCTATTTCTGCAAATAAAAAAGTTAGTTTTTGTATTTCCATGAAAATGGGGACCACCTTTATTTTAATTAACATAAAAAAATGGACCTTAGTGATACAAACCATGTTGCAGAACATCACTTTGCTGTAAAATTTCAAGTTTAGGCACTGGGAGCATGTTTCCTCGTAAATTCGTGATCTGAACCATAGTGCATTGGCCGCACAGAACTGCTTGGGGAGCAAATGAGCTCATTTTACCCTGGTTCCCCTAATATTTTTGGGTTATTCAGAGATTGCTGTGTTCGGTGTGACTCAAGAACAACAAAATAAGGCTAGCTAGTCCTATGTAAAATTGCCTGAAAAACTGATTGAAGTTGGTTTCACTAACCGCAAGGGTCTGTGAATGAAGATATGGCTGATTTTACCCTCATTTCCATAATATGTTTGTGTAATTCAGAAATTTATGTTGGTTAAATAAGGTACGGTGTATTTCTACAGCAACAAAATAAAGCTAGTCCTATGTAAAACTTTCTCCAGAATCAAATGGAGTTGGTTTCATTCACCGCACGGCTAACGGGTGTCCACTAAAAAATGAGAATGATTTCAATACTTTTCCATCAGAACAAAAACGGCCGCATAGAAATGTCACTTTAGATGAATGAATCGTTGCACTCTCCAGAAAATTTTCATACACTCTTATTTCACTCTAACATGTTCAGTCGTGTTCAGCATGCCGTCGAAACAGGAAGAACTGCGCGCGCGCGTTGTACAATTCTTTCAAGCGAACGAAGATCGTGGAAAAAAATACACGGTGGACCATTTTTGTCGCGAAAAAAGTTCCGGTATCCACCGTATACCGTATCCTGGCATGCATGAGAGTAACCCGAAAGAAAGGTTGCGGCCGTCCAGCGAAAATAATGAATGAGAAAACGCTCCGCTCGCTGCGCAGCATGTTCAACAACAAGGATTCGGTAGGTCAACGGGAAGCGGTCAGAAAGCTCCGTTGTTTGAAGTCACACATATGCAAGACGCTAAAAGAAAGAAGGAATAGTGTGTAGAAAAGAAAACCAGATCCCCAGAGTACACAGATGAGCAGATTCAAACCGTGAAATCCCAATGCCGCTGGATGACTCGGAATTACGGCGGAAAATCTTTCGTTCTGGACGACGAAAGCTACTTTCCTCTTTCGAAGTCTCAGATACCGGGAAACGACCGATTCTACACTAAGGACAAATCTACTACTCCTCCAAAAGTAATGTATAAGTTCAAGCACAAATTTGAATCGAAGGTTATGTTATACATCGTAATATCCGATAAGGGTATTTCGAAGCCGTGGTTCAAACCACGCGGTTTGGCCATCAACCAGGAGGTGTACCAAAGAGAGTGTTTGCAGAAAATACTCATCCCATTTCTTAAACAACATCACTCGGATGGCAAATACGTGTTTTGGCCGGACAAGGCATCATCGCACTACGCAAAAAAAACGCTAACGTTTTTTGGAGAGCCAAAATATACCATATGTCCCAAAAGACCGGAATCCGACAAATTTGCCACAGTGCCGTCCTATCGAGGATTTCTTCGGTCTTTTTGAGCTCCATGGTATACAAGGATAATTGGGAAGGCCAAGAACACCAAGCAACTTACCAACAGGATCAAAAGCTGCATCCGAAAAATCGATGTGGCTGCCGTCCAACGGTCATGTTCCAGCATAACGACTAAGCTGCGCCGCACAGCGCACCACGGACCATATGACAATATTCACTAAACTTAGTTTGAAGATTTAAGTTGACCCTTTCAATAAAATAAATCAGTTTGAACAAAACTTCACTGGTATTTTTTTCCTGACCCATTCTTTTCGTTCTCATTATTTAGTGGACACCCGTTATGTAAATGAAGGTATGGCTGAATTTTATCCGATTACCGTAATATTTTTGTATTATTCAGAAATATCTCTGCTCGGTGTGACTCAAGATCAACAAAATAATGCTAGTTCTTTGAAAAAAATTCTGAGTAATCGATTGGAGTTGATTTTGTTAACCGTACGGCTCTGTGAATGAAGAAATTCCAGTTTTTCCCCTGGTTCCCCTAATATTTTCGTTATATTCGGAAATTTCCTCATTTTTGTGTTATTCAGAAATGTCGCGGCTCGGTGTGACTCAAGATAAAAAAAAGGCTTGTGCTAAGCAAAATGTTCTGGTAAATTGAATGGAGTTGGTTTCAAAGGCCGCATTGCTCTGTGAACGAAATCAACTCCAATCGATTTTCCAGAAAATTTTACATAGGACTAGCCTTATTTTGTTGATCTTGAGTCACACCGACCAAAGAAATTTCTGAATTACAAAAAAATTATTGGGGAATCAGGGTAAAATGTGTCATATCTTAATTCACAGAGTAGTGAAACTAACTCCTATCAAGTCTCCAAGAAATTAACATGGGACTAACCTTTTTTTGTTGCTTTAGAAAAACACCGAACAACAATTTAAAAAAAAAACGAAAATGTTATGGGAATCAGGGTAAAATCAGCCATATCTTCTTTCACATAGCCGTGCGGTGAATGAAAGCAACTCCAATCAATTGGCCAACAACTTTTATATAGGATTAGCCCTATTTTGTTGCTGTAGAAACACACCGAACAAATAAATTTCTAAATCACACAAAAATACTACGGAAATTAGGGTAAAATCAGCCATATCTTCATTCACAGAGCCGTGCGGTTATTAAAACCAACTTCAATCGATTTTTAAGGCAATTTTACATAGGACTAGCCTTATTTTGTTGTTCTT
>JAHHFK020002862.1:0-277899 GCA_024533555.2 Aedes koreicus
GTATATTCAGCAGAGGTATACATAGACAATACTTCCGTTTAATAGGAAATGAGGACTTGTGTCAAGGATATCGAAGTCTAATAGAACAACTACAAATTATCTGAACATCGATCCATTTGGCGAATGTATGGCTTCAATAATCCTAGGTCGATGGTCAACAGCAAAATAGAGGTCAGATAGCAACTCAGTAGCAGTAGCAGTCGAAATTAGAACCGGGTCAGTTTTATGAGAGGCAACAGCTGTCATAATTCAAAAACTGGCCAGAATACCAGACTAAACTAAGTACATCCAGGAGCAAAACAATGTCTTACATTTCTGTTTCTAAGACAATTTTCTACTTTACAAGGGTTAGAACCTTTGACATTTCAGGTGTGCTAAGTGGGCTCAATTTGGTGATAACTTTTTCATTTTATCAAACATCAAATCAGAAAGATAGATTCCAGCACTGGGACAGGAAATATCAACTCCAAGGTAGCTGTATTTTAGTAGTTAATGTTTGAGTTTAGAATGCGTTCAATTGTAGTGCTGTAGAATGTGGGGTAAGGGTACCCTCGGATCCTCGGGTCTATTTCAAACGCAGGGGTAACGAAGAAGGCTTTCTATTTAAGATGGAATTATTAAAAAATCGCCTACTATGGTTGGCACCCCAACGTTAAAATTAAACCATTTTACCGGGAAGATGTTAAATTATTGGAACCATCGATGTCAAATATTTATGGCGAGTTATTGATAAATGAGTAATGACCAAGGGGTGGATGGCTCAGCACACTTTCTCCTGTGCTATTTTTTTAGTGTGTCTACAAGCTTTGCAATGTTCTGGGAGTTTTCGTAATGTGCCGAAGGTGTCGACGTGTTGACAGCCCAAATTGTTATTTTGTTGAGCCGGGTAGCAACGAAACGCATAATAGAAAGTTAGTTGATTTTCTTACTTCTTTCTTCTTTATTGTCACTGTTCTGTGAGAAGTACACCTCTGGGTTCCACTGGTAACTGGATGGATTGACCGAAGTGCCGCAGTTATGAAACATATTTGTCTTAGTGTGTAAGACATCGTGGCTGGCTCACGGTTCTTAGCGACTTACCCTTGGTAATGACTCTTCATTTAGAAGTAAATTGTCATGCGATTAAAATTTCATCAAGAAGGACATATAAAGTAAAACGAAAACTCCCGTTGCAAATAATTGTGATAAATCGGAACGAATAAAAACAACAGTAACCATAGGTACTACTTTCTATCACAGTGGGAAAACAACGAAACATTTGAGTTCCTAAGCGCTTTTCCTCAAAATATTATTATTTTTAAATTGGACATTTCCCGAAAATGTCGTACCACCGTCTGATCTGTTGAGGAAAAATAAGATTTATCTAGATATCATTATCATACGGTTTTGGCAGTTCGAATCGCTACACATTTGTAGATTTCCGATCAAACGTAAAATTAGAATTCGTGTCGGTTCATTGGTGATGTGGTTACCGACAGTTGATCTGTTGAAATCAAAGATGAGCGCACTCCTCTAGTCTTATATTTTACAGGCTACGGTGGATTCGTGGTTTCCACGCAGATAGAAACGTGCTTGGTTCGTCTCATCCGTAAAATTTATAGCGCTGCTGGTTAGGTTGAGTTTACCTAATTAACTTCATTTATCTTAAAGTAGGTAATTGTTTATTTACTTAAATTTGCCTTATGAAACGGTTGAGTTAAAACAAGCTAATTTTAGACAATTTTGCGTTTTCGTGTAGAGCTATCCCGAGTAAAATTTAAGTTTTGAAGAGGTTTCATAGCATTCTACAAGTCTAAATCATAGTTTTTAGAACCTTCATATAACCAACATTATCACTTAGGATGTGAATCGACTTTAGATTAACTGGACCATCATGATTGGGATTCAATCCAAAGATAATAACTATTGACGCTTACCGGCATGAATGAAACAGCCGATTTTGGACTATTTTTAGAATCAGTGGTCAAAATTAACGTAGTTTTGTTAAATTGTTGTATTTGTTAGGGATTCAAAAACTGAACTTTCGTATCGAAGTATACTCTCCTATCTTTCAAAAATGCCGCAACCGCATTCGTTTCAATTTTACCAGTAACGACATTTTACATCTTCAGAGCAATCTCCAAAACGCTTCACCGCAAGCTAATTAATTTCAATACAAGTCTCTTGCCTGTACATAAATACCCTTAATTAAATTGCTTGCGGCAAAAATTGCTTCTCGTTCATACCAACAAGCACCACCACCAGGGACCGACCACAAGAGACCTCCCTATTAAAAGGGATTCAATTTGCTTTGCTCCACTCAATTTCTTCGTTCTCGCGCACTGTCGCACTATAGCTATACGTAGAGTAAACACAACGAATGTCCTTATTCACTACCGATTCTCGAAAGCTCTCGACCGAGAACGAACGGCACAGGCAATTCTCAGAAACTCTGCCAAACAATAAAATAACAGAAAATCACTTCAAACACTACCAAAGAATCCTGTTGTTTCCAGCGAATTCCGAGGATTGACTGTAAGCATTCAATAAAAAAAAAAGGATTATTTTCCCTCCGAAACAATCACCCTAAGCCAAACTAGCACTGTATAAATCACATCAGAACGCTATCGTAAATATGAATCACACTGCCCAACACGCGATTAGCGCTTTGTTTCGCCCTGTTTGATTCACCTTAAAAATGTTGTTCCACGGAAAAACAAGGATTCAGCAATGTTATTTTAGAGCTTCCGTTTTGGTCACAGGAGGACCGATCCGAGTGCCGTCTGACTCAGGACTGCGAAGCAGTTTTCCATCGGAAAGCCGCCAGTGTGTTCTGCTGTGATTACACTAGTGGACAAAATAAAACAACATTGATGAACCTTAACATTCGACCTTCAGTTGCGATGTAAAAGCGTACGCTGATTCCGAAAATTAGGTGAAATTTTTAAGTAGAACCGTTTTCAAAATATACTCAAATTTAGAAATTCAGCACTTTTCAAATGAGCATTTCTTCTGAAATGCTGATATCTTTGGTTGTAAATCGCAGCTAGCGCTGCCCGCGGACGGTTGAGTTTTCGCGAGCTGTCAAGTGTTTTCTTTCTTTGCACAGTGATTGTAATTTTTCTAGTTAAATTTCTTTTCAAAACGGTTTTTTTTCCTGTGATTTTCTTTGTAATGCATTTGTGCGCGATTGTTTGAAGTTCTAATTGTATTCATGCTAATTCTATCGAAAAGTACGAAAATATTTGCCGAATAGCAGGGCGCTACTCCTGTATAGACAAAAGTGCATCCTTTAGTATCCTTGCTACACCAAATGAAGACTGCACATCAGCAACAATTTCCGGTGAGGACTATCTGATTATAACTGTATCTGAACGATACTGCTAATTACGGGCCTTCCTCAAAACATAGTAGGCTTTGATGATGGAAGTGTAAAGTGTGGCCCAGTTAGAATTGGAACATAGACTATTGCGCATATTTCGGATATACGTTAACAAAATAGTATTCTGTTTTAACTAAAATGTTCGACTTTATGTGAACTTTAGAGGGAAAATACAAAAAAAAATTAATCATCTCGATTTCGAAGAAATTTGCGGACTTTTCCCGGCATACGTTTCATCAACCGGCGCACATTATTCTCATCCATCGTTTTGGCAATCGTATTCCACTTGGTTCTCAATTCAGTGATGCTTTTGACGACACTGCCATTCACCTTCAGCTTCCTCTTCATAATAGCCCAAAATCTCTCTATCGGTCTGAGCTGGGGACAGTTTGGTGGGTTGTGTTCTTTCGGTATAAACTTAATCTTGTTGGGTTCATACCACTGTAGCACTGTTTTACCAGCGTGGATAGTCATGAAGAAAACGAATATTTTTATTGGCTCAGGAAGTACTAGCACACCGGTCCCAAGCTCGGTCCCAAGCTTAATGATTTGCCGCTAAGACTGTAACGCACACCAATACACTCTCAAATATGCTGTCAAATTAACATAGCGAATCAAAACAAAAACAAAGATACTTGTACCAAAAGGTACTGAAAAGCGCAAGAGTGCATGACAAGATGCAGACTTCGGAACTAGGGGTTCTACAACAGTGAACCAATGTTAAATCGCTAGTTTTACATTGATTGTTGGTTTTACTGTGATGACAGCTTGCAAGATCTGGCCAAAACATGACAGGTTTATTGTGGGATCTGATGAATGGCAATATTCGCTTTTGGAGACATTCCGTTCTGTACAGCTCTGAATTAAATGTCTTATCGGTGATGAAAACCTTGGTCTTCCTACCGCAACTACAGATGCCTCGCCAAATCATGTATTTACGTGCAAATTTATCTGCAAACACAAACTTTAATTTGGCAGAAAAATCACCCCGAGCCGTAGCCAAGTAAAATGTTGGTCCCGGTAGCTGTTTGAAATCGGCTTTTACACAGGTTTCATCATCCATGAGGAGACAGGCATTGAATTTTGTCAACACCTCATCATTCAGTTCTCTGACACGGATTCTGGCACAATGTTCTGCTTTGGATCCTTATTTGGTTGTCTACCGGCACGGTATGACTTGAAGCCTCGCCGGAGACGAATCCGTTGCACGGTACTGCGTGCGGCGCGAAACTTTTTGGCCAAATCGCGGTCGGAGATGTTGGGGTTAGTTCTTGATGACTTTGTTCCGCAGTTAACGGTTGACAGTACCCGCCTGAGGCTTGCGATCCGTCGACAAAGTTTCTCTGTATTTTTTTAAAACACGCCATACGGTATTTCGAAGAAAACCCAACACTTTAGCAAGTTTTGGCCCAGACCACGAAGGGTTTTCCAAATGATTGCGCACAATTATTTTTCTTCTTCCATTTTGTATTTCTCTGAAACACGTTCGAGCTGCACCGCGAAAACAAAACTTCTGATGTTGTTATTGTTATGAGGAACACATAAGATGTTTACAAATCCGACCACTAGGGTCGCTGTACGAATCAAAAATGTTTGTTCCATTACTAAATGGGCCACACCTTATGCACAATAATAATATCCTGAAAAACAAAGTAGCTCATGATGGACCGATAGTACAATCGACGTCGTTTGAGATACCATGGCAACATGTAAATAACAAACTCGTTGCAGAAGTTATTAGTATATAAGCATGGGTACCATGACAACGAATAAACAACCTGGGAGGGCATAAATATGATTTTTTCACCCAGCGCTGTTAGTCTATATCCTATTGTCAAGATTGCTACAATAAATTAGTAATATCGTTTCTGTAACCCGCCTTTTTCCTACTCTGTGAGTGTTACTTACAAGCGGTTATGGTCACCCCGAAGGAAACTGTGCACGGAATTCCCCAGTATTCCGGTGGGCTGGGTTTTCGAGAACTGGAGTTTTCGCGTCAAGATGTTCCTGGATGCGGCAGCCGTATTGCTGGTGTTGACTAACGACGTTCCAGAAGAGGAAGCGGCGCAGAAGAGGTTTTAGAAGCAGACCGGAAGGCGAAGAGCCTCATCATTGGTTTCCTGGCAAGCTCTGGAAGTCGTCCGGGACAAGCGCAGCGCGAAGGAAATTTGGACCAGCCTCTGTGAAGTATTTGCGAAGAAGTCGGTGGCCAGTCGAACGCTCCTGAGGAAGCAACTAGGACGTCTGCGAATGAAGGGCTGTTCCTGAGCTTGCCGAACTTCGTGCGATCCATTAGTTACGGCACTCGAAAACATCAAGGAGGAGGAGGATCTCACCTTGGATGTTGTCTAGCAAAGGCTCCTAGCGGAAGAGCAGAAACGTGCAGATCGAACGGGTGAATCAACGGAGGAAAAACCAGCGGCGTTTGCATGCAACCAGCAGAACAAGCGTGGTGACAAATCCAAAGTCAAATGCCACAAATGCGGCAAAGTGGGCCACAACAAGAAGGACTAAAGCAGAAAGAAGTCCATGTTGCTGCAGGACGAAATGCGGTCAGCTTCATGGTGAGTCATGATGGTGCTATAAAGTGAGCCGGCAATACTATCAAGTGGAGGAGGGGAGAAATGGTTGGGGGGGGGGAATTGTTTCGGGGGGGGGTAGAGGGGGGGGGGGGGGGGGGTGAGGGGGGAGGGAAAGGGGGGGGGAAAAGAGGGGGTGAATGGAAAGGAAAGAAGCGGGGGGGTGGTGGGGGAAGGAGGGGGCGGGGATTGGTAAAAAAATTAGCGGCTACCGGTGTGGAGGTGCTGTTTCTGCAGAACAAGGCGGTTCTGAAGAAAGACGGTGTTGTTATTGCGACGGCATCGATGAAGGGCAATCTCTACGAGCTTAGCATCAAGGTGAATGAATCGATTGCAAACGTTTGCCAGGTAGATCAAAATGAGCTTTGGCATCGTCGCCTGGGGCATCTCGGCCAAGGTGGCATGGCCAAGATCGTGCAAAAGGAGATGGCAACCGGTGTGGATTTCAAGCCTGGACCGATTCGATTCTGCGATGCCTGTGCCCAGGGCAAACAGTGTCGGGATCCTTTCGACGGAACACGTGAAAGAGCGAAGCGACCCCTCGAGCGGGTGCATTCCGATGTATGCGGCCCAATCGATCCACCGGCCTGGGATGGATCCAGGTATTTCGTGTCGTTCATCGACGATAAAACTCATTTCGCCATGATTTACCTCATGAAGCGGAAGTCGGAGGTCTTCGAGAAGTTTCGGGAATACGAAGCGGTGGTGACTGCTCAGTTCGGTATGCGGATCTCGAAGCTGACTGTGGACCAAGGCAGGGAATATTGCTCGACAATGCAGAAAAATTTCTACAGGACAAAGGGTATCCAGGTTGAAGCCACCGTCGCCTACACGCCTCAGCAGAACGGCGTGGCTGAGCGATTCAACAGGACGCTCGTAGAAAAAGTGAGGACCATGCTGATTGATTCATCGATGGCGAAGTCAATGTGGAACGAAGCAGCTCTTACAGCAGTGTACTTGATAAACCGCAGTCCGTCAGCAGCGGTGTTGAATGCTGGATTGGATCCAAGCCGGATCTAGCAAAGCTACGGGTTTTTGGCTGCAAGGCATATGCGTGGATTCCTGCGCAACTCCGCAAGAAGTTGGACAACAAAAGCCAGAAACTCATCATGATTGGCTATGCCCCCAATGGGTACCGACTCTGGAATAAGAAAAGCAGGAAGGTGGTTATTGCTCGTGACGTCCGTTTCGATGAGATGTGTTTTCCGTACGCATCTGTGCCTAGAAAAGAGGAGAAACAGTTATTGGTGTTACCGTCGTACGAGCAAGAGGGGGAAGCTGAACCACAAGTGCCTGAAGCGGAGAAGCATACCGACGAAGAAGAAGATTCAGACATCAGCGAAGACAACTTCGAGGATCCAGAACAGGACGAGCCAACTGGATCTACAACCGTTGCGCTCCCTTCACAAATAGAAAGACGCGAAGCGCATGGCGAGTCGTCGAGGCGTAGTGAACGGGAGCGCAGGACTCCAGGTAAATTTCTGGACTATATTTCTGGTTACCGAGCAACCTCTGCTGCATTTTCGTCCCCCCTAGATGTTCCTCAAACCTACCAAGATGTGCTGACTCGGGACGATCGAGATGAGTGGCTGAAAGCCATTCAGGACGAACTGGAAGCAATGGAAAGCAACCAGGTGTGGAAGCTGGTACCATGCCCCACCAACATAAAGCCGTTGAAAACGAAATGGGTTTTTCGTGTCAAGGAGGACGAACAAGGACGAACAGTTCGGTACAAGGCCCGACTCGTCGCGAAAGGTTTCCTCCAGAAACCGGGACTGGACTACGAAGAAACGTACGCTCCAGTGGCCAAGCTTGCGACAATCAGGATCATCCTTGCGGTAGGCGTCCACGAACGTTTTTTTCTTTCACCAGATGGATGTGAAGACAGCATTCCTGCACGGCGAGCTGAAGGAAACTATTTACATCTGTGCTCCAGACGGTGTGAAATCAGCGCCGGGGATGGCTTGCATGCTGCGAAAGTCGCTTTACGGACTAAAGCAATCGCCACGGTGTTGGAACCAGAAGTTCACCAGTGAGATCGAGAAGATGGGCTTTGTTCGGTCGAAGCGAGACTACTGCCTGTACGTCAGGTACCGCGATGGTGACGAGCTGTATATCATCTTATACGTCGATGATCTTCTGATTGCGGGAAGAAACTTGGACACCATCAACCAGCTAAAGAAGAAACTGTCCTCCGTGTTCGCAATGGCCGATTGTGGCGAACTACGACATTTTCTCGGAATGCGGATCGACTACAACCGTAGTGGGGGATCCATGAGGCTATCGCAGGAGACCAGCATCGTGAAGGTGCTGAATCGTTTCGGCATGAGCGAGTGCAATCCGACAAGGACTCCAATGGAAAAAGGCCTACAATTTCCACGAGATGGGCCTACCGCTGAAGAACCATATCGGGAATTGCTCGGAAGCCTGATGTACATCATGCTCTGTGTCAGGCCAGATATATGTTATCCTGTCGGTTATCTTGGCCGGTTCCAGAACTCTTCAACCATGCACTGGACTGCACTGAAGCGAGTGGTGCGATACCTGAGTGGAACAAAAACAATGAATCTCGAATACCGGAGCAATAGCGAAGCAGAAGTGCTCGTCGGTTACGCTGATGCCGATTGGGCGGCCGAACTTCTGCACCGAAAATCCGTGAGCGGCTTCATTTTCAAAGTCTATGGATGTACCGTATCCTGGAGCGGCAAGAAGCAATCGACGGTTTCGTTGTCGTCAAGCGAAGCTGAGTACGTTGCTCTCAGCGCAGCAACAGCAGAGTCCGTGTGGATCAGCGGGGTTTTGGAAGACATCCATGTAGCTGAAAACTCTGGGGGGGTTTAGGGGGACAGCCGGGGGTGCGGTGGTATGGCCAAGAACCTGGAAAGTAAAAGGACCAAACATATTGGCGTAGTATCTCCTTTTCTGGGGGGTGGGGGTGGGGGGGGGGGCCAACGATTGGTACCCGTGATCAACTGGCCGACTTGTTGACAAAACCCCTGGAAGCCACTCGGTTCAAACTGCTGACATCATATTTAGGAACGTCGGATTGAGAGGGGGTGAAAAACAAAGTAGCTCAGTATAGACCGATAGCACAATCGACGTCGTCCGAGATACCATGGCAACGAGTAAATAGCAAACTCGTAGCAGAAGTGATTAGTATGTAAGCATGGGTACCATGGTAACGTATAATCACCCTGGGAGGGTATATATATGATTTTGTCACCCAGCGCTGCTAGTCATCATTCATTATCGTTCTAGCGACACGTTCGGACGTGTTTTGCGCTTTCGTTAATTTTTCAGTTTGGTTTTCATTAATACTTCCGCGATTTCTCGCGTTTCCGCGTGTTGGTATGGGCAAACCTGGCCCAAGTGGTGGACCGAAACCCAGCGGCAAGCGGCCGGATGACAGCAGCAACCCTTTTTCGCTACTCGAAGGCAGACCGTTGGTTAGGCCCAGGGCAATAAGAAGAAAAAGAAGAAGAAGCAGAACCAACTCGATGGTTCCAGTGGCTGTATCCCTCGAAGCGTGGGCCCCCGTGGTGGCGGCACAGCTATGAACACCAGCGACGTCGGTGATTTCGGTGGCTCCGTCGAAAATTTAAATGCTGCTGTTCCTACATCAACAGTGAAGCTACCACCGGTGGTGGTGAAAAACATCACTCTCAGCGACCTGCTGGCCAATTTTCAAGCGGCCGGCATTGCAGCCGAGTACAAGCCGTATAGGGACAAAGGTGATGCTTCGGTCGAAAAAGGACTACGACCAGGTGGTGAAGCATCTGAAGGATTCCAATTCGAAATCCTTCACGCATGACATCGCCGGGGAGAAGCCTTTCAAAGCCGTCATCAGAGGCCTGCCAATCCTCGATCCGGTACAAATCGCATCGGAAATCAAGGACCGGTACAAACTGGCCCCAATCGCCGTCTACCGGATGAACCGACAGAACGAAAACGTGAGGCATCACCCAGATTGCCTGTACCTGGTGCATTTCAAAAAGGAAACGGTGACGCTCAACGCGCTGAAAGCGATCCGCTCTCTCTGTTCCAGCATCGTTACCTGGGAGCCGTACCGTGGTGGACACCGTGATGCGACGCATTGCCAGCAGTGTCTGGACTTTGGTCACGGTACCCGGAACTGCAACGTCAATGCCCGCTGCAACAACTGTGTCCAAAATCACACCACATCCAACTGTCCCGTCGAAGGAGCCGCGGCGTACAAGTGCGCCAACTGTGGTGGTGCCCACCAGGGATCCGATCGTCAATGCCCGAAACGCGAAGCCTTCAAGCGCATCCGAAAGCAAGCCTCAACTGCCAACCAACCAGGACGGAGGACGGAAAGAGCTCCGGCCTTCACAGCGGGAGATTTTCCGCCAATTCGTGGTAATCGCCAACCAAACCCGTGGGGGCAAGGTACTACCGCTCAAGCAAATCCCGGCGCTTCTGGTGGACAGCGATCCGCGACCAACCAGCAACCAACAACAATCCCGAACTGTTCTCTGCGGACGAACTGATGGCGATTTTCGTTATTATGACCGGTGCGCTTCGCCAGTGCCGCAGCAAGCCCGAGCAGATCCAAGTGCTCGGTAAAATCATCATCCAGTATGGCGTCTAAAGCGCTAACCATCGTCACCTGGAACGCTTGCTCTATTAGAGCAAAAAACTACGAGCTTGCCGACCTCGTCCGCCAGCAAAACATCGACGTGGGCCTACTAACCGAGACCCACCTAAAGTTTGGCGACAGCCTCTGGTTGCCTGACTACAACATCATCCGGCTTGATCGCACCAGCTCCAGGGGGGTGGGGTTGCAATCATCGTGAAGAAAGGCATCAAGTACCACATTCTGCTGCATATCCGCACATCCGTAATCGAGGTCCTTGGTGAAGTATCCGGTTTATTGCTGCTTATTGCCCTCGACGGTGTGCTGCCAGCAATGACGCGTCAATGGAGTTCAAGAACGACCTAACCGCCATCACACGTACTAGCTCTCGTGTCGTCATCGGTGGGGACCTGAACGCGCATCACGAGGCATGGAAAAATTACCAGCGAAACCAGAACGGTCGGCTGTTATTCGACCACCCCCAGCATGGTCTGTACACGGTGCAGTTTCCGGATGAACCGACATTCATCTCTCCGGCGGGAAATTCGTCCACGCCGGACTTTTTCCTGTCGAACATCATATTGACAAAGCCGGTAGCGCAAAATGACCTGAGCTCCGACCACTAACCGGTGGTGGCTGAAGTCGGTGTCAACGTGATTCCTGCTCCAACCTTCCAACGGAAAAATTACCACCATGTGAACTGGGTACAGTTCAGCCTAATCGTGGACCGGAACATCGACGAAAATCTACCGCTCGACTCCATCGGTGACATCAATCGTGCGCTGGAGGAACTGCAACAAGCCATAACCGTGGCAGACGAGGCGTGCGTCCGACAAATTCCTGTGAGGGGTAAGTTTATAGCCATTGATTCCCATACCCAACTTTTGATCTGCTTACGAAATGTTCGTAGACGCCAGTTTCAGAGGACAGGTGATCTTGATAGGAAACAAGAAGTGGCCGATCGGAACCGGCAGATTACTTCCAGAATGGACTTGCTCCGAAACGAAAATTTTGGACGTGTCATCCAAAATTTGGATGATCGCTCGAGAACATTCTGGAAGGTCTGGCCAAAGTCCTAAAGACGCATCCCAAACCCGTTCCTCCTCTGAAGGTTGTCGATTCTATTCTGCTAGCCCCAGCGGAGAAAGCAAATGCGATCGGCAATCATATTGCTGCATCACATTTGCTTGGCCCAACCATCCCAAGTCCGCTTGAAGGTCAGGTTGCGCAATGCGTCAATAATCTAGATGCCTCCCCTTGTGTCGTGCCACCGGAGGATAGGATTGCTATCGAATAGATTTGCTCAGCGCTGAAGAACACTAAAAACATGAAGGCTCCCGGGTTTGATGGGATCTTCAATTTGACCTTAAAAAAGCTAAACACCAAAGCCCACTCGCTTTTGAGTGCTATCTTCAACAGATGCTTGGAACTGCACTACTTTCCAAGCATCTGGAAAGAAGCCACAATCATTCCGATCCACAAACCCGGGAAAGATCCAACATCGCCTTCAAGCTACAGACCAATAAGCCTCCTCTCAGCGCTGAGCAAATTGTTCGAGAAGCTCATTCTTAATCGTTTGCTCAATTGAGCTTAAGTGTGTCGAGAAAAGTAACATTCTCCGGCCGGAACAGTTTGGGTTCCGGAATGAGCATTCCACCACTCATCAGCTAGTTCGGGTGATGAACAACATCCGATGTAACAAAGCTGTATCCAAGTCCACAGCCATGGCTTTGTTAGACGTCGAAAAGACGTTTGACAATGTCTGGCACGACGGGCTTGTATACAAGCTTTATAACTTCATCTTCCCACCACACCTTGTGTAAATTACCCGCAACTACCTCCAGCAAAGGTCGTTTAGGGTATCGTTGAACGGTTGTTTTTCAGACAGGTTTTCAATCCCAGCAGGAGTGCCACAAGGTAGCCTGCTGGGCCCGCTGCTGTAAAACATCTACACTTCTGACATTCCTCCCCTTGGTGATGGTTGCGTGTTTTTCGAACAAACTTCAACGATGCCTTAACACCTTGCCGATTACGCTGGGAAGTGGAAAACTAAAATCAATGCCTCTAAAACACAAACAATTATGTTTCTCCACCGGCAATCAGCCTAACTTAAACCTCCTCCGGTGTGTCCAATAATCATGGATGGCACAAGGGTTGAGTGGTCCGCCGAAGTAACATATTTAGGATTACTGTTTGGAACAAAAGGTGCTGTTCAGTGAAGAAGGGCGAACCAAAACACTCGGGTTAACCTGGCAACCCTCAGAAGACGTCTTCAAATTTGAGATCCTGTCAATTGCGTTCAGCGAAGGAATTCCAACTAAACGCAAAGTACTATCGGACATATCGAAGCTGTTCGATCCACTCGGCTTTGCTGGCCCGGTGGTGATGACTGGCAAGATTATCATGCAAGAACTATGGAAAACTGAACGAAAGTGGGACGACTCACTAGATCCGGAATTGTTGCAACTGTGGAACGAGTTTCGACGTCAACTAGTGGAGCTGAAGGCAATAAAAATTGATCGATGTGTACTTCCCCTCTCTGAAACGGTAAATGTTCAACTGGTTGGTTTCTGCGATGCTTCAAGGAAGGGTTTTGGAGCATGTTTGTACATAAGGTCACGAAACACGCAAGGCAATATCTCGATAAAACTTCTGTGTTCAAAATCACACGTCGCTCCTCTTAAAGCAAATAAATCTACGATTCCCCGTTTAGAACTTTGTGGAGCTTTATTACTCGCTCAATTAGTAGAACAAGTGAAACAATCACTACCCATTACTGTACACCAAGTTCGACTGTGGTCGGATTCAACTATTGCTTTGAACTGGATCAACACTTGCCCTAGTAAGCTGGATGTTTTCGTGTCAAACCGAGTAGTCAAAATTGTGAGGGCAACTAATACGAAGGACTGGTCTCACGTCGGCACACATGAAAACCCCGCCGATTTAATATCACGTGGAATCATGCCCAGCGAGTTGAAGACAGCTGGAATGTGGTGGCAAGGGCCATCTTTTCTGCAAACCAGCGAAGAAATCTGGCCGAGAGGAGTACTGCGCATCAACGAAGATACACTTCCAGAGCTGATTACGACCGTTGCCCTACCGATTGCGGTGGAGCGATTCAAACTATTTGAAAATTGCAGCAAGTTTCCGACTATGGTTCGTGTCGTCGCTCGTATCAAACGATTGTTCCAGAATCGCCAACGGAGACCTGAAGATCGGCATCAAGGAGAGCTTACCCAAGAAGAAGTCCGCTACGCCAAACTCATCATCGTTCGATTTGCCCAGAGGGAAGCCTTTTTGGAAGTGTTCACCCAACTCAACTCACAGGTAACGATAAAGAATCACTCGCTCATTCCGCTTTCCCCCTTCGTAGACAACCACGGAGTCCTTAGGGTTGGAGGACGCTTGTCGAAGTCGTCTTGCTCGTACGACACAAAACACCAGATGATTCTGCCACCAAGTCATCCCCTCACAGCCTCCATCATCCGTCACGTGCATAAGTCCAACATGCACGCTGGTACCCAACTAACATTAGCCGCCGTTCGCAGAGAGTTTTGGATCGTCAAGGGAAGAAGCACAGTTAAGAAGATCATTCGAGATTGCACCATCTGCTTCAAGCACAACCCAAAACCTGCTTGTCAATACATGGGCGATCTACCAATGTGTCGACTGGATGGCCAGTATCCGTTTTATAGAGTTGGCATCGATTTGTGTGGGCCTGTCTATATCAAACAACGTAATAAGCGCTCCACGATCGAATACAAGAGCTGGATCACGTTGTTCATTTGTCTGGCTACCAAGGCAATACATCTCGAACTGGTGAGTGAGCTATCAACCGGAGCATTTTTGGAAGCATTCGACCGGTTCGTCAGTCGTCGAGGAACTCCTTTGACCATTTGGACCGATAACGGTACAAATTTTGTCGGCGCGAAGAACCAACTAAAAGATTGGAAAATTTTCATCGAGACTACAGACAATCGAGACAGCATTCAACGAGCCTACGGAAACGAAATTGAGTGGCGATTCAATCCCCCGGATGCACCGCATTTCGGTGGTATCTGGGAGTCAAACATCCGTCAAGTCAAATCGCTGCTAGTCAAGCACACAGCAGGAGCAGCCTTATCCTTTGAAGAAATGACAACCGTCCTCGCACGTATCGAAGCGATTTTGAACTCCCGTCCGATCACCGCGTTGTCGGATGACCCTGAAGACTACGAGCCCCTGACCCCAGGGCATTTTCTCATCTTTAGGCCACTAAATGCTGTAGCTCGTCCCGAAGCCAACAGCAATAAGCCCTCGCACCCTAAGTCACGATTCGAACACATCACCCAAATCGTTCAACACACAGAATCGGTGGCATCTCGAGTACCTTAGTTCGTAACAAGAAAGGTACAAATGGCACAAGAAGGTCATCATCAAGGTCGGACAACTAGTGCTAGTTAAAAAGGACAACATGCCAGTACAGCGATGGTTACTCGGTCGAATCGTTGAAACTTTTCCAGGTACCGATGGAGTCATTCGTGTCGTCAGTGTCAAAACTCAAAACGGAATCCTCAGAAGACCTGTTACGAAATTATGTTTTCTTCCAATGAACGCGTCGCACAGTTTTGAAAGGTACACCTTCCAAAGGCGGGAGGATGATCGGAACAACTAGCCGTTTTTGCTGTACAATAAAGAGTCAACAACCCTTGCATCGAATAGTAGCGCGACCATCGATTTTTCTAGTGACGAATCAACAACAACAACCGAAACGTTTACGGAAACTGAGTGTCGAATTCCAAATCATTCGTGCAAGACCAACGCAACCTGTATCGAATGAGAAGCATCGTCGTTTTCAATCATCGTCATCATTTTAATCATCGTCCCGAAGCAAGTAACGAAGCTACCAGTAATCGTTGTCGTCCGTGCACCGACCGAAAGGGAAAGGGTAATAAATAACTTTATACCGAATAAATGTATATAAACTGTAGTTTAGCTGAAATGTTTGTGCGCACAAATAAATTAGTCGTTCTTAGTCAGTAGAGTAGTACAGACTTCTCTCTATTGCTGATCCGAAATAATTGTCTTGTCGCGTCGGAAGTAAGTCCACCTTGATTATCGTTCGAGAAAGATCCGTTAAAATAAAGGTTCCGCCAGTTAAGGAACCGGACAGTGTCGAGTTTCGTACAGTAGTTTTAGGTTGTTATAGTAGTTTTAAGTAGTTTATTTTTCAATTCAAAACAAACCTATTCCACCAAGGTGGAAAATCAATAGCCAAATCTGATAGGACTAGACATTTTTAACTAATTTTTATATTATATGCAATACCAAAGATGAAAAGGTAAATCTGTATCACTTAAATTACGAACATGTTAAACCATCCTCAAACAAAAGAAATAAAGATCATTTTAATAATAATTAAAAAAAACCAGCTCTGTTAGTCTATATTCTACCGTCAAGATCGTTATATTAAATTTGTATTAAAAAAAAAACTCTGAAATGCTGCATTTGGAAGTTGAGTGTATATAAAACGGTTGCTATGATGAGTTCTCACCGTTTGCACTCCAGTTTGCAAAATGACGTCCAAGCAAGAGAATCCGACGTTCTCGTACGCCAAGTTGGCAAAATTGCTGGATGTGGCCAAATCAACCGTGACAAACGTTTTAAAAGTGTTCGACCGCCAGGAAGCCTGGAGGCGGCGGCAACCGTAATCCAGACGTGGCGGCGAAATATAAGCGGAATCCTAACCTCTCCATCCAGGACGTCGCTGGCAAGCTCGATGTCTTCCATACTACTGTACAGCTGGCCAAGAAGTGAGCCGGGTTGTCGACGTTAAAGAAGGTGAAGGTGTCGAACCGAGATTACAAACAAAACACGTCGGCAAAGCAGCGGTCCCGAAACCTGAATATGAATATACTCACAAAGTTCGACTGTGTCGTCATAAACGACAAACCTTATGTGAAGGCGGATTTCAAGACGATTCCGGGACAAGAGTTTTATACCGCATCAGGAAGAGGGAAGGTGCCAAGACAAGAGTTTAAATACCTCATCTGGCAGGCCATCCCGAGTAACACATCTTCATGATTTTATGTTGAGTAAACTTCTATATAACTAAATCTAGTCATATAAAAGTATTTTCAACCGTTATAATACCAGTGTGTTGCTTGGGATATGCACGTGTGGTCTGAAGAGCGGCATTTTCATCACTACGGGAATCTACGTTCAGGAGTGCCTGGAAAAGCGACTGCTACCATTCCTAAAGCAACATAATAGACCTGTGCTTTTCTGGCCGGACTTGGCGAGCTGCCACTATGGGAAAAAGGCAATCGAGTGGTACGATGCAAACAACGTGGTTGTGGTACACAAACAATCCTCCCCACAGCCCAGAACTCCACCATATTGAGCGGTATTGGACCTTGGTCAAACGGAATCTCAAAAAATCTAATAAATCCATGGAAAACGAGCAGCAGTTTAAATCTAACTGGCGTTCGGCGGCGAATAAGGTCGATGAGACCACTGTGAAAAATTTAATGGAACGGGTTAAGCGGAAGGCACGACAGTTCGGATTTGGCAAACCAAAAGAATGAACGAACATTTGTTCCTTAAAATATATGAATTGAACTACCAAAAAAAAAAAAAAGATTTTTGTCGCCATTTATTTTTCGACCATTTGAAGATTTTTTTGTCGACCAATTTTTGCGCGTTCCAGTCTTTACTGGAGAAAAACTTGAATCAAAATGTTACTCTTTTTCGAGAGTAACTTTCAAATGCCCTTCGGTCATGTGTAAATATTATAACTTGAAATGTTATTGCACACAAACCAACAGACGGACACGGAAACAAAGGATCGATGACTCATCATCAAACCCTATTAGGAATTAACCCCTAATTTGATTTGGGCCTAATTCTCCTCATCTGAGCTCCCTAATGAGTCATTCGTCTGAATTTACCCCGACAGGTCACAGATAATTCATGCGGAAGGAAGAAGCCAGCTGACATGCGGGGGCTTAGCAATGTGACTGGATCGGATGCCTAATGAGACCAATTTGCAATTCACATACGTTCAACATAATCGTTAACGCTTCCGTGAAGCTCGGCCCAAGCTCATCCTTTCGCAGGAGCAGCAGAACAGTAGCGGCACTGCGGGTTCAGAATCAATTTGTGCGATTAATTAAAACCTACGCCGGCACCTTTTCAATATTCAACCAGCGATGTTCCACCATTTTCACAATAGTGCGATTCCATCTAAATAATGCCCAGCAGGACGTCAGTCACCGATAGCTCCGAAAGTACTCAAGGGTGAAAACCTCGAAATAGTTTATTCTTAATTACAACCCGAGAAAGTTTGACACAGCTTTTGCCACACAGACACACACACACTTGCTCTAGAAGTCCCCACTGTTGCGGAGACAAACGACCAGCATAATAATGTAGCGGGATTTCTTGCTTCGGGTCAAAAACTAAAAGTCCATTATGTCCGTGCTCAAAACTAAACTGGGTGCAGTGCAAAAAGAGATTGCCCGAAAATCTATTCGCCATCGGACCACACACGGACCGACTATGACGACGGACGTCCTTGACTTTTGCTCGCCTGGACATGGCCTACTGTGATTCTCGTGTACCCATAGTTGGCATTCAGACCTGACAATGGACACATTTTATTGCCTCACAAAAAAAAACTAACAGTTCGTTTTCTCCTCTCATTGTTTTTATCCAACCCCAACGGGCCGAAAAACTTGGAGGAAATTTAGTGTTTGAGGCTGGATTCTTTGGGGTTTTTGCCTGTTTGTATTTATTCGGGTATAGTTGGAAAGCAGAGAACACGAAAATTTATCGCTTGCTAAGTTTTGTTTTTGTGGGACTCGGGAAATCGGAAAAGGTTTTCTGACCTGCTTGATCTGTGATACTTCCACCAAGGTCGAAGTTCGTACAGGATGGCGGCTCTCGGTCGGTGGTAAGTATTTCTGGCAAACCGAATTGAAAGGAACTAAATGCAAGCTTCTGTGCTCTGAATGGATTTTTGGCTATTGATAACAACTTCTTTGTTATGGGTTTTGTGCGTTAAACAACAGACTTTGCAACCAATGGCTAAACATCCTGAAGAAAATTCTTTCTGATTTATATACTTATTTCAAACATTATTAATCCTCAGAAATCCTTTCTCAATGCTAAATTGGGGAATTGACGAATTTCACGCCAACTCATCCAGTGATTGGCAGCACCCTCTCAGAATCCAATGAAACTTTGTGGGTGTTTAAACTATGTCTTTTTAAACAACTTTGCCTACTTTGTTTTTTCAAAATTAATCTAGACAGCCATTTGAAAAGGGCAAGTTTTTTGATCGTTTTTTTTTAATCAACATAACTCAAAAAGGACAAGAGTAACAAAAAAGTGATGTAACTGGGTGACTTTTAGAAAATTGTCTTAAATCTTATGAAAAATATTGTAAAAATTGTAAAATCGATTCTTACACGCTAAAAAAAAATATTTTTTTTTAAAAAGACCGTGCAAATTCGTAGTGCACCCCTACGACAGAACAGGGAATGCACAGAGAACCACAAGATGGGGCGGGAGAGCATAAAAACAATATAAGCCGCGCCGGGGGAGGAATTTGACAATCGTTGTTATTAGAGACCGTGAACACCACTGCATCTCTACAATTGCCAAGGGAAGGATAGTTGTGTTAGTGAGGCAGGTTATTTTTAGATAAGGAGCCGTGGTAAGGAGCGATCAAGAAAGAAGCGCAGAAGACTGCTTTTTATTTTATTAGAGGTGAAGAAAGGCAAGTGAAAAATGGCAAGGAAGGGGACGGGCCTGGGATTGAACTCCCGACAATCTGCTCAGTAAGCAGAACGGGTAACCACTGAGCTACCCAGCCGCGTCTTACACGCTAAAAAAAAATATTTTAAAATTTAAAGTCAATTTGCAAAAAAAATTTATCTTAGAATTGGACGATTTTTTTTTTAAATAAAGGCAGTATAACAGGAAGTTTTTCAAACAAAAGCTTTTCATATTTGGTAATAAAACCTCACAGAAGCCAATTAAATTTAATCATAGAGACAATTTGTTTTTTTATTGTCTTTGGATGTTTGCAAAATCAAGGCAACCATTTGGAATGGGCTTATTTTTAAATTATTATGTTTTTAAAACTTTAGTTATAATACAACTTATAATATAAAGTGTATTACAAGAAGGACAATCAATTGGAAAACAAAAGCTTTGTCATACTAATCTGAAGTATTGACCCATGACTCAATAGCAGTTCAGTTGTTTATATCAAAATTGCTAGGTTTCATTAAACATAATACAATTTATTACTATGATGACATTGCTTCTCAACTCCCTACCAAAACACTTTGTAGAATCGGAACAAGCACGGCGGACCCAAGTATGGTAGCCTCTCGGCCATCTGAACAAGATTCCGACAAATTTTGGTTATACCTGTCAGGTATTCAGCCGGAAGTTCCTGAAACCAAGGTCAGCGAACTAGCCTGTCTAAAGTTAAAAACCGATGACCTGAAGGTGGTCAAGCTTGTGCTACGTGGTAAGGATGTTAGATCCCTAACCTTTGTGTCGTTCAAAATTGGGATTTTGTTGAGGTTACTTGCGTCAACGAAAGATTGCTTGATTTGGCCTTCGTGAATAATGGCAGCAGCGTGGATGTGATCGAAGCCCCCTCAACCATTTTAAAACCTGATCGCCATCATAATCCATACGTCCTACGGTTAGACATACGTTGATTTGAGGATCCCCAGCCATCGATAGCCAATGAACAGGACTACGATTTTAACCGCTGTGATTACAGTGCTGTGTGTGATGATTTGAGCTAAAAAAACTGGGAACAGGTATTCAAGGGAGCCAACGTTAATTTAGCGGTCTCTGTTTTTTACACCGAGATTTTCGATTCTATAAGCCGACACACTCCCCACAGTGGTCGGAAAAGCCTTTTTTTCACGGCGAAATCAATAACTTCTAAAGGTTACGTTTCCGAGTCATGGTGTCTTCTACAAAGTTGTATTTAAAAAACATGTCCATCTTGTGGTGATCTTTTCGTAGTTCCAAACTTTACCGCTAGGGCGGCGCTGTTTCTAACTTTTTAACAAAGCACAATAGAACGGTGATGTCAAAGTTGCAAAGTTGCTTGAAATTGTAGGGCATACTTTAACTCAGGGTGTCTCTAAAAAAATGAGTTTTTTTATTTTAACTTTTTTGTTTCTCATTTTAAGAAAAGGTCCAAACAAAATATAGAGGACATTACAACGCGCATTTTTGCTGAACAAAGTTTTTAAATACAACTTATCATTCAAAAGTTAGGGGTAATTTTAACTAAACATATGCGTTTTTTCTTTTCGAACTTTTGATTGTTTAGGCGAGAATTGGCCAGAAAACCATCGAATTCTTGTTTTAAGGCATATTTAGGAACATAATGCTATATAAATGAGCCCGGGTACTCCTGGGGCACACGAGCGGGGACTGCTTAGAACCGGACATGTTTTTCGTTAAAATCACCCCTAACTTTTGAAAAATAAAATATACGCAAACACTTAGTTCAGTAAAAACATGCATCATAATTTGTTCAACAATTTTTCTGAAGATTATTTTTAGCTAACATTTTAAACTAAAAAGTTAGAATGAAAAAACTGATTGTTTAGGGACACCCTAATCTAAACCAGCAAAATAGCTCCGAACTAAAGCAGTGCGCAAGCGCCGAACGCTCCAGTCGTGAATGAGCAGCCTGTAGCGTGTGTGGCCGGCTTGACGAGCCGCAAGGGCTCAGTACACTCAAAAAAATCGACACGTTGTTTTCACGTGAAATTTCACATAACTTCCACCTGAACACGTAACCAAATCTTCTTCAGTAAAATCAGGTGAACATTACGTGTCCAGTGAATTGTACGTGAAAATCACGTAAAATTTATGTGATTTTCAAGTAGAATGTGAATTTACGCGGAAATCACGTAACTCTTACTTGAATTCCACGTGTTTATTACTGGTTTTGGCAGTGGACGAAAATTACGTGCGTTTCACGTGGAAGTAACGTGGCGATTTGTTTGAGTGTAGGGATTATTTGCCAAGGCCCGAAGCTAAGAGTCCGTTCCATTGTGGTTATATCACATAAATAAGTTTTTCCACAGTATTTATCTACATTTTAGCATGAAGCAACATGACAAACAATAAAGGATAAATTGGGTTTTCAGCATTTCAGCATGGAGACGCTGGTTGGAATAGCTGTTGTCAATTTGACAATAGCAAAGCGAGTGACTGCGACTGAAGATCGTGTACAAGCAGAGCATACATTCCATTCTCATTTAATTAATAATTTCAGCACGCTTTGGGATCATCCTTGCATTTCAAATTACTTTTGCATTCAAGAGCACGAAGCAGCATGACAATTAAATGCTTTTAATGCTCAATTTGTTTTCTGCAAGGTAAAAAAAAAGGGAGGGTTGCTTCATCGCTCTCGGAAATGATAAAATGAATGACTATCACTGTTCATTCATGCTGATTTCTTTCTTAAAGTTCGAAAGAAAAAGGAATCCCAAATAGGCATTCATAATTCGCTCATTAACACGCCGCAGTCAATGTCCTGGTGAGTTCGTCGTGCTGGTGATCAATCATCGTAGCAAGTCATGGAATGGAAAACTTGCTTGTTGATGTGGTAAGGTAAGTAGACAGCTGCAAGAAGCCCTAATGCGCAACGAATCTTGATGGGGATGATACGAGACAAGCGGAAAGCTTCTGTTGCCTTTTGGTACCGAGAACTTACTTCGGAGAGATTGAAATCTCCAGCTCCAAAGCTCCAAACAAGTACTAATTAGCGTGGGAGAAGCCAAACTGCTTTGCGCTTCCGACATTGCCGTTCGGAAGGCAAAAATATGATGTCATTGCGACATCGGAGCTTGTAATCTTGAAATTAAATCCGTTTAAAGCCAATTAGTGGCAATTTGTTTCTACTTCTGAAGAAATTGTTCTGCCTTTTCTTAACCGATTAGTTTTGATTGTCTGCCTTTTCTCAACCGATTACTTTTGAATTGCGTACTGATCAAAATAAGTTAGGCAAAAGAAACGCCCCTTTTCAATCGTAGCACGTCACTTTTCCATTTCTTTGAAGATGAAATATGTTTATTTTATGTGACTTTCTACCGGCATTTTTATAAAATTATTTCAACAAATTGCTCTAATTTCATTTCAGCATATGCCAAATGCCCCGAGGAAAGCTAAGCAAATCTCATTGAATGCTTCTATAAACTGCTGGAAAAAAGTGGTCTATCGCTCTGCATCGTTGATGCAGTGAAATTTCTACCAACCAATTCCAAATGCTAGAAATCCAACAGTTCACTAACTATAAATTTCAACCACACTTTGTTCTCCAAAAAACAATTGCGCAATTAACATTCCCGACTCTCCCATGCCAAAGCAAAAGCATTGTCATAATCATAAAGGCAAACCGACCGACATCGGAACAAAAATGATTCGGAAACGTCACAGGAATCGAATTAATTAACCACGTGCACATTTTCACTAGTTGTTGACCACTGCTGCGCCCCGTCCGGGACTCCCACCAAGCAATAGTTGTTGCAATCACAACAATTCACAATGGCGAATTCCACTACGCTTCCGAACGGACCCCCCAGCGGACAAATTAATGTCATAGTCGTAATCCAATTTCCCTGTTTGCCTGTCTCTGACTCTGCCGCCGAATCACCGTGGGATCCTGCATAAATGACGTGCATATTTTTAACCGATTTCGGATCCCCTCCTGTAACGCGTGGCCGGCCGACATTTATAAATGGATCCAGTGGTAAAAATCGGTCATTATCGCCATTGGAGATTTTCGCAACCAAAACAACGGATTATGGAATGGCACGGCGTGAATTCTGGGATTAATTAAATAGTTTTGCTCGGAGTGTCACTTTGGATGAGGTTTCTCTTCACGCTGAACGAAGCGGAAGTTTCTTTGTTTGGCAACATTTCCCGCTGGATTTATGAAAGTAATTGAAAAGCTACACTGTTTGCGGAGTTTGTGGGAGGAAAAATGAGAAACTAGCCTGACAGCTGCGTCAAAGGCGAGTTATGTCAATTACACGCCGGGAAAGTTGATTCCGTGGAGGATGGTCACACGGTCCATTTAGAATGCAAAATTATACCATTCTCGCCGGTCCAATGTACAACGCCGCACAGAATATAATTTCGCACCAGTGCACTCAAATTATCGTTCACTGAATTCGATTGCAAATTACACCGTGTCATCGTCGTTGAAACACCTCGCTAATCTTTGACTGGATGCATGCGAGTTCGTACGTGTGAAGGCCCTGTGTGGCAGAAATTCGATTACTATTTCTCTACCCGGTCGGACGAGGCACACAACGAACCGGATCCGGAATCGTTTTCAATTTTCCTCGCAGTTTTCAAAAGGGCCTAAAGCGACAATGTTCAATTGTGGTGTTTCAGAATCATATCTGCTGGGGGGAGGTTTGGGACTAAAGCCTTTTTTGTAGAATTGTTGTGAACTGCTCTGCAGCATGACAATGTGACATATTCCCAAATACAGTCCCGTACGCCATAAAACAAAAAGCGGTGACACGTTCTTTCAATACCCGAGGGGAAATTTGCATTTTTGTTCGACGTTAGATTTTACAGTGAGCCACGTGAGCATTCGATGAAAGGGCTGGGAAATGAAGTTTCTAGGTCGAGTCGAAATTTATCGGGACAAAGGAAATTCGTTCGGACTTTGAAATTGTCTTTTCTGTTAGTGAATCCTACGGTGTTCCGTACATTTAGAACCTGACAGTTGTTTTACGAGCCAACGAGAAGTTTCGGCTCAAAGCGAGCACGGGCAAAACACGATCTACTTACAATAGAATTATGTCAAACTAAATCTCTAAAAGCATCTCCACCACGGGTTGAATACATTTTTTTTTTATTCCTCTATTATCAAGATTTTCAGCCCTGGGCTGGTTCATCTCCCATCGCACAGTAGGACGAAATAAAAAAACCCGAATTAATCCACCGATGCATAGTGGTTCCCCCATAGGCCATTAATACAAAAAATGGACTTCAAGGAATACGTGTTTCTATCTCGGCATTACTTCGTTCAAGATGTATATTTCAATGTTCAACAAATGGTTTTAACTATTTTAAACGGAGTTTTTCGAAATCGCGTCGTATATGTGAGTGTAATTGGTTTTAAAAAATGAACAGTTCATTAGTGATATATAGCATTCATTTATTCGTCAGTTAAACTTTTTTCTAAAGAACTGTAAGTATATTTTATGGATATTTGCCTTCAATAAAGTTAATTTTGAAATTTTATGTCAACTACAGTGTTGATATTTACAATTTGGATCAGTAGAAATGCACTCAAAATAGTGTCTATTGACCATATAAATGAGAATAATTGGTATTTTTCGGAATACGCAAAAACAATTTCCCCCCTCGATTTCCGTCACCAAATCTTCACCAAAACTTGTTAAAAGGTATTGACTTTGACTAATAGTAAGATCCAGCTGCGCATTTCTGCGCCCAGGATTGCTGTGGTTAGTTTAAATCATTGGCATACACATCTTTTCCCCTCGATTCCTCTCACCGAATCTTCAACAAAACTTCATTGAGAGTATTGACATCGACGTGTACTGTGTTCTAGCTAAGCATTTTTGCGCCATGGTTTGCTGTGGATCGTTTAAGTGTCGTATATCCAATACATAATACATAAAACTACAGTGTTTGAAAACTGAGTACGCTCAATTCTATTATAACGCGTTTTTCTTTTTTAGATTTTGTCCTCATATAAGATAGATGCGTCATTTCTAATACCAGTTAATTTTTCTTTGATTATTTTGTGATTTTTTGAAACTTGTTGCATTACATTTGGTTGAAAATTGAAATCACATGATCAACAATAGGCACCTAAGCAAATTGAGAAAACATCATTAAGGCTCAACTCGGATTGATGTATTGATGATGATGATGATGATATGTACTACCACCCATTGTAGCACGGAAACTAAGTCCGACAGCAATGGGCTCTCCTCTCTGTTAGACTTGATCAAGCTTTAATAACCACTGATTATCCTAATCATGCCATTGTATGAAGGTCCAAAAAGGGGTTGGGTGGATCGATATGCAACATCACTTATACGTATCCACAGGGATATAAAGAATCTCCTTCCAACAACAAGATTGAACAATTGGTCAAAAGAGCGGGCTATCTAACATGAGGATGCCCCAATGGGCGGGGAGAAGAGCCCGCCCTCTATTCACAAACTGTTAGCAATGGGGAGTTGGCATTCCCACTCTCCCCATCCAGAGTGCTTCAATCGGGTGCCCTGATGGTCCCTCCCATTCCCATTAAATATTTATATAATGGTGTATATATTTATGTGAATGAAAAATACTACAAGCATTCGTATCTATAATATATGATCTTCATTCGGTTGATCCTGAAATGCAAGAAATGTTGTAAAATGTTAAAGTGTAGAGTTCTGTGGTTCGCGCTTAAGAACCTTTTCGTTCGTTTTCAGCGATAGCAGATTTCACCAAAATTTTGATTTGAAGTATCCTGAAAAAGTTTATTGAACCTATTGAAATTTTACAAAACTAACATTTATACATTTTAATTTACTGTTGCCATCGTCACTATTTGCTACTTGATGCTGATTTTATAATAGCAATCCGCTTTTATTTTTGCTGATCTAATAGTTATTGCTACCGAGTTAGGAGTGGAAAGATTTAAGAGGAAGGGAGTTAAAGATAAATGGGCAAAAAACAATAAGTAATGTTTTAATCATCTTTGAAGTAAAATCAATAAAACAATATTACCAAATATAATGATATTGTGAGTTATGATCAAATAATGACAAAGGTTGAAATGTAAAATCACACTAGCCAAATGGCACACAGCGCTGCATGAATTAGATCAGCTCAGAATTGGTAAAAAGTCATTTGCAAACCGGAAATGAAAAATACATTCAGCAAAAAGTGCAAAAGCTTACCACAGATTTTCAAAAGCCTACCACAGCTGTAATTTTCGGCGTTTTATACTGGACATATCAGGAATGCTAGATGTCATAAATTGAATGTATGCTTCGTGTTTAAGCCAGATACCGCCTAAATCTGGTTTGTTGCATGAAAATGTGAAGGTCATGATATGATGGAAATAATACGATGTTGTAAAGAAATACTACATAATGTACATATAATAATTAAATGCCGCTATTTGCCTCTTCCGCTGCGATTTTAGATGATTGAAACTCTAAAATAGCGAAAATTCCAACGTGATATAATGAAATAAAATTGATCACCTGGCATCCTAGCAAAATAGCAAAGGAAATTTAGGCAAATAAATTTCATATGAGTATGATTACTGCCCAAAAACGGAAACTCAATAAATACAAAACAAAACAAAATTAAAAATGAATGACAGGAAATTCTTCGATAACTCTTTTTTTCCTACTGGTCCCATAAATGATTCTTTATGTCTGTAAAATAGAAAAGGTAGGCTCATAAACAATGTTAGTTTTTGAATTAACTAATTTGGACGACGAATATTTTTTTTTTTTGTAGAATTTGTCGTATATAATCCTCTCTCTAAAAAAAATTTAAAATCCATCCTATCTTTTCAAATACACAACGTGAGTAGGGTGGGCCAAAACTTACAACGATGCAAATGCGAAGCTGAAAATAGCATTGAATAATATTGTGAAGGGATGTTATAATATAAAATGATAATAACAATTATATTTGTAATGTCTGCATGTCTACTGATACTGCTGCAATTGTAGAAGGACTTGCATTATCATAGCCACGGGGGAAGAAAACAATTCAAAATTATTATACAACACTTGGGAATTCCATGGATGATCTGAAATTATATACCGTATAAAGAATACTTCCATTTTCCGTGGTAGGGTAAGATTTCAGCATGCCACCTTCCTACATCGCGTTGGTGGGACTGCTTCCTAAGGTATAGCTGACGCGATACAGCGTTTCTTACTCAGCCGCTGGATGCCAGGACAGACGCTGTTTGAGCCGCACCTCCTTGGTGGACAGACGCTCGGCACGCACCTCCTCATTCTAGCTGAAGTCAGAAGGACAACAGTGCCCAGGCTGCACTACCAGCTAAGTACGCAACCCTTAGCTGGCGGTCTTTGTCATCTCTTGACCCATGGAAGCATGAGGTAGGAACTTGTGAGGACCATAGCTATGTTGCGTGGACGCACGCTCCATCCCAGGTGTCTACTCACCATTTTGCAGCCCGGCTCAACTCGGATTGATGTATTTTCGAAAAATTCTAAAGCAGTTTTTTTTTTCAAAGCATCATTTCAGAATGCAAGAAGCTCTCGTCAATTTATTCCTTTTACTAGGGTATGTGTCCCTTGACTCAGACTAATATGCAACAATCGATTACATTTTTTACTATAACTCGTAAAGTATTTGGGGGGGGGGGGTATTTTAATTGTTATTCACTTTGTTTGTTTTTTTTTATATTCTGTTTGGTGGTTTTACGAAAAATTTTATCACTTCTTTTTTTAAGTAGGAAATGTGGGGGGTGTGGGTGTTGTGTTGGGGGTTTAGCGGCGAATTGTGGGGTTTTGGGGGGTGTGGGTGCTCGTGAGATGTGTGTTGTTTTTTGTTGTGTGTGGTCTGTGTTTTTTTTTTTGTGTGTGTTTCTGTGTTGTTTTTTTTCCACAAAAAATTATTTTTTTAATGATGTGTGTGTGTGTATTTACAATCCAACGCCCACCGTCCGGCAGTGCTTTTATGGAAGAAAAATGTTTGCAGATAAACGAACTGTTGTCGACTCGACAAACATTTTTAACCCGGGAGTTGGAAGGTGATAGCTCTGTTGAGTTCCAGTGACCCATTTCAGAATGCCTGGTTACTCACGTCCATTCCGAGGTCACTTTCACTTACAACAAGCCCCGCATAGACACAGTACAAACATCAAATGGATATAGGTACTGTGCATACACTTCCTTCATCAAATCTTATTGTTTTGAGGATGGCACGTATTTAGCAGTATCGTTCAAATTTAGTTATAATCAGATATACCTCACCGGAAATTGTTGCTGATGTACAGTCTTCATTTGGACGGCATTTCTGTAATACTAAAGGAAGCTTTTATGTCTCTACAGAAGTAACACTCCGTTATTCGGTAAGTATTTTCACATCATCCTTTTTGAATGGAACAGCCCGAATAAAATTAATACTTTGCGCACAAATGCAATAAAATGAAAATCACAGGTAAAAAAAGCACTTCCGAGAGGAAAATTTAACTTCACAGCTCAACTTAATTTCACAGCTCTCCAGCTGTACACCACGTGATGAGTGCATCTGAAATTATATGCCAGCCACTCACGCGCGCATGCGCATTAGTTTCGTTATTTGCTTCTGACCAGCAAATGGCCGTTTTCTACATTGCACTGGTTTTCTTTTTTCTCTCTCCAGGCGACACTATATCGACTTCTAAACTGCTTGTAATCATCAATTCACTCGCGACAAAGCGGAAAAATACTCTAATTTAATCATTTATGTCCGCGTGGCACAATACTAACAGTATTAACAAACACAACTAAGCTGATATTAACTCTTCCTCCGGGTGCGGGGGCGAAGCACAAAAAACAAAAGAAACGGGGAAAAACTACCGACCATCACACATTTCGGGAGAGAATCGATTATATTCACTACATCTTACACAAAACACAGGGAGATTTTATAATTTCACTGTTCGTTTAGGTTGAATTACGAATATATTTTTGATTTTTTTCGCGAAAAGGACGCAGCAAAAACAAAACACGTCAGTTTCCAAGCACGGCTTGCTGCGATCCTCTAAACAATTTCATAATTCAAACTATACTAAAACTGCTAAGAAACACTTAAGTGATTTTCACATATGATTTAGCGACCATTTGTTAATCAAAACACTATTATTCACTCTACACAGATTCTGTACCTTTAGTTTGTGTTAAGATGACCCATATGGAAAACTTTCAATCGAAACTCAGACATTTTTATTGTAAATTTTACCAATAACAACATTTTTACTACGCTTTCCATATAACAGGCCATAGTTGGGAGCGTGGAAAAATATATGTTCCTAACATTAGGTCTATGGTTTTCTTGTTAAATCATTGTTATTTTACCTATGTGACCTGTTAGTTTATAACGTGTGACTATTTTCTGTACATCTTGGCTGTATTATTCGGTTTATAGGATCAATTTCTGCAAGTTAAGATCATTCGAAGATCGTGTAGATAATCTGTTCAGCTTAACCAGTAATGTCATATTGTCTAAAAAGTTGAGGAAATCGAAAATTACGCGGAAGTGAGCAACTATTAATTTATTAATAATGTCTCAACTGCTTTGAAATAAATCGGTCATCCTGATAGGAATATAATTCTGTTGATTATCGGCGAATTAATGACATTTTTGGTACATAGGCCGAATGAAGGAGCTAGGCTGACATTACATCCCGTTACCCTATTTCACAAAAATTGACGTGAGCTTGCGAGCCTTTGAATTTTTCGAAAAAGCATGTATCTGAATTGAGTCTTAGTCGATGAAAATTTTTAACATGTTTTGTTGATTGAAATTTAGAGAAGAATTGGGTCTTAATATTGATAGACCCAAATGTGGCTAACCGGGAGTTCTAGTGATGGCAACACGGCCAAAAAATCTTCAAGTTTTCAGAAAAAGCCACTGAAATTACTGGATTGAAGAAAGAATTAATAGACAGGTGCAGATTCATCTTTAATTCAGCAATTCTAATCTTATCTATTTAATAGCAGATTTTATAGATTGGTTTATTAACCAATTCATGGAGAAACTAAATTTTATGTATCGTTAAAGATGCGATGGTGAGACTGAACCCTTCTTACACTTCACCAGAATTACGAACTCAAATGTGGCCAATAGTGGCCACTGGATGCCTATTTTCATCAGAAATTCCAGGAAAATCCGATATTCGATATGTCATACATTCAGTTTATAAAATGAACTATTGGTCAATCCTGAACGTATTGTTCATCGATGTGATTAAAATATTGCCATTAATAGTCTCTAACGACCTGTTTATGTTAGTTATATAAAAGGGGATATTACATAAATATTAGAAATTCCATGTAATCAGTCCATAGAATGAATTATTAGACAATCCTAAGCGCCAATTTTGATTATCGATATGGATTCAAGATGCTTAATAAGTACATGTTTGTTGAAATTTGTGAAGTTATAGTAAATGGAGACTTTGTGTAATTTTCGAATATACTCGTTGCAATTCAAAACCGGACCACTCGAGCCAATCGATCCTGCTCTAATTCTATAGAGTCGCATAGTGTGGCTAGTCCGCTGTATGTGCTATACAACGCACCAGATGCAGAACAATAGAATACAAGCGGCATCGATTGTGGTGAGTGGTCTTGTTCGGTTTTGAACTGGAACGAGTATATTTTCAACTCACAATTATGTGCTCTCAGGTATTGTTTTGGTCATATCTCCATGAAGAATTATCCAATCATAATGAAATTTTGACCAGTTATTTGAGAACTCTATAGCAGAACTCTATTGGCATCAACAACACTAAAATCGGTACACAAATAGCTCAGTATGTAATCGGAGACTAAACTGTTTGATTACTATTATAATACGCCGTCAAGTACTGTTTCATTCTATGGGAATGTTGTAGCTTTCATTTGCCGCCAACAGAACTGAAATCGATTCACAAATAGCTGAGAAACCGATGTGACATTATTTGTAACGCACATACACACATACACACACATAAACACACACATACACATACATACAAACAGACATGTGCTCAGTTCGTCGAGCTGAGTTGACTGGTATATGACACTCGGCCCTCTGGGCCTTCGATAAAAAGTCGAGTTTTCAAGCGATCCTAATACCCGTCTTTTGGTGCACGAAAGGTAAAAAGGGAAGTTTTTTTTTTTTAAATCATTTATTTGTACAGGCTCAATCGAATCAACTTTACAGAGCCAAGTTTTCATATTTATATACATCAGTTATCTTAAAGCTAAAGTTAGAAGGATAGAACCGATTACTCGCAGCCGTCTCGAGGTTAATAGGAATAACAATTTTAAGGATGGGAAGATGGACGGGAATTTTAAGTATGGTTTTCATAACACATTTATTTTAAATTCTACACTGTCAAAAACTTATAACTATACAATATTTGGTTTTCTTTTTACTTGAACATTTTTGAGAAAGAAAAAACACTCACAAACACAGATAAAAAAAAAAACTTATAATAAACATACATGTTAAACTAACTACAGTCTTAGGCTAATGTTAGTCAAAAACACATAAATGAGTTTCATAAACTCCAGATCACGTATAGCCAAAATATCTCGAACCGGTACATTGGGTTGTCTACCTCGAGCCCGAAGGGAATCATAAAGCTCAGATCTGACTCCACGATGCTCAGCACATGACCAAATAATGTGATCTGCGTCCTGGTAACCTTGTCCACATTCACAGAGATTGCTGTCGCTCAGCCCAACACGGTATAAATGAGCGTTCAAAGAATAATGATTGCACATGAGGCGAGACATCACACGAATGAAGTCTCGACCCACATCCATCCCTCCAAACCAAGATTTCTTCGACACCTTTGGGATGATAGAATGTTGCCATCGCCCCAAATCTCCTTTACTCCATTTATACTGCCAGCTGACGAGTGACTGTTGACGAAAAATAGTAAAAAATTCATTAAAGGCGATTTGTCGATCATAAATATCGCCTTCTATAGCGCCCACCTTTGCCAGCGAGTCCGCTCTCTCATTGCCCAGAATTGAACAATGAGATGGGACCCATACAAAGGTGATGATAAAATAACGCGAAGATAAAGCACTTAGAAGCTCCTGTATTTTCATGAGAAAATACGAGGAGTGCTTTACCGGCCTCAAGGAGCGAATAGACTCTATAGAACTGAGACTATCCGTGAAAATGAAGTACTGATCCGGTGTTAGTGAGGCAACAATTTCTAGCGTAAAGTGTATTGGCGCTAATTCGGCGACATATACGGAACAAGGAGCTTGAAGTTTACGATTGGCGCTATAAATTTCATTAAATATACCAAAGCCTGCTGACTCCTCTATCAATGATCCGTCAGTGAAGAACGATTTAGTGGAATCAACTTGGCCAAACTTTGCAGCAAATATCACCGGAGCAATCATAGGACGATGATGCTCTGGGATTCCATGAAGCTCCTGCTTCATGGATAAATCAAAATGAACCGAATTATCGAAATCGGAGAAGCAAACACGATTGGAAATGTTCGGCGAAGGGCTGACATCCTGTGTTATGTACAAATGGTACAAAGTCATGAAGCGAGTTTGAGGATTCAACTCGAGAAGCTTCTCAAAATTTTCGATTACCTGGGGGTTCATTACTTCACACCTGGTGAGGAGCCGGAGAGATAACTCTGTAAACCGATCCGAGAGTGGCAACATGCCAGCCAGCACTTCAAGACTCATGGTGTGAGTCGAGTGCATGCAACCTAACGCGATACGAAGACACCGATATTGAATACGTTCCAGTTTTATGATGTGCGACCGAGCCGCTGACTGAAAACAAAAACTACCGTATTCGATAACCGACAAAATCGTTGTCCGGTACAACGTTAGAAGATCTTGCGGATGCGCTCCCCACCAGGTCCCGGTAATTGTTCGAAGAAAGTTGATCCTTTGCTGGCACTTTCGCTTCAGATACTCAATGTGGGATCTCCAGGTGCACTTTGAATCGAACCAGACCCCAAGATATTTAAAGGACATTGAATGAGTTATCGGCTTACCCCAAATTTGAAGCTTCGGTTGTGCTGGGTTATGCTTCCTTGAAAAAACTACCAACTCTGTTTTCTCCGTAGAGAATTCGATACCTAGCTCTAGAGCCCAAGTAGACAAATTGTCTAAGGTATCCTGTAAAGGTCCTTGCAGATCGACCCCATTGGGTCCCGTGACAGACACTACGCCGTCATCCGCAAGTTGTCTCAACGTACAGTTGTCACTTAGACAACCGTCAATGTCTTTGACATAAAAATTATACAAAAGGGGGCTTAAACATGATCCCTGGGGGAGACCCATGTAGCTAAATCGTGAAGCTGTAGAGGTTCCATGAGAGAAGCTCATATGTTTCTCTGACAGCAAATTGTACAAAAAATTATTCATTAATGGTGAAAAGCCACAAGCGTGGAGTTTATCTGAAAGAACTTCAACAGATACTGAATCAAAAGCCCCCTTGATATCCAAGAAAACAGAAGCCATTTGCTCTTTTTTAGCAAAAGCTAACTGAATATCTGTGGAAAGCAACGCGAGACAGTCGTTCGTTCCCTTACCACCTACGGAAACCATATTGAGTATCTGAAAGCAGGTTGTTCGTCTCAACCCATTTGTCCAGACGGAAGAGGATCATTTTCTCCAACAACTTTCGAATACAAGATAACATCGCGATGGGTCGATAGGAGTTGTGGTCGGACGCGGGTTTACCAGGTTTTTGAATGGCTATAACTCTCACCCGTCTCCAATCATCCGGTACAATGTTGAGTTCCAGAAACTGATTAAACAAGAACAACATGCGCCTCTTAGCGACGTCTGGGAGGTTCTTAAGCAAGTTGAACTTGATCCTATCAGCCCCTGGAGCCGTATTGCCACACGAAAGGAGTGCGAGAGAGAACTCTACCATTGAAAAAGGTTGGCTGTTCTCATCTATCGAATTCGTGGTTTCGCGAGGAATCATCCGTGCCGGCACAGAATCTGGGCAAACTTTTCGCGCGAACTTGAGGATCCATTGGTCCGAGTACTCTTCGCTCTCGTTGTTCGTAGTTCGGTTACGCAATCTTCGCGCCGTGTTCCAAAGAGTACTCATCGACGTCTCGCGCGATAGCCCGTCCACGAATCTTCGCCAGTAACCGCGTTTCTTGGCCTTGATGAGACTCTTAAGTTCGCGTTCGAGAGCCGTGTATACTTCGAAGTGCTCAGGTATTCCACGTCTACGGAAAACTTTAAACGCGTCGGACTTTTTACGGTAAACCTCGGTGCACTGTTGATCCCACCATGGAGAAGGAGGTTTCCTGCGAAATGACGTTCCTGGAACTGGTCGAGTTTGAGCTTGAAGCGCGCTGTCTAAGATCAGGTTGGAGAGGAAGTTATATTCCTCCAGCGGTGGAAGCCTCTTCTACCGTCGTTACGGCTTCCTCTACTGCTGTCCTGAACTTTGTCCAATCGATGTAACGGGTAAGATCATACGCGACGTTGATGGATTCCGACGGATTGAACCCGGTGGCAATCGAAATTTTTATGGGCAAGTGATCACTACCGTGGGGATCTTGAATCACATTCCATGTGCAATCCAACGATAATGAATTCGAACAAAGTGTGAGGTCTAATCTACTGCCAACTGAGGATGGACCAGCCAAACGTGTTACTTCTCCATTGTTAAGAACTGTCATATTGAAGTTGTCACAGAGGTCATATATCAGGGAAGACCGGTTGTCGTCGTACAGTTCTCCCCAGCCTGTACCGTGAGAGTTAAAATCTCCCATGATCAACCGTGGAGCAGGAAGAACCGAACAAATATCTGAAAGTTGTTTTCGGTTAATTGAGGCTCTAGGAGGAATATAGACAGAAGCAATGCAAAGGCTTTTATTTTTAATAACAGCCTGACATGCGACAACTTCAATACCTGGAATTGGAGGAAAATTCACTCTATAGAAGGAGTAGCACTTTTTGATCCCCAAAAGTACTCCTCCTCCACGTGAATCCTCACGATCAAGACGAATAATATTGAAATCATGAAACGGAAGATCGATTTCGGAAGAGAGCCATGTTTCACAAAGAGCAAATGCATCACAACCGGTATTGTGAGCTAAAAATTTGAATGATTCCAATTTAGGAATTAAACTTCGACAATTCCACTGTAGAACAGTGATCAAATCCCCGACCTCATTTGGAAAATTATCCATCGAAGGAAATGATTGCTGCAAGGAGGGGCCACTTGATTGTCAATTGCTTCAAAAAAGTTTTCACTGAGGGAAGCATTGCAAGAACAATGCTTTTGAGAGGGTCAGAAATTTCGAGGTACTTGAAGATACCTTCGGCAATGTCATCAAATGAGAACAGCCCACTTGAGGAGGGGCTTCTGTTCTTAAAATAGGGGCTTCAGGGGTTTTGGATGTCCCCGGGAGAGATGGAAAGTCCTGGGTGTAGTTAGTACTACGGAAACCAGGTGGAATTGGATTTTCCTTTTTCCCACCTTTCCTTGAAATGGGCATGCTGGTCTTGGGCTCCGGTTCAGCAGCTTTCCGTGGGCGGACGCGTCTTCGCTTTCGTGAAGCACCTTCTGGAAAACTGTTCCTCTTCAACCAGATGTTCCCTCTTCAACCAAATCAAAGTCAGACTCGTCATCTGACAGAGGAGCAAAGGGATTTGTATTGGCATCGGGTGATGGTGAGGCTTTTTTCACCATTTCCGCGAAAGATTGCCTGGAACGCTGTTTTAGCGAGCGTTCTAATTGTTTCCCCGCGTTGTTTGTACGCCGGGCACGACGAGAGAGCATGAGGAGGAGTACCCTTACAGATAGCGCATTTTGGTGTGCTGTCTGCGCAGGCGCCATCCTCGTGCTTCTCCCCACAATTAGAGCAGCGTGCCTTATTGCTGCAATGGGAGGTCGTATGTCCCATCTGCTTGCATTTTTCGCAGATCACCCGAGGTACAAACAACCGCACAGGTAGTCGAAGTTTTCCCAACTCGACGTATTGAGGGAGGGCTGAACCAGAAAAAGTCACACGAAACGAGTCTGAGTGGGTAAATTTCTTTTCAGCCTTAGTGATCGATACTGTGCCTAGTTTTCGCACATCAAGTATCTTGACTGAAGAAAGCAGAGGGTTCTTAAAGCGACCAACCCCCTGCTTCAACAGGATCTCAGGGGTCAAGCTCGCTTCGGTGACCAACCCTTCAATCTCAATACCTCGAGCTGGGATGTACACTAAATACTCCAGTGTAAAAAACTGAGAGACAGCCATTTCGTAAGCCTGTTTAAGGTTGGACACAACGACTTTTAGTTTATTGGGTCTCACCTTAATTATCTCGGTCACGGCCGAGAATCGATTCGTCAGATCGTTAGAAATCTGGTAAATGTTGAGAGGTTTCGTTTTGGGCCGAAAATAGACAACCCAAGGACCAGCTGAACTATCTGGATAAGCACGCGATCGGGTAACTTTAAGAGCTACCCCATCATTTTGCGCCATAGATGATTCATCTTCCGACAAACCATCCATGGCTCGTTCGTGGGAGCTTATGACGCTCACCACCGACGCAATCTATAAATAACTAAACACAGAAAAACAAACTAAAGCTAAGCACACCCTCTCACACACTCTCACACTCTCTCACACACTCTCACACACTCCCGCACACTCTCACACACTATAAAATTACGCTTCTTGTATTCAGAAGAGAAGGAAACAAAAACTTATCTTATATATATCACGGATCTGCTGCAGACGGACGACGAATATGCTGCTGCTGCCGAGCGACGATGAGTGGCCACGTGTACCGGCTAGGCGTGGAGCTGAACGATGGTGATAATGATACTGGCGATACTGGTCGGTGGTGGTTAGCAGATGAACGAATGCACGCTTCACCCGATGGACTGCTGGTGTGCGTGCCGTATAGATGCGGGACAATATGGCTTTTCGATCGTTGCAATATTGCTAATTGCATTTAATGAAGTTGTTGCACTGCTTATCAAACAACTTTTTCTTCTTCAGAAAACCAAGACTCGATTTCACTCGCAAGCGCAAAAAAAAACTTAAGACTGAAGAATTGAAACAACTCTTGAAAAGCTTCCAAAGCAACGGAGAGTGGACCGAACGAACTGTACCGTTCGCTTGATGATAATTCATTGTTTTTCATAATATATTGACTTAACACTAGGATTAGAAAGACTTGAGCCATTTACTCGCCCGAGGTTTAAATTGGTGACATTTTTTGGGGATGGATTGGACAGAGGAACATGAAAATAGGATTCTGTATTTCCAATCAAGTAGTTGTCACCAAATCTTCAACTTTGTGAAATTTGGTCAGGGCTGGCTTTTTAAGTTCAGCCGGTAGTGGTGACCATTGGGCAACGATGAGACTCTTCAAGTTGGCGGAACAAAACAAACACATACACAATGGTTTATAAAGTCAGAAACTTTCGAGGGATTTGGATGTCATGTCGATTTATAAGCACCAAACTGGGTCTATTCATAGATGCAACTTCGTCCCATCCAATAATTTATTATTAAATGCTTCGGGTCAAAATCATGCGCATAAATAGAGCATCACTCGTATTGGAATTTTATATGATCCAAAGGTTAGAGCAATCATCGCAGAAAGCTATTTAAGTGGATGTTTACCATATTTTTTTTTATGTAATCCTACTTCGTTCAAAATATAACCGATAAAAATAAAAAATAAAAAAATCCAAAAAAATATCTAGAACTGTAAGCTGAGTAATGAAGTAGCAGTGGGAAAATTGTAAATTAAATTAAATCGAAAGCATCTATTGAAAAAAGAAAGTTATTAAACGAAGTAATAAAAATATTAATAGAAAGCAAAAGGAAAATAACAATGAATGATACTCAAAAATAAATTCAGCAAAAAAAAATGCAAGGTATTAAAATGAATGTTTTTATTAAAAAACTAAACTCTGTTCAAACCACTAAGAACCATCTCCGGCCCCCATACAAATTTTCACGCCAATTGGTTCAGTACTTTTCGAGTCTAACAGACAAACAGACAGACAGACAGACATACCGAAATTCATTTTTATGTACATAGATAGATAAATAGATAGATTAGAGATATTTTCAGCATTCGGAAATTAAACTTAGGTATGATTCAAATCTCGGTTTTATGTTTTATTTCTTGTCTGATTGCTAAAAGCCTATAAAAACTAATAAACGGTCCATAAAAAATTAGAATCGTTTCATAAAAAAAGCATTCATTACTTGTTAACTCGGGTCAATATCCATAATAAAATGGATATGGTCTATAAAACTTATCAATGTGATCCATAATTTATATAAAATTTAGCAATAAAATGTCAAAAATGTACCGTTATAGATATAGGGAATGATCGATAAAATTGTACAGATTACCCATAAACATGTTACAAAGGAATCCAAGAATGGTTTAATGGCGTTCCTTAAACTTGCAAAATTGATCCACAGAATGTAACCTTTGTGCAATGAAATATATGTACATGATTCATGAATTATTGAAAAAAATAAGTAAATTGTCAATGATCCATAAAACGATGAATAAGGACTATAAACTCATAAAAAGGATCTATTGCAATCATTTTTGTACACTGAAACATATGGGTATGATCCATAAATGATACCTGTATTTTTGAGTTTTGGTCACTATTATTTATTGAAATTTTTGGTCAATAAAGATTGCGAAACTGATCCCTAACATTTCCGTTAGACTGATGCAAATTTTGAAATGTTCGCGACCCTAAAAACCATTTCAAATCGTGTCCTGAACAGCATCTTGAGCAAATTTGGTACAAAAATAAACACTAATTAGAATTTTTTATTACGAAATTGCGAGTACTATGGAGAAAACAAACCTTTCGTTCAATAGTTATTCTGCCGTTATACGCATAACTGTCCCATGTTCTCTGGGATTCCCTATATACATTTATATAGTCCCAGTTATGCTTTTCTCAACTACAATTTTGTCAAATATTGGTTTTCAGAGCAAAAAAAACGTTCAGTAAAAATGTTCTTAATGAATTCAAAAGATATTGATAATCTTTTGGCATTATCAAACAGCTGCTCATTTAGACACACTATACAGTAGCCACGATTTGTTGTGCTCTACTCTAAGTGCTAGAAATACCAATTTTGTCTGCCGAGCAGTTGGGGATTGAAGAACTAAGGCGGTAGAAAGCAGCCGATGTTTTCGATATCCGAAATGTTAACATTGCGTTTCCAAACCTCATGCTTCCACGGGTCAAGAGATGACAAAGACCGCCAGCTAAGGGTTGCGTACTTAGCTGGAAGTGCAGCCTGGGCACTGTTGTCCTTCTGACTTCAGCTAGATTGAGGAGGTGCGTTCCGAGCGTCTGTCCATCAAGGAGGTGCAGCTCATACAGCGTCTGTCCTGGCATCCAACGGCTTAGTAAGAAACGCTGTATCGCGTCATCTATACCTTATGAAGCAGTCCCACCAACGCGATGTAGGAAGGTGCTGAAATCTTACCCTACCACATAAAATGGAAGTATTCTTTATACGGTGTATAATTTCAGATCATCTATGGAATTATGTTGTTTAATAATTTTCAATTTTTTTTGTTTCCTTCGTGGCAATGATAATGCAAGAGCGTCTACAATTGCAGCTAGACATCAGTCTACAGACATGCAGACAGTACAACTATAATTATTACTATCATTTTATATTATAACATCCCTTCACTATATTTTTAAAGCTATTTTCAGGTTTGCATCTATGCATCGTCGAAAGTTTTAGCCCACCTAACCCACGATATGTATTTGAAAAGATAGGATGGTTTTTAATGTTTTTTTTTTTTTAGAAAGGATCATACGACAAATTCTACTAAATAAAATTTCCAAAAAAGTTTAATAATTCAAAAACTAAAATTGTTGATGATGTCTCATTTTCTATTGCACAGATATAAAGAATTATTTATGGGCCCAGTAGAAATCAAGAGTTATCGGAGAATTCAAGTTTTATTTTTCTTTTCTCTCTCTGATTTTTTTTTTGTAGATTTATTAAGCTTCCGTTTTTGGGCAGTAATCATAATCATATTAAATTTATTCCGGCTAATTGTTTGCTTAAATTTTCTTTGCTATTCTGCTTGGCTGCCCGGTGATCAACTTTCTTTCATTATATCACTTTGGAAATTTTTGCCATTTCAGAGGTTCAATCATCTAACATCACAGCAGAAGAGACAAATAGTTGCATTTAAATTTTTATGTGTATACTATTACAACATCGTATTATTTTCATCATATCATCATTATATATATATATATATATAAAAAAAAAAATATATATATATATATATATATATATATATATATATATATATATATATATATATATAAGTATAATCATATTAAAAATATTTACTAAAAGATTAATAATAATAATTAAATTTCATTTGCTTCAAGGTTACAAGGAAATAGATTCCAGATAGTACAGATATTTTATTTCATTGTATCTAAAGGTGTTTTTATATGAATTTAAATCATTGAATTTTATTAAAATTAATAAATGCTCTTCAATTCTGCTCATTATGTATATCTGTATGTCATGAATACATACATATTTTTTTGATTCATGTATAATTAAATGGTTTATGTTTTATTTAATTGCAATAAGACCTTCACATTCTAGAGTTATATTCATCTGCCACTGATTCAGCTGTAAAGATGCACCAAGCTGCATATGATTATCATATGCCTATTATTACTATTTTAACTATTTCATCATATTATTTTATTTATAATCATATTTAAATTACAGGATGACGAATGCCATGGTTGGAATATTTTAATTAAATATAATAGTATATTTCATTGCTGTATTACATACTGCATATATTGCATATTTTGACATATTATGTACATTATATATAATAAATACTGGGTTGGGAGGGAGCATCAGGGTATCATTCAAGCTGAAACTGGACGATGGTTTGATTGACTGCCTGAGTCTAGGAGGACTTCTCGTTTATCATTTTCTTTATCCTACCGATTCGATTGTGATGCTGCGAATTCTACTCCAACAGTTTCAGTGAGAGTGACGCGCCCTTCTTAACAAGCCATCCTGTAGAAAGCTTAATAAGTATTGCGAATTGGGTTATTCGAATTGTTGGATCGTATCGTTGGAAGGAGATTCTTAATTTCCCGTGGATTTCGCGTGAGTGTCTCTGCTTACGGGTCCACCCCTCCGTTTTTGGCCCTTCATACAGCGATATTGTGAATTCAGATCGGTGGCTCAATTTGATCTTGCTATTAAGTGGAGCTGCAGCCAAGCCAAGGGCATGAAGGGATGGTGACTATCATACATACATACATACAATTGCAAATCTCCTCCAACGCGATTGTACAGCAATGTTTAAGCCACAAAGCTAAAAAAAACGGACATGTTAATAAATCTGAGTAGTAGCGCAGTCAAAGATTGCTTTGCCGGATCCAAAATTCAAACAAAATTAACCCAAAATTGGAATTATTCCGGCATAATTTATGGATGCTACTTATTATTTTGAATGCACAAATATGATTTGCTATGGACCGTATTTAAAAGTTTATGATTCATTATTCAAACCTAGTATGGATCATCAGCGATTTATTTATGGAATATTTTCAATAATTTATTGATCATATGCATATATTTTAGTTCATAAAGGTTACATTCTTAGAATGAATTTCGCAAGTTTAGGGAATGATATTGAGCCTTTTATGGACCAATTGCAATATGTTTATGGGTAATCCGTTCAATTTTATCGATCATTCGCCAGATATATAACGATACATTTTGGACATTTTATTGCTAAAATCTATATAAAGCATAGATCACATTGCTGTATTTTATGGATCATTTTAATTTTTTTTTTGGATTCTCATCAGAGCCTTATGAATCATATATACGTTTTTTAAGAACAAATTTCAATTTTTACGGATCATTTCGGATCATTGGTTTGAAACTCTTTTCCCATCTAGAAGGGGGGCTCTCATACAAATGAAACATAAATTTCTGCATAACTCAAGAACTAATCAAGCAAATGGAACCATATTTGGCAAGTGGGGTTTTTTAAAGGCAGGATTTTTTCCTATGTTAGATTGAGACCCCTTCCCCCTATGTAAAAGGGGGCTCTTATACAAAAGAAACACAATTTTCAACTAAACATGAGAATTATCTAGGCAACTAATACACAAAAATGTGTATTGTTCTAGTAAGAAGCATGTTCTGATAGAAGTTTGAACCCCTTCTAAGTCAAAAAAAGGGGTTGCTATAATCTATTTAATCTATAATAGAAGTCACAAAAACAACCATAAACGCGCCAGTTCTATTAAATTTTCATTCTTTTAGTTGCAAGTGAGGCAACGCTCGCACCGGGTTCAGCTAGTAAAGAAATTTAAAAAAAACCTAAGTTTAAAAAATTTGACCTGATAAAAACAATGCTCCTCTCTTCATCTTAGCCCTTGAAAGTATATCCCCTGTGTACCTCTTGTGAATTACAAGCAAGGTTTTCTTTGGAAAATCATAAACAATATATTATCGATTCCGAACAACTTTTACCACTGAGCCTTGAAAAATGAAAAATTGAAAAAAAAAATTATCAAAAAATAACCATTCAAATTCATTTATTTGCATGAGAAATGTTCAACAAACACGTCAAGTTTAGCATAAGTTAATTACTCCACTTTTTTTAAAAAAAGACCCTTGTTTTAAATAACACTTTTGCGAGCGTAGTAGTAGAACGATTGTAATTGAACTAGGAAAATTTGAATTAGCACTTCACTTGATCACTTTTTCTAAACAAAATGAAACACTGAAACACTTTTTTAAACTATGTATGTATGTATGTATGTAGGAAGCCACCATCCTAGCGTGGGCCTTGCCCTGCATGCGGTTCCACTTAATAGAAAGATCATGCTTTGTTACCGTTCTAAATTCAACATATCGCTGTATGAAGGGCCAAAAAGGGTTGGGCAGGCCCGTAAACAGAGACACTTACGCGAAACCTGCGGGAATAAGGGAATCTCCTTCCAGCAATATAATCCTATAAAACGAATAACAAAATACGCAATTCAGTTAAGCTTTCCACTAGATGGTTTGTTTAAGAAAGGCGCGTCAAATTCATTACAACTGTTGGAGTGGAATGTACCAATCATAAATGATAGACACATCCCCTCCTAGACTCCGGTTGGCCGTCCACTCCATTTTTTTTTCCTCTGTTCGGGACATAAACCACTGCGACCAGTAATTTGATCTATTGTAGTATATCCCGTATCCTTTGTTTAGTGCATGTCGAGTTACTTCATCACTATTGAGAAATGATGAAGTATTCGGTGTTGTTACAGTTGTCATTGTTTGTTTTGTTAGCAATGAATCGAGTTTTATTGAAAGTTTCCGCTATTTAAACCCTTTGTGAGCAACAGTACTCTTCAAAGGCGCGCCCCTTTATCCGTCAAAACCGGATTCATTGCAAACAAAACAAACAATGACTCCGATACTGACCATGCATCAGAAACCTAGTCATAACCAATTCAAACTATAGAACATCAAATAGAAAAATGAGAATTCACATAAATGAATACAAACCGTGTTTCATCCTCGGTGGCTCAATCCGAGTATTGTCACTTTTTCACAAGCCATAAAATGTAATAAGGACTAATATATGTTCCTTTGATTACAAAAACCAATATGTTCCCTAGTTTGAATTAATTCAGACTAGGGTTCGGTGGTAGATCTGATACCCCGTAACGCACCACGAAAAGGTGATCTACCAGCGTTACGGGTCGTCCACTCCATTGTCCAATTGCAACTTCAATGATGCCCTGATGCACCCTCCCATCCCAGTAGTGTTTTAAATCAATATGGTATTAGGTTTTTACAATATAAATCAAATATAGAATATAATAAAGAAATAAGTATATATAGAGTGCGTATGATTGTATATAGTGTAAGGAAAAATGAGTAGCCTGGACTGGATAATGTTTTCGAACTGTACACCTTGCATGTGAAAATTTCCCAAATGATTTTTATTTAAATTACATGTTTGCAGACTGCTGGCCTACTGCCCTTGTAGAAAAACCTGCAAAAAAAACTTGAAAATTTAGACAATGTATCGTAACCATGAGAAAAAAAAATGAATTTAAGATTATTTTACAAAACTTAGTAGTTCCATGGATGACCTGAAATAATTTTTATATAATAATAAAACTTATATAATAGTAAAACTTAAAATTGTTCCGTTTCCTTGCATCGCAATAATCATTTGTAGAGGATCTCATACGTACTACAGTGATTTTAAATAATTAAATTAATTTAAATGTAATAATATACTTTCAAATCATAACATAAAATAATAGAATGACGTAACAAAATGATAACATGAGCACGACAGTTATCGATAATAGAATGTATATCTGTAACTAAGCTGTTCATCCTCTCGTCGATAGACTTCACCTTTTTCAGTTAGCATCAATGTCAAGTAAGAGTAATATTTGTATCGACAATAATAATAATAATAATAAGAGAATATAATTTATTAATGTACAAAAGATATCTGACATCCAACGATCCAAGCACATCTAATGTGAACGTTATGCTGAAATAATGAAAAACAAATTAAGCCTTTTATGCTTGAAATGTTGCTCCATGCTCATAAGATAAGTGATTTTAGAACGAAAAGATGATCCCAAAGCGTAGTGAATTTATAAATTTATTGTAGATGATCGCACCCCCTCACTTCGCTATTGTCAAATTGACAACATTGCCCAGGCTACGCCAACCAGCGTCTCCATGTTTCAGCTGGCAGTCTTGTGATCATATGACTCGTGGAGGCGTGAGGTAGGAACTTGTGAGGACGAGAGGTCGGCCGCACCCTCCTTAGAAGTTGTCAACTCACAATTTGAAGCCCCTGAAACACTTTTTTAAACTATCACTAGTAAACGCAAGCAAATTCCGTTAAATTCCACTACAGATAGCTTATCTTTTGACAGATAGGCCCATTTCGTCTGCGACTTACAGACTTCTGTAGTGTCGAGTGCTCGACTGGAAGTTAATTAATTCAACTTTGCTAATTCACCTCAAAAATGGATTACTAAACTTTCCGAAAATATATGAATGCGGAAAATAATCATAGTTTTGCATTCAATTTGTAACGTTGCTTACAAATAGTTGGTTAAAAATTGATAACCTATCAATGTCAACATGATATCTGTTATAACAGAACTTGTATGATATCAGTTTGTTATTTTCCTTTGCTAGGGTACGCCATGTTTAGATTAAGAACATTGAACTCATATTTTAGTTTTGCGTATCTTTAAAACTGACCTAGCCTACAAAACCCGATTGACCTCCGTGGAGGTCAAGCATTGTCATACTCAGCTCTCATGCTAACAAAAGTGTTCTGTCATGTGGTCATGTCACTTGTGGACTGATCGCTAGATACTCATCATGATCATCGTCAATGACAAATAGCCAAACGATCAGCCACATGGAAACACATCAACAGACTATTTCAGAGAGGCGTTTCCACTGCGGTCGATCATAATTTTATGATAATTGCTCAACTTTCATCATTGGATACGTAGGGTGAAGGACTTCTTCGGCAGTGGGTTACTTCCCGTCATCTCATCCGCATTCAAATCAAGTGATCTGATATTTGAAACGTGTATAGATCCACAAATACACTAATCGTGTACCAAAATATCAAGTTGGTTTGAATACGGTTGAGTAAAAGCGATGATTGACGGGAATTAGTCCGCTGTCTAAGTAGAGCTTTACCCTAAATTGATCGATATACACGATAGTACCCGGGCGATTGAACTATTTAACGTATTAGATGAATTTCTCATTTTAATTTCATGCATCCCCTCATCTATCAAAGCCCGGCAGACCACTGGTTGTTGCCTAACTAACATGTTAAATGCGCCGCTTAGCAATCAAGCAGTCAGTTAGTTTTGTAGCATGAATTTACGATGGCATGATTCGCTGTCGTTGTCCGTCGTCTTGACGACTACTGATCGGTTCATGGATTCCGCTTATATTAACATACCTGTTCGATGGATGGACGGATTTTTTTTTTTGCAGTGAAATAGAAAGTAATGGCAGCATCCTCTTGTATGCATGTATGAGTCGTGTTGTAGCATATCACCAATAAATAATATTTTTCCGTAGTAACTTTCGTCATAATTCGATTGTTTAGCGTTTTGATGTGAATCGACGAAAATGACTGAATTACGGTCCGAAAAATGGTCGCTTCATTTGTAACCGATTATGTACCCCTTTTGCGAAGCACTCATGTGCAATTAAATGCTCCAATACGGATGTGACGGTAAAATAAGCTAGGGGATGGATTCCAAAAAAAAACAATTAATTTCGGAAGCAGTGCTCTCCTCTCTGATCGGAGAAAATTGAATCGGACGTCAAATTGCGCTTCTTCTTTTGGATAGTTTTTTTTAAGCATGCGTGTTCCGCAAAATGAAAACAAAATTGAGTATTGCGTAACGACTCTTATATAAATGTTTCAACCAATTCTTTGTATGCAGTAATTTTTATTGGTCTGTTCTCCTCGGAACGCAGTTATTTGGCTCATGAAAATAACGCAAATTTGAGACTTACGGTCCATTGATGTAGAAATAGGTATATGGACAAGCTTCAGAAAGCTTCACAGTAATGAATTGCACATTCTGATAAAAACTAGATTTGGATGGTTGACATTGTCAATGTACGTTTGTATACTTTAAAATTTCAGAGTTTGGCTGGTTTCTCTCAAAATTTTGCTTTTATTCTTTTGACCGCCAGCGGAATATGTTCCCTGAAAACACTTCTAAAACTAATTACAATAATAGTTTTGACCCTCAAGGGTCCTCTCATAGCTCAGTCGGCAGAACCAGTAAATACTCAGGTACAATTAAACACCATGCTATCTATCTCCACCTCCATTGGCCGCACCTTATTTTGGGAATTTTTCGAAATGGAAAATGTCTTTCCAGAGGACCGTAGGGTAACTTCTTTCCACACAATCATCCAAATGAAAAAAAAATTGGCAATAACTGTGAAAGTGCATTTAGTACTCTACGCTAAAAAAAAACAAATAAGCTAATTGTGATAATATCCAGCGTCAAATGCTAAGAAATAAGAAGACTCTCAAGTGCAAAATTCAACAAAATGTAAAATAATTAAATAATTAAATATAGTTATTAAAAGTCATAAATTTGTAGACTGACGCTGCACAACCTATGACGATTATTTTGCTACGATCAGCAAGAAATCAATAATTCAAATAAATGCAAAAATGCATTTAACTTGAAATTCGTCAACGGCACTGGACTATACTCGGCACTGCTCGAATAAACCTCGTTCATCACTCACAATACTGTTGTGGTTGTTTCTACTGTGGCATAAAACTTATGCTCTATGCTCTACACGCGGACTTTTTGTATGTAGTTGTGTGATCAATTTAATGTTTTCGTACGACCGATCCGACTGCGTTGCGTTATGAGTTGAATGGTGTGGTGGCAGTGTACTTTCAGCAATCGCACGTTTAACATCGTTCGTTGTCAAGGGTGACTCGTCGCCTCCCCTGTAGAGACATTATGTGTCGTATTCGGTAGTGTAGTATTAATTCACTGTGCCTCCGTTGCGAGAATTTGGTTTCAGTTCATCTAGGACGAAACGTGTGATTTGAGTGATGTTACAGATCACGTATTTGGTGGTGTCCATATGAAATGAAAAAAAAAGAGATCCTGATGAATAACTACATCTCCGAACGAAGCCCACTGCTAGTGTGGGAGTACAGGGAGGGTAGTGAATGATAGAGCCCACTGCGAAAATCGATGAATAACAGAAAACCGGAGAATTGATTTTTACTGTTTTGTGGTATTTTTAAGTCAAATTCATTTATTCCTTCGGGAGAAAGAAGGGAGAGAAGAAGTGAAAAGAGATAGCACCGTTGGAAGTGATAGAGAAGCTTTTATTCCGCTTGATTGATTGATCATTTGGCGATTGGCTGTTGCAGAGTGCTGTGATTTATTTTGTTCGAGTTTACACGGTTTCTGTCGAAGTGTTTTGAGAAGTGCTTACTAGATTAGGGTGAATGTTTACACCCATCATAGGGATTACCAACGCGTGTGTATCTCAATCACGCAAAGAACTATATTTTAGTTCTCTGGGTATATACAAGAAGACCTTCACTACAGCTGATAATCGTCCTCATCAAGGTCTCAGTGCGCGGACTATATGAAAGTGAGTGATTGTGTCATAAACCGTGAAACTTAACCACAATCATGCTGTGTCGGATTAACAACTCATCTGTCATCCCTATATGTGGCTTTTACTGACACCCAACTGTGTGTTAATGCTACAAACGTATCGTTCATTAATCTGATCGACGAGATTAAGCAAACCTATTCATCATAAACGACTCATCCAAGACTTCAAACGAATGTTAAGAACGCATGTGTTTGTCGTACAGTTACCGGACTCAACTGAACACTTTATGACCCAGGATAAATGGACCGGTACTGTAGATATAAGCTAAACATAATCAAAACGAACTTCATCTGTTAGGGCAACGAACGTTTGCTGGTTAACTTTCCCTAAAAAAACAGTCGGAGATTTAGAAGAGAAAGTTATTCCATCATTCAATTGGAGAAGATGAAATACCTCAGCTCTGGACACCGGGAATCCTACTCCCTGGTCGTCCGCAAGAGGTATATGAAACGAATGCTGTATGTACATACGTTTGATTTTATGTTCTATTTCGTGTTTGACACCATCCTTATTTCGCTTCGAATTAGCTCCTATGCTTCATGTTGTAATCCTTTAATTTGTCCCAAAGAATTGTTCTGTTGATGCATGCCTTCTTTTGTGATTGCACTAGTCCAAGACCTGATAAGCTCCTTGGAAGATTTAAAAAATTACAAATAGAAAATTAAATTATAATATTAATTACATTCCAAAAGCTGATAAACATTGTCAGTAACACTAGAGAAAAAAATATAAATGAGGATATCAGTACACTTTGTAAATTTGTAGAGCTTGGGGAAAAGGTCCGAAAACCTTATCCAGGACCCAGGAAACCCAGAAATGCACTTTTCAAAATCTTAGCAGTGTTTGCAAGGATTTAGAAAATAGGCCTTATATATTATAATTCTTATATAGTGTGTGTGTGGGGGGGGGGGGGGGGGGGGGTTGTCGGAGAGTGTGTCTGTGTACGCTAATAGATCTGAGTTTTAATCTGACGATCTTATAATGTAGATAATAGAGATTTAACCGAGTCCCAGGGTCATCATATTCAAAAAAGATTTAGGTAAAAATAAAGTTTAATCTTGTTTCTTACTAGATATAGCTTAAATGAATTATGTATTAGTTTCATCAATGATATTCAGACATCGCGAAATATGCACAAGAAACCAATACATAACAAGCTTTCCACACATTGGGCTTATTCCTTGTGTTATTCATTTATATATTGCTCAAATTAAGTAGTTTCGGAATTTTATTTCTTGTGGTGTGCTTTTTGCAGGCGTTTGCTTATAACGTTTTTTATGTCTTAAAGTTATATGTTCTCGTAAAAGCCAAAACTTTACTTTTGCAAACAATGACAATGATTTTGAAATGAATACTCACAGTTTTTCTAGTGATAAGTTATTTAATAATACTACACATTCGAAACCAATTTTTTGCGATAAAGGATCCCCTTGAATGGTATCCGGACAAAATTCATGTTATAAATTTATTACATCTTAATTTTGATTGCACTCCTGGGTTTGTGTTTTACAGCATTTAATAACACCTGTATAACAACAGGACATGCACTGTAAGGATGGAACATTGATCAAACAAGATCATTGCCCCCATGTGCAACTTGGCTAGTTCCCATAGCAGCCAGTAATTTAATATTGATCTCAGCGCGAGATCTCAACTGCAGCCAGCTGTGACAACTGTTTGACGCAATTAAAGGGGAAAATTATTGGAAATTGTTTCAGGAAGTATTCTTTCTAGAAATTACTCATGAAGGGAACAAATTAGGCACTCTATATGTTCACTGCTATATGTCACTAGCTACCAGCGGTGCAAGGACAAATTGAAAGGACAAATGCACTTCCGTTAAAATATTTTACACTCTTGACTGTGTACTAAATGTCCTGCAGCGATAAAAATCTATTCACACCGAGCGTGAGCAAATGAGTCTCCATACCCAGAAAATCGTGTTTCCACTTTTTCATCGTTTCTTGCACATGTCAACCAGATACTAGGGTAGATTGAGGTAATTTGTAGAACATAATCACTGATTTCTCTGTCTCAAACTTGTCGCCATACGTTGATGTGCATCTGTTTTCTGAGAATCATTAGTGTTAAATAGTTATTGTAAGCTTAAGTTAACATGAAATCTTTAAAAATAGAACTATAAGTTTTTCGATATCAAATTTTTGTTTAAAGATCAATTGTCAGTGTTTGGGATGATTCTGGCAGCTGCATTTAACAATGCATTTTGGAATTGGATTGTCTTATAATTTTACATTCTATTAATTATGTTTTCATTGCGAAGTACGTAATCAATTACAATGTTTTGAAATGGAAACATCCTTCTTATCAACTTGAAACCCTACCCTAGTAGCACACATGTTGTCATTAAGTTGAGAAAAATAGAAATCATTTCGTCGCCTCGAATTGCGTGATTGTTTTTTTTTTTCTAGCCGTATCATAGATCAGAAGGTGCGGTTTATTTCTCGCCACTTAAACTGAATTTATTTTTATAAATAACTCATAAATGTTTCGTAATTCCAAAAAATTGTAAAGTTGTTTAGAAAAAAAAAATCATTCAAGGGCGATAATGTAACGTAGGTCAACATACTTCTACCATTTTAAACTGTTTTAAAGTGTAAATTTAAGAAATCTCAGATAATTGCTTTTATGCTAATTCATACACGGTATTCATCTCCACATGAAAAGCAAAGCAAGTACATATGGTCTTACTTTTTAATAAATCTGAAATACACTGAGAATATGTAGAATAGCAATAATGTTGCCTTTTGTAGGGCAGAAAGCAAAAGATCTGCTAGACCCGATAAGAAAAGGAAGTATCAAGAACCTTCCGTGGATTTATGAAGTGTTGATTACGAGATATTTAGTTAAACGTTCTACGAAAACAATAGAATAAACATGTGGGAGCGGTCAAAAGGATCACTCAAACTAGCTCATGAAGTTTATGTATTAAGTTTATTAAATATTTTAATTTGCTTATATTACGACTTTTGTTTTAGTTTATGGGAGCGTTTGAAAAGCCATTTATAAAGATTATTATTGTACTGTGCGATTTATTGGATTTCATTTTCTTTTTCGGTAACAAAACTGAGATAAAAAACGTGTGAGAAAGGTTAGAAATTTTAATGGATCTAAAAACAAAATCCTATATCAATGAAATCAATTCATTTCCATGACGCGTTTTTTTTTCGAATAAATAAAGGTAAATGTTTATTTCGGTTGTTTGAAATTTTAAAATATATTCATTACTTTCAGTTACGATCCATTTTAATTCTCTTCATTTTATTTCATTTTATTGTTCGTTTTGATCATTGAATTGAACCAACACTGAAAAAATCAATAGTGTTTTATTTTAACTCACTATGGAAGCATTACCAATTACAGATTTTGGGACAAAATGGTAAAAGCTATCACATATGACGAACTTAAAAATGATACGTTCCTACAGGTTTAAGAGTGAATGTTTTCATTTATATCCTCCATCGGATTACAATTTAAAAATTACAGAATCAGCATATTTTTACGTAGTCATAATCAAATTCATGTTTCAATTTTAAAAATATATTTCGAGGAATATTTTGAAAAATATTTAAAACATAAATAGTTTTGATAATCTGTATGGAGCATTTTATATGCCATTGCCTCCAGTATGAAGGGCCACGGAATCTGTACAACATCCCGAGCTCCCTGAAGGACGTCCTGAGCGACGACCCTACGAGGGAGGCTGCTCTTGTGTACTGCTGTTCTTGTGTTTCAAAAATGAAAGGCTGTCAACTGTACGACAACATATAGTACACACCAACTCAAAATTGTCACCGGTGGGTGCCCCCCCTCTATCTCAAATCATACCCATGATCCATGAACTTGCTCGACCCACTGGCTACCAAACCAACGCCGCTACGACATGGATACGATTATGGAACTCTACCAGGACACCAACTAACGGCTGTTTCTACCCACTTTTAACTATTTTGATCTACCACGATACGGACACGATAAGGAATACAATTGGCCCACCTGACAACCTGACACCTGAACTCAACTCTGACAACAGAACCCAACTTTAATTAACGCGACAGCTCCCCCAAACTTTGTACCTTAGTAAGGTGACATTCGTCACTTACACCCCCTCCTCTTCCTTTTCCTCATGTAAGCCAAGTAGTTATTTAATACGTATTATAATAAGGGACCAAGAGCCCTCCCCCCACTTGGCTGGGACCCTTCAGGTTTCTCCTCGAATTTTCCAAAGTCATTCAAGAGACGAACCAGCTACCGGCTGAAAGTCTCTAAAATAAAGTTAATCAATCAATCAATCTATATGGAGGATAACAGGGCTAAAGGCGGTGAGATATATTAAATTTTCATCAGAAAAAAAGTTGAAAATGCTTACTATTTCTTCATGCAACTTGCAAGTTTCCCTAGAAAAAAAAAACAAATTGCAAAATCACATGAACTCTTGATAATTCATAGGAGGTAATGGAGTTTGATGTCAACACTTGTCACCATTCGCAACCGACCAGTAGATATTGTAACCATAAATTCAGCTGCCGTAAAAGTCTACCCGGAAGTTGGCCTGCTAGTTACTTGTTGCACACTTTGCATTAAGAAATGTATACAATTTACCTCTGACCAAAATTGTTCTTGCATATGGGTTTAGTAGCATTTTCTGCGGCTATAATCAAATCCAAATTTTATAGCTCTGTTTTGTTCTACACTACTCTAGACACGTTGAGACTTGTGGCTGAGTTGTTGTGAGTATATAGAAATAAAACCAGATAATACAGTAATAAATTACCCACCGTTTGGCTGTGTATTGCAACAAGCACAGTTGTGATTGTTTATTGGATAATTAACATGCCGCCACCGGTCATCAAGGTGGGTGCACAATTCTAGAATTTTAGTTTTTACCACGATCACCACTGCGCTTAAAAATATATCAATATGTATATCTACAAAGAAATTTTTTATTGCACTGCCGATCAAAAACAGACAGCAATACCACACTGCTTCGTTCTGGGGTTTGATCGACCTTAGAACTGGTATTACATTGAACGAGGAAGAAGAATATGAAACAACGACGTGAAACATGTTATACGATGAACAAGGGCACAAACTACCGAGACCACGGTTCATGAATAGGTATACACATATTTGATGATTTGAATAGCTGGGTTGCTCAAAAACCAGTGATAATTATGAAATTGTTGAAGAAATTATCGCTTGATAAAATAAATTTAGCAGACACTCAGTAGAAGCGACGAAGTAAACCGATCGAGCGGTCGATGTGACACTTGTTTTTATATTGCCTAGGAATTTGCTCATCCGTATCGAGGACAATCCATAATGGTGTGGTTCGCTGTTTTCATAAACTTCGAGTTCATGATGAGGAACGCCGTCGTACAATTACACGCAGGGCAAGTATGGTATACCATGATTGTTCGTGCAATATCGATAGCAATCAGTTTATCGCGTGTTCGTTTTTTTTCGATGCGCAACATTTGACGAGGTTCTGCTGTTTAAAAAATAACCATTGCGCTACGATGTTAATAGTTTGAGAATTTGATAACAAGGTGTGAAAACGTTCTTAGAGTATAAAGACACATTAAGATCTTCTGATTTACTTATGCATCGTAAGCCTACTTACCTTACAAATCAGACCAACGCCGGGGTGGCCTCTGCTGTGTTGTCTCCATTCTATTCGGTCCATGGCTGCACCTCGCCAGCCTCGCAGTCTACAAAGAATCCGCAGGTCGCCTTCTACTTGATTGATCCACCTTGCTCGTTGTGCGTTTCAATCGTGAACACTATTCATTACTTCAGAAACATAAATGATTTTGCACTGTTGTCCATTTAGTCATGACTTGAGAAGATTGCTTTTCCCACACCCCGAATACTGCATGATGCATAATCCGAAAAAGGCGAGGAAGCGTGTTTCTTATCAAATATGTACATGCTACTAAACAGTACTAAACAAAAAAAAATCATACATCTCAGTATCTCAGTGCCTCTTCTTTGGGTGCTCATGTTATCATCAATGTACATTAACATAGAGGTAGAAATTAGTCTCACGCGACGTGTAGCATTTGTTCCAAAGCAGTTGATAAGCTCGCATGTAAAAAGATATTTGTTGTTACTCCTAGATTTATACTGGGACAATGTCATATAGGACGAATGTTGTTTCTATATAAACCTGCCTTTAAAAACGTGTGTCTGGACAACCATGCTTACACTCGTTTGTAGACAACAAAGTGGGCCGTATGAATAAAAAAGATTATTTTGCTACACTCTCAATGAAAAGTTTACTAGAAACGATGTGCGTCAGTGCGTGCGCAGTGTTGCAGAAAGTTTGTTTCACTACATGTTCCTGTAGAGTTTAATCAGTTGACTGTGAAGCTTTGAACTTATATCATGCCGAGAATGATAATGAAAGTAAGATAACGTGAATGGGGAAATAGAGTGAGATCTATATATTGGCATTAAAGATTGATCGCTACATGTACTCTGAAATTCTGAGACTTGACTTTCGAAGATATAATACGCATTCCAGTTGCCAAATTAGGTTGTTTTTCTAACTCCCAATATTTTAAGAAAATAATGCATGTTGCTGTTCTGTTATTTGAAATGCACATCAACAAATAAACAGGCAGCATTTGCACACATGTATCACAGCTGCTACGGTGACTGCAATAAATCCGAAAAATAAAAGGTTTATTCTATATGTGTCGAATATAAGGACAATTTAAGGTCCTACTTACTATCCAGAATTCACAATACGTGAAGGATAGGTAGAGTAAGGCTTGTTCGCGACAAAATCTGGACAGATTAAATTTGGAATTAAAAAAATTTGCTCTTAGTTCAATCCAAGATGCATTTTTTATTCATTTAATTGTGCATTATTAGTCATCACAAAACTAAGAAAAGTTACTTAAGTAGGCTGCATGAAGAAACTACAAACTTTTGAGTTTACTCCAGCCATTAGGGTCTATGCAGGGTCTCTGCAACCGATTTAGCTGCTTTTGTCCAAGATTTTCGAAATTTTTCTATAGTTGTAGCTTGTTGTTTATATTGAGAGAGTTCTCTCTTCACGGGAGTCCAATACCGCTCGATAGGTCGCAACTCCGGGCAGTTAGGTAGATTCGCCTCTTTCCGTACAACATGGACTCCATTCGCTTTATACCATTCCAAAACATCTTTGGCGTAGTGACAAGATGCCAAATCAGGCCATAATAGCGAGGGAGCGTCGTGGCTACGTAGGAATGGTAACAATCGCTTCTTTAAGCATTTTTCACGGTATATTTTCTTTCTTAACGCTACGGTAGTGATGAAGCTTTGGCTTGCTCGACCACAGCTGCATATTGCCTGCCAAACAAAATATTTTTTGGGAAACTTGGCCTTTTTTCGTACTGAATGTTCCTCTACGCCGTTTCGTTGCTTGGCAGTATAATAATACATTCCGAGAAGCTGCTTAAAGTCTTCCAGCACATAAGTTTCATCGTCCATTATACGAGGAAATAAAAATGGAGGTTGTTTTTGGGGATGTGGGGAGGATTTTTTTTTACGTACCGAAAGATCTGGTCTCTTCCGCAATATTTGCTTCACCTTCGCGTCCTACTGGTGGTTCCTGAGATCCGTTTTTGTTCCACTCTCAGCTTCCCTGGTTTATTTGCATATGAAGAAAGCCACTTTCAACTTTTCCTATTTTTCTATCAAAATAAAATATGTGTGTTTGAGGTTAAAATTATTTCATTTTCAATAGATTGAAAAGCAGGTTTTGGTAATGCATTTTTGCAATTGCATGTTTGGCAATCCATATTCTTATCGATAGCTTCATAGCTTGTGGGAAGAAAAGAATGTACACCATGAATTAGGAGTATTAGAGCGTAATGGGCATCTTAAGCGGACGCCCATTCTTATTTCAGCAAATAACAAATCTATTTCAAAGTATTTACTTTATTTTGACTTTGATCATATGACTACATGCTTCAATAGTTTGGAGTAATGAAAAAAATAATATGATGAAGAAAAAACTGGTTTAAAAATGTGCTAATATGGTAATTTGGCAGGGACGAATCGGGCCATAATGGGAACCCTACTAAATTATGGTGTATATAACACAATGGGTATCTAGATCAAATATACACAGACGAACACACATGATCCCTGAAAAACAAGAATGTTGCTTTTAGATTAGTAACTCTCCATCATTACAATTACGATGAATTATTCATAAGTAAAAATATAATCACTGTTAATAAACACACTGCTGTATGTAAACAATAATTTTATAACAAGGCAGCAGGTTCGGTTGATATTAGATGCTATGTTCATTTTGCCCGGAATCATTTTTGTTATAATGATAATTTCAAAATTTATTCATTCTGCAATAAACTAATAAAGTTTTCTCGTTGTATCGTTGTAATATATTAAACGGTGCCAAAAATCTACTCCGATGCAAAAATGTTTGGATATTTTGTAACAAATATTTTATTCATATATATTCGATCAATTTCAATCATATCAAAGACATTGCCGGTTGTCTAAGAAACAACTGTACGTTGAGACAACTTGCAGATGACGGCGTAGGGTCTGTCACGGGACCCAATGGGGTCGATCTGCAAGGACCCTTACAGGATACCTTAGACAATTTGTCTACTTGGGCTCTAGAGATAGGTATCGAATTCTCTACGGTGAAAACTGAATTGGTAGTTTTTTCTAGGAAGCATAACCCTGCACAACCGAAGCTTCAAATTTGGGGTACACCGATAACTCCTTCCATGTCATTTAAATATCTTGGGGTCTGGTTCGATTCAAAGTGCACCTGGAGATCCCACATTATATCTTAAGCGAAAATGCCAGCAAAGGATCAACTTTTTCTGCACAATTACCGGGACCTGGTGGGGAGCACATCCGCAAGATCTTCTAACGTTGTACCGGACAACGATTTTGTCGGTTATAGAATACGGTAGTTTTTGTTTTCGGTCAGCGACTCGGTCGCACATCATCAAACTGAAACGTATTCAGTATCGGTGTCTTCGTATCGCGTTAGGCTGCATGCACTCGACTCATACCATGAGTCTTGAAGTGCTGGCTGGCATGTTGCCACTCTCGGATCGGTTTACAGAATTGTCTCTCCGGCTCCTCACCAGGTGTGAAGTCATAAACCCTCAGGTAATCGAAAATTTTGAGACACTCCTTGAGGTGAATCCTCAAACTCGCTCATGACCTTGTACCATTTGTACATAACACAGGATGTCAGCCCTTCGCCGAATATTTCCAATCGTGTTTGCTTCTACGACTTTGGCAGTTCGGTTCATTTTGATTTATCCATGAAGCAGGAGCTGCACGATCTCCCAGAGCATCATCTTCCTATGATTGCTCCGGTGATATTTGCTGCAAAGTTTGGCCAAGTTGATTCCACTAAATCGTTCTTCACTGGCGGATCATTGATAGAGGAGTCCGCAGGCTTTGGTATATCTAATGAAATTCATAGCACCAATCGAAAACTTCAAGCTCCTTGTTCCGTATATGTCGCTGAATTAGCGGCAATACACTTTACGCTAGAAATTGTTGCCTCACTTACACCGGATCAGTACTTCATCTTCACGGATAGTCTCAGTTCTATAGAGGCTATTCGCTCATTGAGGCCGGTAAAGCACTCCTCGTATTTTCTCATGAAAATACAGGAGCTTCTAAGTGCTTTATCTTCGCGTTATTTTATCATCACCTTTGTATGGATCCCATCTCATTGTTCGATTCTGGGCAATGAGAAAGCGGACTCGCTTGCAAAAGTGGGCGCTATGGAAGGCGATATTTACGATCGACAAATCGCCTTCAACGAATTTTTTCCCTATTTTTCGTCAACAGTCACTCGTCAGCTGGCAGTATAAATGGAGTAAAGGAGACTTGGAGCGAGGGCAACATTCAATCATCCCAAAGGTGTCGAAGAAATCTTGGTTTGGAGGGATGGATGTGGGTCGAGACTTCATTCGCTTGATGTTTCGCCTCATGTCCAATCATTCTTTGAACGATCATTCATACCGTGTTGGCCTGAGCGACAGCAATCTCTGTGAATGTGGAAAAGGTTACCAGGACGCAGATCACATTATTTGCTCATGTGCCAAACATCGTGGAGTCAAATCTGAGCTTTATGATTCCCTTCGGGCTCGAGGTAGACAACCGAATGTCCCGGCTCGAGATATTTTGGCTGTACGTGATCTGGAGTTTATGAAACTCATTTATGTGTTTTTGACTAACATTAGCCTTAGACTGTAGTAAGTTTAACATGTATGTTTACTGTAAGTTTTAGTTTTTTTTTTAACTGTTTTTGTGAGTTTTTTTTCTTTCTCAAAAATGTTCAAGTCAAAAGAAAACCAAAAGTTTTATAGTTATAATTTTTTTGACAATTTAGAATTTAAAGTAAATGTGTTATGTAAACCATACTTAAAAAATTCCCGACCATATTCCCATCCGTTACATTGTTATTCCTATTAACCTCGAGACGGCCGCGAGTAATCGGTTCTATCCTTCTAACTTGATTTTCTGAAATAGGTACAAAGCAATGAACCTGTGTACCAGGTATTGTCTTTACGTGGTTATATAACCCCTCAAGTTCTTCTGACATTTTTGCATACTGTTCAGCTGATATGAAGCAGAAATTCAGTTTTGTAATAATTTTATTTGACTGTTCATATAGTTCCCGAGGAGTTTTGATTGTGTTTCCATAATCTTGAGCAAGGCTTGCTCTCTTTGCCATTCGCTTGAGATTACCAACAAAAGCATCAAATAGACCTATGAAACGATGCAACAAAGTGCCATTCTTCTTTCAATCCATACTTGGACTTCAAATTGCACAAGCTGGCAAAGTTCTTCTTGTTCTTTTAATGGGTCACAACTCCATCTGACATGAAAATAATTTTTGAGCAATATATTGAATTTAGTTTAATGAAATTTAGCAATTTTGATATAAACAACTGAACTGCTATTGAGTCATGGGTCAATACTTCAGATATTATGAAAAGCTTTTGTTTTCCAATTTATTGTCCTTCTTGTAATAAACTTCATAGCTTTGGTAATAAAAGGATCAACCACTTGATTTAATTGTATTATCACTAAAGTTTAAAAAAAATTAATAATTTAAAAATAAGCCCTTACCAGATGGTACCCTTGATTTTTCAAAACCAATTAAGGTTCGAGGACCAAATTATAAGATGAGTTGGCGCGACACACGGTAAAAATAGGACATGCAAAATGTGTTGTTGAAAAAACTGGTTTTTCCACAAAAAAAAAAAAATTCGTCCAATTCTAAGATAGCCATTTTTTGCTAATGGACTTCAATTTTAAAATATTTTTTTTAGCGTTTAAGAATCGATTTCACAATTTTTACATTATTTTTAATAAAAGTTAAGACAATTTTCTAAAAGACACCGATACATAACTTTTATGTAAGTTTTGTCCTTATTGAGTTATGCTGATTTTAAAAAAAATTGATCAAAAAACTTAAGCCCTTTTCAAATCTACATAAACTTTGAAAAACACAGTATGTAAAGTTGCTTGAAAAGACATAGTCTACACACCGACAAAGTTTCATAGGATTTTGAGAGGGTGCTGCCACACACTGGATGAGTTGGCGTGAAATTCGTCATCTGCATCTTTACGATCAGGGCCCATCCACAAAGTGTGATGGTACCGGCCTCCAGTTAATTATGAATTGTACGCAAAAAAATAATAAAAAAATAAATAGAGCACATTATATATCCATATTTAGGAGAGATCTATAACTCATTTGTTTCGGTATTAAGATTTAAGGCCAGTATCGACTTAAAAAGTAGAGAGGTTACGGAACTTTGTTCAATATTACCAAGCGGAATTTTGACAATTGATCTGCATGGAACGAAATGTCACCTTCACTGACGGAATAATCGAGCGGAATATTTTTCCGAAAGTAAAAGTGACAGCTCCCATTAGTTTGCGTGGAAACCTTACAAATTCCAATTTTATTTTTCGTTCTTTTCAGGTGTATTGCTGCAGAAATTTCTTTTCGATTCTTTACTTTTTAGTTTCAGTAAACGGAATTTAACATGGTTTTGGGATAGAAAAATAAATTTCTTTCGAACACGATCCTGACCTTTAGTCCACAAACATACACGCACACCTACACATATTGGTACACGTGGTTCGCAAATAGCTTTACGTGCGATTAAAGGAATTTTCCCCACTGCGCAACATTTGCTACGGGAGCTAAAACTATTCTGGTATCAAAAAAGAGAAGAGGTACTTAGCTGGATTCCATTCAGTCCCGTATCCGATCCAAAAAGCCCGATCAGCCGCCACCAGGAAACGAGCAATAGCCATCGCCACCAGCTGAATACTGCACGGGCAATGTTTACTCCACACACTTTCTCCATAATTGCTAGTTGAACATATCATAAAGTTGTATCAATCTAATTCTACCTTAAAAAAAGACTTGGACTGATACGCGATTATTTTGCAATCGGACATACCAAATAATCGCATATCTGTCCCACTGCTGTTTTTTCGCAGGAAATGTTATAAATTTGTAGTTTCTTCAGATAAAAGTATTGAAAACACCATAATTCACAATGCAGGGTGGAAAAATATAAAAACATCATGCGAAACATAGTGAATTATGAAAAACACCATCACATTTTTTTTTTCATTCGACGGTTTTCCATATGGGACTTATATGCGTTTCACGGTAGTACATACATTAGACAACTTCAAAGCATTTTATCGATGGTTAGTGAAAACAGTTAGAAAACATCACGAAAATCAGGACTGGTTCGACTCAAAAGTGTTTTTAAAAAAATCCTACTCTGACGTTGATTTAGCATCGAAATCAAATCTATTGCATGCAAAAAGACCTAAATAAGAAAACGCAAAGTGAATACCTATCACCTAATGTTTTATAAAAAAAAAAAACCGCATCTAATTAAATCAATTGCTTCGCCTGGTTACCATTATCTGAAAATCGTAGCATAAAGACCCAGTTTCATCCAATAGTGGCAATTTTCGGTCTCAGCCCGTTGGCACACACGACGCAAATTGCTCTACTAGATGTGTATATAAAAAGTGGGAAAAAAACACTTGCCCGTAGTGCAAATTGGCGCAAAAAAAAAGAAAGAAATAGATGAGAGATGGATGTCCGCAGCAAAATCTTCACCGCTGAAACGAACAGCCATTACCAATCGGTTGAGTCATTCCTTGTGTTTGTAAACACGCCGTGGAAGCAAAACGACCTTCAACCAATTTTCGCTTTCGTTTGAATTTAAACCACGTGCGAGAGTTGTAAACTGGCTTGGGAGAGTGCGCAGTGAATTAAATGGGGCGGAGCTGCAATTCAAATTGGTGCGGTAATACTTAATCGATTGAGCGATGATAACCGAGCAGGGGCTGGAGCGGAGTGTCCGGCTGAATTTTCAACGGCTCTAATGCGTTAATCGGATTTGGAAGAAGAAGAAAACCGGGCACCGAGGGAAGGATGACGACGGCATAAGTGGACCTCAATCTGTAGATCCCGGCACCACTTGTGTAAGGCTTTTTCCCTCATGTAGAGAAAACAAAATGGAAAGCATAGATGTTCAATGTTGTTACCGGTTTGGCATATTTTCATTCCCATGCGTAACGCAGCTATCAATTATGCAAGAATGCATAGAAAATGCAACTATTTGTTTACAAAGGAGGGTTTGGTTGCTTCTCCGCCCCATTAGAGTGGGTTACCACACATCCTCACCGCTGTTGACCGGGTGCCAATCAACGGGTGTCTTCGGAAGAGATGAAAAAAATACTATTGATTATAGGTAATTGCGATGCCAGGTGATGACAAGAAAGAGGAAAAAAACGACGGTAATCGGATGTGATACCTATGCATCATAACGTCACATCACCGCGTTGCCTGGCCGAGTAGGCAGGACAACACTCAATCAAAGGTGATTAATGTACTCATCAGTAGGAAAAATTTATTGCTCTTGACTGCGCCTACTTAGCTTCCGGACAAGTTTGACAGCAGGAGGTGGAACGGCGGTGTGTTATTAGGGAGGTTTTAATTGAAATCATGATTAGTGCGCAGGGCAGTCGATGGCTGCACGCACTCGCACAGATTGATCGAGCTGAGACAGTTTTATGTAATGCATTACAAAAGCTAGCATCCTATTGCAGGTTTTAGCTTGGGATGGTAACCTAGGGCTTTTTGCTAGCTGTATAATAGAGATGGAGGCAACCAGCGGAACATAATTTTTCTGATGGTTGAAAGCAATCTGTGCCGTATGCTCATCATTGTGGTGGCTGATATTCACTAAGTTATGAAGAATGTGGAATTTATTGTTGACGAAATTGATGTTGTTTATCAGTAGAGCTTGTTCCTTCTAATCGGTATATTGGGATACGACTGGGGTATTTTAGTGATACTATCGAGAAAACTCACAATAATGAACACATTATTGATACCTATAAGAGATAGCGTAAACGTTCCCATAGTGCAGTATGTAAGAAGTGGTAGATCATAAATTACAGACATGAAACTTTGTAAAAATTTGTCGGGAGACTAACTTAAAGTTGTTCTACGTTTGCAATTCAATTTGATTGGTGGTATGGGAAGTAAATCAGACTGAACTTTATATAATTTGTTACATCGGTAAGAGTGTATTCGTGGAAAGTAGCGTACCCAAATGTGTCTGTATCTTATTAAGCGTGTGAATCACCGGCCATGGCTTCGGAACAACAAATCCTGCGTGAAAAAATTGTGTACACTTATACTGCCAATCCGAATGCATCCTATAGATGGATCGCTGAGAAATTTTGTATCGTTAATACCGTGTCGAGTCCCGTGTGATAGAAACCTTTAGAAGCGTTTGATTGTAAAACGTAAGGTGGCAGAAGTATCCTAGTTCATTCCAAGATGGCCAAGAAGGTCGTAGCAGAATTCAAGTGCCGGCCAAACATTTCGATCCGGGATGTCGCTGGAAAATCGAAGGTGTATATCTGTTTTGTCCAGTAAACTATGGAACGGTCTGGACTATATACCTACAATCTGCAGAAGTCCTCCAACAGGATTGAGAAGCAATTAGGTCACTGCTCAAACCCGTACCCGTAAGCTCTAGACGCAGCTGCTCACCAATCCGCATACCATTTACAGATCCTGGAGAACTAAGATCAATTTCACGAAGTACTCGGAGTTTCTCAAAACACAGCGGCACAAGCAGCATGAACGAATACTTCACCTACGATGAACGAGAAGTGTGAGCAGATTAGCACCAGTTCAAGTGCCTGCAGTTCGTGTGTGATTCGAACACTTCCAGATATGCAGATATTCGAACGTTTCTGCTGTCCACAATCGAGAATGCCAATCCTGCTGCGTCGATGAATTTACGCTCTTTTTGGGGGCGACCCCAGCGTAGTGGTTAACATCCATACCTCCCACGCCAAGGTCACGAGTTCGAATCTCACCCCCGGACAAGTTACAAAAATACCTAAAAAGTATTCGAGTGACTACGACGGGAGATGAACCAGCCCAGGGCTGAAAATCTCGATAATCAAGGAACCGAGCCGAGCAATACCAACGATTCCTGAATCTAAAGAAGGGCACTGGAGATTTTTTTTTTACTATCGTACAGGTTTGGGCCGAAGGGTCTTAGATTGTGAGGAAACTTTGTTTACGTGTAGGGTTCATGGATATATGAACAAAAGACAATATTTAAAAAAATCAGGGTTGCCAGTTTTCTTGGCAAACGCCAATTGAAGTTTTCTCCGAACATCACTAATTTCAAAAATTCATTTGTTAATTTTGTTCAAGGTTGCTGCTAGGTAGAGAGTTTCTTAAAGTAAAGATACAAGAATTCGCTTCATCATAGGTCAAGAGTGCAGTGCATTTGTTACATCGAAATGTTTTCCAAGAACACTACATTACCATCGATCATGGAGAAGGTAAAATACTACGAAGCTCAACGCACTCATTTGCGTTCAGTTACTCAGAGTTATTTAGAAAAGCTACATTCCAGATGCATGGGTTGGGTAACGAATGAAATGAAATGATGTACTAAATGTCGCTTACGGTTTACAAATACTAGTGAGGAGAAGATTCCCGTTACAGTTTCTACAGAAGCAAAAATTGAGGAACAGACTTCACCTCCAACATCGAAGGATCCAGCTAACACGGAAGAATCTGTAGGATCATTGAATAATTTAGAAAAATAAATACAAACTCTTGCACAGGTTTTAGGAATATCTATCGAAGCAAAGTTATCACGATTAGATGCTTCTAACTAGTAGCAATTATCGCTTCTCTAAAGCAACTGAAATATTTTCACAAATTTTTAAAACGATAAGAAGAAGGTTTCCAAATGAAGTTTCTGACGTGTAGTTTACCGATTTTCCCGAATTCATAGCTCAAGAACGATTCATCGTAGAACAATTTGTTTTCCAAACTAACGTTTGCATTAAAAATAATCGACTTTTTTTGAATGGTGATAAAAACAATGCTAAGACAGATAATTGCTTTTGATACATTTCCCATAAAAACCTTATTTAAGCTTACTTGCAACAAAATGCTACGCCCTTGCGAGCGGCCTTCCGGCAGTTAACCGGGACATTCGCCATGGCTGACGAAATCATGCATGTAGGCATGTTTTTGAGTTCTTTCTTCGTTTCATTTATCAATTCCTCCTCAGTTTTCACGACAAAATTGTTGGAGTAGATCTTACGCTTCAGGTTGGCCCAGAAATTCTGGATGGGACGTAGCTGGGGGACGTTGGGCGGGTTCGCCGACTCGGGTACCACATCGATATTCAGCCGCTCCATCTCCTCCAACGATCGCTTCGAGTAGTCGGCCGACACCAGATCCGGCCAGAACACCGCGTCTTCACCCTTATGGTATTTCTTGATGAACGACGTAACTTCCGGCAGGAATTTCGTACTATAAATTTCCCCGTTCACGGACAGTCCGGAGCAAAAGAAGAGCGGCTTTGACATCCCCTTCTCGCTGATTGTCAGCCACAGCATCACCTTCTTGGGGAACTTGGTATGTGAAATGAACTTCACCTCGGAGCTCACTTCCTTCGTGGGGGAGGTAAAATACGAAGTGCCCTGCCAGTCGTTGCCATCCAGGGTGAGATAGGTCTCGTCGTGCATCACCACCGCCTCGCCGCGATTCGCCGGGAAAATCGAGTTGACCATCTTATTCAGTCGCTGCCGCTGCGTCATAGCCTGCAGCTCCGAAACCAGTATATGCTTCCGCTTCCTGACATGTATGTTCATGTTCGCCAGGTACTTTTTCACTGTTTGACCGGTTGAACCGACCTCCCGGCCAAGCACACGCAGCGATGTAGCCACTTTTCCCTCGGTTTTCCTCTACAGCATCCCTTGGAGCTTCTTGTCGCTCAGGGTCGTCGGCCGTCCGGAACCGGACTTTCTTTCGATGCTCTGATTGTTGTCTAATAGTGTCAAGATGTTGTAGATGCCGGAACGGGCGTATCCGGCGTCCACAAAGTGCCGCACGATGTCCGTTTTCGACGTAGCGGGGTGCCGTTTTTTGAACGCGCACTCTTCTGAACGGAGTTGCTTCACTGTTTTTGCCATCACGGTTAGAGTTCGACTGATAGAGCTGTCAAATTTTGTCTGCTGACTCATGAGTTACTATGATTGATGCTGCATGGGTAGTTTTGTCAGTGCGGGTGAAGGTAAACCCATGAAAAATCGGCAATTTTTGTCTATTTTTTTTAAATGCTAACGTTGTAATGAAATTTTCTCAAAAATTCGGAAAAATATTATTTTTAAAATTTTTGAAAATTTTTTTTTTTTGTTTTTTTTTTAAGATGAAATTTTGGGGGGGGATTTTTTTTTTTTTTGGGGTTATTCTTTAAAAAATATGGGCCCGGGCTCGGGAGGGGGACGCGGCGGCTCCAATGTCCAAAATTAAAAAAAAAAAAATTCGTTATTAATTTTAAAACTATCATTAATTTATTTCTAAAACAAGAAAATAACAATTTATTCTTTTTTCTTTAACTTATTTATTTTTTTTATAATTTCTTTTTTTGTCTAGGTCGCGTTCGTTGTGTTCACTTTATGGAGAGTTTCGTTCGGTTTTTTTTCCTAGAGGAAAGTAAACAAAAAATATTATATGTTTTGTTTCTACTCTTTCCAAAATACAATTAATATATTCTTTTTTTCTCTTCTTAACAAAACATCTTATTTTGCTCGGCTGGGAACAGAATTAAAAAAATTTTATCTTTTTTTTTTTTTTTTTTTTTCTGTGTGCGTCTATGTTTTTGTATATATTTATATACAATTTATTATTTTTTTTTATCTTTTTTTTTATCTCCTCCGATCGTACAATAATCATAAATTTTTTAATGTGTAAAATTTGTGGGAAAACTTCATTATAGTTTGGAGAAAAAAATTGTTCTACGATGAATCGTTCTTGGGTTATGAATTTTCGAAGTTAGTGATGTTCGGGAAAATCGGAAAACTTCAATTGGCGTTTGCCAGGAAAATTGGCAACCCTGATTTTTTTAATATTGTTTTTTGTTCATATATCCATGAACCCCACGCGTGAACAAAGTTTCCTCACAATCTGAGACCCTTCGGCCCAATCTACACAATAATATAAAAAAAGTCCCCTAATGTAAATATATAAATAAAATGTGTGTTGCGGACGAAATATGTGTGCTGTGTGATACATGGACGGATGTGTGATGTGGTGTGTGGAAATGGTTGGATAGAATACCAAAAGAAACCCAAACCCAAACAAAATACTGTTCTTTTGGGGAGACGCCCAGAACATCAACGGGGGTGGTGTGGAGTGGTGTGTGGCGTCGAAACCTTCTTTCCACCAGGAGGGGAAAAAAGTGGAGGGGGTGGTATTTGGCAGAAAGGTGGGGTGGGTGTGTTGTTGGGTTTAGGGAAAAGGGCGGTGGGGGGGGATGAAAGGAGATGGGGGGGGCATGGCGCGGGTCGCGCACGGAATATAAAATACATAGAGTAGGGAGAAGGGTATAAAGGAGGAAACATTAAGGTATGGGGAGCGTTCGTGTGGTTTGGAGTTGGATGCTTGGCACATATCAAGGGTATAATGACCGCAGATGTGTACATTGACTTGCTGTGCGAAAATTTGTAAATTTCACTGTTGAAAACTGACCTGGAAACGAACAACATATTTCAACGGCACAACGATCCTAAACACACAGCGAAGATAACCACTGCGTTCTTCATAATCAATTCAACCGAATCAAGGTTCTCAAAAGGCCCCCCCAATCTCCCGACTTGAACCCGATTGAGAATTTGTGGTGTTATTTGGACAATCAAGTGGACAAAACATCGGTCTCCAACAAAACTGCCAACTGGTGTATAATTTATTTTGGCCATCTCGAAACTCAACCTTTACAGATAGTGAATGAATATTGAGAAAGTCAAACATAATCCCAACGTTTCCATATCTTCACATTATTGAGTAGAAAAAAATGATATTGAGCTCGACGGAAAAATAACAAGGGCGCATGATTTATTTTGTCCAGTACTGAACATCCTGGCCTCATAACAGGTCATAATCCGAGCTCGTATTACTTGAAACTGGGTTCAATAGCTTCAAGATGATTCATTGCGCTTTTGTGGCGCTTTTGATATGCCACTGTTTGGCAATTTTCATTAAAGGGCTAATAGAACCCTACACGCAAAATAATCCACATATTGTTATTAGCAAACATGCATTAAAAATTCCTCATGTTCACACAAACCCGGTAAAAACTTGACAGCTCCAGAGTAAAGTCAATGTACCCCGATAATCTTGGCTCACTGGTTCTGTCAAATCGAATGAATCCTAGAACAAATTATCAATTGAACGTATTTACATCGACTGTTGTTTTCAAAGCTGTGGAGCTCATATTCGTACTTGAAGAATACAATGCTGACGATATGTTGGAATTTTTCCTAAAAGCTATATGACGTATATTTCTACCCTTCTTACAGAGAATATATAGAAGCATAATTACACTCGAGACTTAAACTACTAGCAAAAGTTTGAATAATTCAAAAACCGTAATTCTAAAAACACTCAGCACTTGAAAAATATCCGAAAGCTAGCAAGACATGAATAAAATGGCAGCCTACACGCAAAGAAATCACTCTGCTTTGAATCAACAAAATGATTTGTTGGTTTTCAATACAAGGTTTCTATTTGTTTCTATTAATAAAAAAGTTCCAAATCAATTTAAAATTTCATTCAAATCAAACCAATTAAGTTCTTCAAAGTAATCACCGCTGTGTGCTATTATTTCAAAAAAATATTTGATTTATAACAATCATATTTATTTCAAACTAAAGTGGTTAATTTATTGTTTTAACAAAATATTTTTATGAGCGCACATTTCATACTGATAGCCTGCCGAGCAGCCATATTCTTATTGTTCAAAAGTGTCTCAGTGCTGACGACATGGCAAGTTGCTGCCTCTGCCTCTGCTTTTCTAATGTAAGTTTAAACATAATCAATTATAATTTGTTAAACAGATTATCAACTGTAAAATCAGCTTATCGGTATCAGTATACCAAACGTCAAAAAAAAGGTGACCATATGACGCAAAGTGGCCTTCTGAATAGGGTCTTGACATGGCTACATAATATCTATATATGTTGTATACACAATAGCTGATGACACTTCTCCGATGATGGAACGAGGGGTAACAAAGAATGGATTGGTGCCTTTTTTGAATTTGAATTTCTTGCGTGCAAGTTCATGTATTAAATTTTTGGATTTAATTTTTATGGTATATACATCTTATTTTATTTTGTTTAAACTATAGATGTACATATTATGCAACAAAAAACAATAGCAAATAACAAAAATAATAATAGCAAAAACCTAATAATAATAATAATGACACCAATCGGGGCTAATAAATACAAAACTAATGTTATTTCAAACGCATAATTAAAACGGAGCACAAACATTAATTTAGTATCTAAACATTTACTGACAATATTTTATAAATAACACGAATGAGATTTAAACAAAATCAAGCTGACAACACTGAAAACGATGGTTTTATTGTAACCTAAAAACGGTTGGTTACAATTTTCTGGCCAAATCACGATCCGACAGATTGGGATTCCTCTTAATCGTCTTCAAAATCTTACCACGCAGTTTCCGGTCAACAGTTCCACTCCGACGGTTGGCTTGAGGCTTCCGAATCGTCGTCAATGTTACCTTATACCGTTTGATAACGCGCCATACGGTATTTCTGGGCAATTTCAGCTGTTTAGCTAGCCTAGATGCAGACCACAATGGATTTTCCAAATAACTGTGCACAATTTGTTCCCTTCTTTCGGCTTCCATGTTGATTGTTTACAAAGTACAGTCGATTTGCGGAATGTCAAAAATACATACGTGAAGCTGACAAAATTCCCGACACGTGGGCGCCAAGAACTTCCAAATCCGTCCACCAGGAGCGCCACAATATGAGCAAAAGTTTGTTCCAATTCTAAATGAAGCAAGCCATAAATCCAAAATACACTTCGTTTTACAACTGAAACCGCAAAAGGAGAAATAGTCTCAAAACTCAATCAAAGTTACAAAGCTCAAAAGATATGTAATAGCTTCTTTAATAAGCCCATTCCAGTGCTTCTGAGAAGAATGGAACCAATTACAAAAATCCCGTTAACATTCAACCCAACCACCAGAATAAGAATAAAGTAACGTCAATGACCGCTCAACAGAAAAACGAAACTGGTTTAGCTCCACATCACCATCAAACATTCCCAGATTAAAATGAAAAACGAGAGTTCATCAGCAACTACGAAAAAAAACGCATCCTCAACATTCGTTTTCATCACTATCCCATCCTCATCATCCAATCAAGATCAGCTAAACGATCATAAAACCGCGAGAGACGCTAGATCGGATTAAAAGCATAAGAAGAAGAAGAAGAAGGACTAATGCGGCGGCGGGGAACGAAATGACGATGGTCGATGGCAAAAGAAAGCAAAAGTAAAGTTCCGTGTCAAGGTAACAGCAGCCGTCCGTTCGCCAACACACGATCGAGTCCGGTTCGATGACAACAGCAACAACAACAACAACAACAACAAAAGCGAACCTAGCCCAGCAGCAGCCGCCTCTCGCTGTAGCAGAAACAACATAGTAAACATAGTCATCGTTGATTGGGCGGTGTCGAAGACGCGGAATTTCCATGTTTACCAACGGCGGCCAAACGGCCTTCTTCGATGGTGGATATATTGGTCATGCATTTAGCATGTCCTCAAGGTAACATTTCGAAAGAAAAAAAAAATGGGATGATTTTGGGGGCTACAATCACCATAGCATTTGCAAGAGTCCGGCTGATGGGAGATATCGGCGATGAACGATTAAAGAGGCGAGTTTTTTCCCTCTAAAAAAACACGAGGTAAACCTGTTCGCCGCGAAGAAAGCTTTTTTACTACTGCGGCGCCTACCTAATTGCCAAAGTAGTGGTCGATCGCTCGCAGAGATAGCTGTAATAAAGTGATTTGTTTATTGCTGTAATTAGTAGAATTACGCATAAAGGTGGTTTATTTTAGCGCAAATTGAAGATTGGCGATGATGGCGAAGAGGATAAAATATGAAAGAACGGATAAAACTTAACCGGCTCATTGACAGCGTTAGGATTTCCCAGTTACGTAAGTGCACGCGGTGGTGAACAACCATCGAAGGCCGCAATCCGTCAACACGGACACGCCGCCGAAGTCGTCGTTGACCCGTATCTAGGTCACACACTCACCATACTTCCATTCTCAATCGGTGCAACAGCGAGCGCTCACAATCCATAAACTCCGTCGACTCGGTGTATGTAAATTATAAAAGTCCCTTCCATGCCCGGCCCGACGCCGTACAAGTCAAGTCGTATTAAAGAAGTTATGCAACCTGGTTGCTTGGTTGAGTAAGTCTGTTTACTTCAACGAGGCAGGGTTGCGATTATTCACCACTGTCACGTCGAGCGCAGCCGACCAACCACCACCTCCAGATTGGCTAACTCGATGAAGTGGTGGACCTTGGTGTTTTCTAAAAACTTCGATATCATCCAAACCAGGATTTCCCCGAAGGAGATCGAATCGGTTGGCGTGCTGTCCGCCTTTCAGGGTCTCCAGTTCTTGCTCAGGGCTGAGCAGACAAAGAAGACGATGGGGAATTTTAAAACGCTTCGCTTCGAGTAACAGGCAAAGTGAGAGCGAAAGTTTTTGGTCACAGTTTGAATTTAAGTGACGTGCCATTTAAATTATGGGGCGCCAGCGTCATCTGTTTACCTTTCCGGATGGATTCGGTGTCACGCAAAGCTCGGGAAGGGTTGCTGCGCCTAGCTAGGCCAGCTGAGATTCAGTGGAGCAGTGAGCGAATTGTGGTGGCTTATTTCTGCATATATTTAGTTAGAGGAGAAAGATGTGGTTTTAGTGGAGACAATAAACAATGAGAGCTACGGCAGCAGTTGTACTTATCTGCAAGAACCTGGGCGCGGAGAAATTTTTTGTTGCGCATTATTCAGATTAGAGAAGGCTTTCAGAGACTGATGGTGATGGATTATGTAAAACGAACGGAAGAGAGAGCCAATCTGAAAGGGAATTTAGCAGACGGCATAGAGCAGACATTTAAACTTTCCAGACATTTAATTGAATTTCTCAAAGATAGCATCCGCGCACGGAAGCATCTTATGCCATTTACGTTGATCGAAATCATAAAATGTTAGATGTTTAAGTCATTTTCATCTCTGAATGAATCACTCGAATCATACTTCGAGGAGGGTAGATAATAAAAAATGACAGCGATTTGACAAGCGCCGCCACCTTCAGCTGTCACCAGTCAACGTCAGGACTTCGGTCATTAAATCTACCCTTCTCGTTACTGCTTCTGCTGAGCGATGGTCGAAACAACCACAACGGCATTCACTAGCAGTTGCCGCTGTGGAGCCGGTCCCGGCAACCGGGAAATGGAAATTACACAGAAAAATCATAAAAATATAATCTTCCCCGGTGACTAGCCGTACGGAACGAATAGCAGTTATATGCCGTAGAGGTACTAAATTTAAATGGCTGGAGAAGGGTACCGTCAAGATCGCGGAAGAAAGTGAAAATCCCACTGCTAGTTTATTATTCAATCCGATCCATGGTCGCGTTACCGGTGTTGGCTCGTGCTAGCTGTCATCCAATAAATAGGCTCAGCTGAAGCCGACTTAGCAACCTGTCGCTGCAATATATAAACAAAGCAACAGATTGGGGTTGATGGAGCGAGTGACTCAGCGACAAAACGGAACACGCACGGCTCATAGGTTTAGGTCCATGAAATTTAACACGCCATGGGTAATCACCTGAACCAATAGGAATGTACACAGTTCTTCAAAATTTACCAACACATTCGCCTACTTACATATTTCGAGTTACTCTTCGTGTGCAGCGAACCGAATAACTACTACTAACATATTTCAATTCATCAAAAGCTGACGGAAATAATTGTGCAAGTAGTTTATCTATTTTATTATTTGCTTTTTACTGCACCGAACGTCATGGCGGAACTGTTGCATCAAATCGGAGGTATACAAAGAAAATGCAGTAATTAATGGGTTGGAGTGAAGGAAGAAAAGCAGCTTATTGAAGAAAAAAAATGGTTACGGTAAGACAGTACTTAATACTAACATAGAAAAATGATATAAATGTCATCGGTTTGGGCCTAAGGCATTTCCAATAAATTATGTTCTTGCAAAAACCCATGCAATAAACTCAGATAAAGATTGGACTCGGAAAAAGTGCGACACTTTGTTTTGGGTGTAACTTTTTTCATCGCGTTGGTAAACATTAAATTTTAGGTAATACTAGTTTAGAGTGTTATGTTTATGTGCAAAATTTTATCGCGATCTGTCAAGTAGTTTTCAAGATGCATTCGAAACAAGAAGAGCTACGCCAGCAAATCTTGGGCGCGATGATCGATAATCCTGGTCAGTCGCACAGATGGATCGGCAAAAGGCTTGGAATCCACCATTCCACCGTGTCCCGCATTGTGAAGATGTTCCAGGAGACGAAAACCATCGAGCGGCGCGCTGGAAGCGGCCGAAACCCGAAAACGGAATACCCAGAGAAGGCGCGGAAGATAAGGCAGTACTTTAAGAATAACCCGAACCTTTCCACCCGAGACGTGGCCAAAAAGGTCGATTCGTAGAAGTGGTTCGTCCAGCAGACCATGAAGCGGGCTGGGCTACGTGTTTTTAATGTCAGGAAGGCTCCAAACCGGACTGACAAGCAAAACACGGTGGCCAAATTGCGTGCGCGGAAGCTGTACCTTGAGTGGCTGGTCAAGCCAGGCTGTCTCGTCATGGACGACAAGACATATATCAAGGCGGACACCAAACAAATCCCCGGCCTCGAGTTTTTTGTCGGTACGTCCCACATGGAGGTTCCGGAAAAGTTCCGGAATAGAAATATGAACAAATTCGTGAAGAAGTACCAGTTGTGGCAGGCGATTTGCGAGTGCGGACGGTACAGCAAGCCGTTCGTTACAACCGGCACCATAAGCGGGCAGATTTATCGAGAGGAATGCTTGCAGAAGCGCTTGCTGCCCTTCCTCCGCTCTCACCGTGGTCCCACGCTGTTCTGGTCGGATCTCGCTACGTGCCATTACGCCAAGCCTGTAATGGATTGGTACGAAGCGAAGGGCGTTAATGTGGTCCCGAAGGAGGCGAACCCGCCAAATACACCAGAACTTTGTCCGATCGAAAAGTTTTGGGCGATAATGAAGAAGAAGTTGAAGAAAAGCGAAAAAACATTCAAAACCGATGAAGCTTTGAAGAAAAACTGGGAGAAATTGTGTAAGGATGATGAACAAAGCCTCGCCCAAGATCTCATGAGCAGTGTTAAGAGAAATGTACGAGCATTCAGCTTGGGGGAAGAAATTCAATAAATAATTTATGCCAAAACATAGCTAATAAATAGTTATTTTATCCCTGAAAATTTGAGAAGTATCCGTTTTAAAATGAATTTTTGGTGATCATTTTTGTGTGTCTCATTTTTTCCGAGTCCAGTCTTTAATGTTTCGCATGGAGCATTTCTAGGAGAAATAGCCAAATGAGAACTAACATTCTCGATTTGTATGAAACTTTGTACATTTTTTCAACATGAAATAGGGGAACTGGGGGTAAAATGAACAGGGGGGGTAATATGAACAAGGTATCATTTTACACATATTCCGATTTCATTTGATACAAAATTTAGCTCCACCCTATCTCTTACGAAATTATAGCTATTTGGACCACCCTACAGCGATCAAGAACTGTCAAATGCAGAAAAAAATAAACAAAACATAATACGCGTGATGTAAATTTTCGCTCTCAGAATTTAAGGTTTTTGCTCAAACTTTCGGTAAAACTAAACTCAAACCGTGTGATATTTAGTTGAATCAAACTGATTTTGAGGATTTAACGTCAACAGTAAGTAGTTTTCGACAACAATTACGTCAAATATTAGTGATTCCAGCTAGTTGTTACTTTGGGGGTAAAATGAACAGTTAGTGATGGGGTAATATGAACACCAGGCGCAATCTAATAACGATGCATTTAATCTTCCTACAGATGCCACGGGTTTACAAACGCAAATCGCAGAGGCAGACTTGGACGAAAAGCCAAATGATCGATTCCAAGCGTGAGGTTGATTGCGGTGTTTCCGTACGGGCTGCTGCGAAAATGTACCAGATTCCAAGAATCACTCTGGCCCGATGGGTGAAGCGTACGGTGGTGAAGAAAAGCTTGGGGTCGAAAAGGGTGCAACACTTGTTGGATTTGGAGTCAAGATTCTATGGTGTCACGATTTGAGACGTGCAGAAGTTGGCTTATGAGCTGGCCGAGAAAAACCGCATCCGTTCAATCGCAAGCGCAATATAGCAGGAAGAAACTGGTTGGGTGCTTTTCTGAAACGGAATCCGATACTTTCTTTCCGGAAGCCTGAAGCAACATCCGCGGCTCGAGCAAGAGGATTTAATAAGCCATCCGTCAATGCTTTTTTCGATCTACTTGAGAACACGTTGCATAAGAAGCGGTTCCCGACGTCACGCATATTTTATGCCGACGAGACTAGGATCAGTACGGTAAATGAGCTTTTCGGAGATTTTGTTCAAACTTAAACATTAGGTATACATTGTTATTTTTACAGGTTCCTCAGTAAAAGCTCAAAGTTGCAGCTATGAAGGGTAAGAAGCAAGTAGGATACATCACCTCTTGCGAAAGAGGAGTCCTAACCACAGCCATTATGTGCATGTCGGCAACCGGACAACATCTTCCACCGTTTATGATTTTTCCCAGCGTCCGCATGCACGATGGTCTCAAGAAAGGAGCACCGAACGGAACTAAGTTTTGCTGCAATCCATCTGGTTATGTGAATAGTGAAATCCTTCGGGATTGGTTGGATCACTTCATCGAACACGTTAATCCATCGGAGGACAATCCTGCGCTCCTCATAATAGACGGCCACAGCTCTCACACGAAAAACTTGGCGTTTGCTGCAAGAGCACGAGCGAATTTCATCGACATTCTTGTGCTACCGCCTCACTGCAGCAACAAAATGCAGCCACTCGATGTGGCGTTCATGGAGCCCTTTAAATCCTACTATGCACAGAAGAGTTCTGCGACGTTTTCCCGGACGGGTGATCACTCTTTATGATGTCTCTGAACTGATGGGCGAAGCTTTCCTCAAAGCCGCTTCTGCCAGTGTGGCAGTGAGCGACTTTCGGAAGACGGGTATTTGGCCGTTCAAAAGGCAGATCTTTAGTGACCAAGACTTTGCTCCATGTGAAGTTACAGAGAAACCGTAACGGTTATGTTAATTATTGTGACGAATCCGATGATTGTTGATGCGCCCACAGTGCAAAACGTTACAATTCCGGTTGATTTGGCCATCGCAACTGTTCCTACCGGGAATCAAGATGATTCTGATGAACCTTCAATGATCCAAGCTGGCCCAGATTTGGTAGATCCGGTTGATACGGTTTACGAAACGTCTCCGAACTCATCTTTTGATGTTACACCGGCGCAAATTTTACCCTTGCCAAAAATGTCTGTTCCAAGGGTAACGAAGCGGCAACGTAAATCGGAAAAGGCGGTCGAGATAACTACAGATGACTATCAACAAGGATTGGCCACTTCTGAAGCAACAAAAGCTATCAAATCGATTTCAAAGGACACAAAATCATCCAATAAACGAACCAAGAAGGTCCGCACTTTGTGGACGCCGAATACGCCCGTTCCGGCATCTACAACATCTTGGCACTATTAGACAACAATCAGAGCATCGAAAGAAAGCCCGGTTCCGGACGGCTGACGACCCTGAGCGACAAGAAGCTCCAAAGGATGCTGAAGAGGAAGACCGAGGGAAAAGTGGCTACATCGCTGCGTGCGCTTGGCCGGGAGGTCGGTTCAACCGGCCAAACAGTGAAAAAGTACCTGGCGAACATGAACATACATGTCAGTAAGCGGAAGTCGCGTCCACTGGTTTCGGAGCTGCAGGCAATGACGCAGCGGCAGTGGCTGAATAAGATGGTCAACTCGATTTTCCCGGCGAATTGCGACGTGGCGGTGGTGATGGACGACGAGACCTATCTCACCCTGGATGGCAACGACTGGCAGGGCACTTCGTATTTTACTTCCCCCACGAAGGATGTGAGCTCCGAGGTGAAGTTCGTTTCACACACCAAGTTCCTCAAGAAGGTGCTGCTGTGGCTGACAATCAGCGAGAAGGGGATGTCAAAGCCGCTTTTCTTTCGCTCCGGGCTGGCCGTGTATGGGGAAATTTATAGTACGAAATGCCTGCCGGAAGTTGCGTCGTTCATCAAGAAATACCATAAAGGCGAAGACGCGGTGTTCTGGCCGGATTTGGCGTCGGCTCACTACTCGAAGCGATCGTTGGAGGAGATGGAGCGGCTGAATATCGATGTGGTACCCAAGTCGGCGAACCCGCCCAACGTCCCCCAGCTGCGTCCCATCGAAAATTTCTGGGCCAACCTGAAGCGTAAGATCTACTCCAACAATTTTGTCGCGAAAACTGAGGAGGAATTAATAAATAAAACGAAGAAAGAACTCAAAAACATGCCTACACCCATGTTTTCGTCCGCCATGGCGAATGTTCCGGTTAACTGCCAGAAGGCCGCTCGCAAGGGCGTGGCATTTTTTTGCAAGTGAGCTTAAATAATTACCTTCCATGGGAAATGTATCAAAAGCAATTATCTGTCTTAGCTTTTTTTTATCGCCATCCGAAAAAAGTCCATTTTTTTTAATGCAAACGTTAGACAAAGAAAAAGTTACCCACAAAATAGAAGAAATTAACTTCTACGTGTGAATCAGTTCGTTCCGACAATTTTACAGAGTAAAACTAAAATTGATAATTTTTATTTTCTTTTTCAATCGCAGGTTGTCTATAAAAGGTAAACTCTTTCGAAAAATTCGAAGTTTAGATAGAGTAGTTTCTTCTCCTTAATTCCAGAAATTTCAATATCTCTTAATAAAATGTACGTGAAGGAAATTCAAACTTAATGTGGCTTGGATGAATGTTGTTTTCATGTTGAACGAAATGGTAAGTAAAGCTCGATTCAAAGTAAATCTGGACGCACGGTTTAATACACCCCCGCGTCCCTGGTGGTTGGAACAAACAACGTTTGACAGGCATTTGTTGATGTTTCATTGGCGAAGAAATTGGTGAAAAGTATTTCTGGATTGATCGACGCATCTCGAAATTAGGGATCATGGAACTTGAGAAAAGAAAATTAATTGTACAGTAACATCTAGAGAATCCTTCGTGGTTTGCCTCAAAACTAGCAAAAGTGTTACAATTTCCAAAGTCAACGGTGTGTCTTGTAATCAAACGTTACAAGCATACTCTGAGTGTGGATAGAGCACAGCGCATCTATCATAGAAGTGGAACTAGGGACAAAGAGCTGAGGAAAAAGGTGTTGAGGTACGTGAAAGGCAACCCAGGTGTCTCCATACGTGATTTGGCAAAAAAATACGTTACGTCCTTCCAAGAGAAGGATATAAGTCTTTTTGTGCCAGTAAACATCCGAATCGCTCCCTGAAACAAAATTTAGTGGCCAAAAAGCGAGCACGATTAATATACGAACGAGTTTTGACGAAGTGGCTTGATGGCTGCATTTTAGTGGACGACGAAACATATGTCAAAATGAATTATAAACAAATCCCCGGACGAAAATTTTACCTGGCAACTGGTCGTGGGGATGTCCCTTCCAGGTATAAATTTGTTTTTGCTGATAAGTTTGCTCGGAAATTAATGATTCGGCAAGGAATCTGCAGTTGTGGCCTTAAAACCAAGGTTTTCATCACACCTCACACAATGACGTCGAAGTTTTACATTAAAGAGTGTCTGAAAAACCGGATTTTACCCCTTCATTCGGCAACACAAGACCAACGTTATGTTTTAGCCGGATTTAACCAGCTGCCACTACTCTAAGGAGGTTCTAGAATGGTATGCTGCAAACAATGTTAACTTCGTCGCCAAAGAGATTAATCTTCCGAATTGCCCTGAGTTCAGACCGTTCGAAAAATATTGGGCAATTATCAAGCGAAAACTTCGAGAATGCGGTAAAGAAGTGACTTGCCATGGCGTACAGTTCCTCCTAATGGCAAGATCAAACTGTACATACCTGTGATCCCCACTATTCCGTTGTATGAAGTGCCAAAAAATGGTGGTGTGGACCCGTAAACAAAAGCACCTACACGAAACCCACAGAAAGGATAGAGAATCTCCTTCCAACGAAACGCTCTTATTACACAGAGAACAGACGTTCATCTTCGGTCTGCTACATGTGTAAAACTTTAAACCGACATTTCAAATGTATGTCGTTATGCTCCTGGTAGGCGGCGCTGCAGTAGTTGTAATAAGTGTCATGTAAATGTTTATAAATAAAAAGCCTAGCACAAAACCTGAAAATTTTTGTTTGTTTTTCTCTACACTTGCTTCTTATACCGGCTGCCCATATTAACTTTTACACACGTTTTTCAAGAAAAGTTATATGGACATCAATGTCTGTTCTCTGTGCTTATTACTTTCTAAATGAACAGTAAGCAATACACATTAAGATTTCCGTCTGGTGATTAATTAAAATTAGGGTTATCAAACTCACTGTAGACTGTCGGAATATAATAAGACCTCCGCTGATCTCGATCTGCCGATTTTCATCAAGTACAAAGACCTTGTTGAGTTCCTGTACCAGCGTGTACGAATCCTGAAATCCGTAGCATCCGATCTGCAGCAACGCTCCAGCCGATTCAAGCAAAGGTGGCCGGTTACGTTCCTCCTCCGAAGAATTATATCCAATCCAAACTCAAGAAGAAGAAGTTTGGAGAAAATTGATGCTATCTTTAAATTTATAACATTGTTTTTAGTTTACTACTGATTTCAGCTAAAAATGTATTGAACAAACTGGTGGTTTGTATGTTGGTCACTTTATCAATTCAGAGATTTACAGGAACATCCCTGCCTATAGAAATATACCATAGAATATCACTCTTTCGAAATGTTTGGACATTGTTCGTATTATATACAGCCCAAAACTCGCCATAAAACACAGCATATCATGAACTCATGGATATCGATGGTTAAGGAACTGCATATTCTTAAAAACAATGCTGAGATGTAATTCATTTAAATATTGGCTTACACTGCGCTCTGCTTGCTGACATATAAATAAGCGTACGATACCAGATGCAATCAAATTTCTTGCCCACGCACGAGCTTGATCAGCCAGCTCGAAAATTATTCTGGGGTCGCGTTGTGGATCTCGAAACGAAGAACTTTTTCTCACAAGCATTCGTACAAACAGTCATAGGCGTAGCCGGGGGGGGGGGGGGGGGGGGGGGCCGTTGCCCCCCCCCCCCCCTAAGTTTTGATTTTATTTTTAGAATTTTATTATTTGTTTCAATATATTATTATTTATTTTTTATCTCTAGAAGGTTGCAAGGTAACTTGTTGCAATACAGTTGATGTTACTCCAATACTACTCAATTAAGTCACAATCAAGTCACTGTATCCAAATATGACGATTTTGTGTTGCTTGGGATGTTCGTCAGATTGCTCCTTTGCCTAAATAAAAAAGCCAAACTACGCGAAGTTGCCTCGATTTTGTAACAAGTTGTAGCAAAAAAGCGTAAAAAATTGACATCCATGAGAAAAAAGTTGTAATTATATAATAGTTTTTAAATAGTAACGAGTAACAATTTTATTACAATATTTTTTCCTTTAACCTAAAACCCAACCTATGTAGCCTAAAGTATCTGAAAACCCCAAGCAGCACACAACAGTCAAAACTGGTTTCAGCAGCTCTATTGTGACTTAATTGAGTCACAGAGCAGTCACCTTTACTGGGTTGAAACAAATGTGCTACTAGGGAAATATCTCCTAATCTGTAATGTAAGCTATTAGATAAGCATTGATTGCTTTTTTTCCCCGCTAGCTGAAAGTTGAAGAAGCTATGCTCAATAAAATGTTCAGTTCTTGGTTAATCAAAAAACTAAATATTCAAACCTATGCTATAGCTTTCAGAAGCCAAATAATACTAGATTAAGAAACACAGTTGATAGTTAGAAAAAGTATCAACAAAAAATATTTATTTGAACTATTCATGGCATGGGTCAAACCACCCCGTTACCCCGCTTTCCCCGTTTTAGGGTACTGTAGTTTCGTATTCTTGAGAATATATGTTGATCATACCTTACAGTTTGATTCAGCGTGTGAGAAGCAGAACAGCAAGCTAGTCAGGGCGAGAAGTTTCAGTTGTCTTATCCTATCCTATTCAAATAATTTATCCGTTTTTATGAGCATGAGCAGGATAATGAGCATGATTGACCGCCCGAAGATGTTATTCCGTTACTGCCAGTTCAGCTGTTATTACTCAGAAGATCAACAGATGATGCAAACATGCTCAATGTGTAAAACTGGTGATCCCAAACTAAGGCAATACCGGCGCTGGCCTCGCCCGAATGCAGGTCAAATAAGGAAAGGGTAGGAATGGGTTAACGTTTATTTGGACGTTTTATTGGAAGCCGAGACCACCGCCGCACTTCCACGAGAAATCACTGGGATTTTGGATGACAAGATTGGGTGGCAGCAGGGTTCGTTTTGGTAAACAATAAGCTGAATTCACGCTTCGTTTAGTAAAATATTTAAATACTAGTACCGATTTCTGATTCGAACCGATTACAACAGTAAGGATGCTATTGGGGCCACACACAAAGTGTAATGGTGTTTTTTCATCGGAAAAACAAGGTGATTTTTTATAATGTTGGAAATCCGATTTGATCTGAGTTAAACCAATAATAAGGATGCTATTGGAGCCACTCACAAAGTGTGATGGAGGTTTTCCGTTAGGAAAACAAGGATAATTTTATGAACGCTTGAGAGACGCTTTGTTGTTCTCTTACTGTGCTCACTCGATCACTCGTTACACCGAATTATAGATAACCGAAATGGCGATGATGAAAAAATAAATCCAAACCTCTATCTTGGTTGCACGCCATAGACTCACCTACTAGATGCAAGCAAATTGCCCGTAACATCTTGCTCAACCAACATTATTCACTCAATGAGCAAACCCGTCAGCTGCTCAAGCGGTACTCACTCACCATGCGAGAGGCTTCCTCGCCAATCAATAATAGTTCATTTCATAGAGTGAAGAGATAAACCGCAATGGCAAAAACACGCACATTCACTCTCCTGTGGAATCGATAGGGGGGTGATGAACAGTGGTATTATTTTTTGCTCTCCTCTCGCAAGTAGCGAACTCTCGACTGTAAATCGTGAAAACGCTCATGAATCAACAACACTGATCCAAAGTAGCTGCTAACGCTGCTTCTTCTGATAGCAAGCCCAACTTCCCTTCGTGTTTCGCCTTTCCTCTTCCAGTTTCAAGCCTTTGCCAAAATGCCTGTCAGCCAGCGGAGAGTGCAGGTATCCCAAGACAAGCGGTGCTGGATCTGCTTCTGAACTGGCCACCACGCCAGAAACTGCTCCTCCAAGTTCACCTGCTGAACGTATCGAAACCGGCACAATATGTTGCTACACAATTCACCCCAGTCCAGTAAAAGTTCATCCACTCCAGCCGTGGCGTCAAATTCCCGTTTTATATAAGTTCCACCCTTGTCGTCAAACCAAGGACCGTCTACCTCTTTCCAACAAGTAAGCATGTCGGTTCTCCAGCATGGCTCTCCTCGAAACAGTCGTTCTGCAGAGCGTCAACGATCACGGACATGTATTCCAACCCCGAGCCTTACACCACAATCAAATCTAGAGTCGGGTCATTCTCTACGAGCCTCCAATTTTTCGTGATCGAGCATCGTACCGCTGATCTACCCACCATGTACGTGCCGATTTCCTCCTGGAAACTTCTGAACGTCCAATTGGCTGATCCTGAATTCCACTAAATTCGAAACCAATGCAAACCAATCTATTCATTCAATTACCGAGCAGACTTGCGAATGGGGTGCGAAACTCTATGCTGCAACCACAACCCGAAACTCTACAGCACGATACGTTGATCACTTGTCAAAAACCAACAATCCGGAGGTTATTTTGGGAAATTCGGAATCTACTGCCGAGCTTGGAGCGCCGACTCGGGCGTGGATCCTATAAATTCGGATTTTGCTGCCGTTCGTACAAAATGCCTTTGCGCACTTCCACTTGATTAGACGCCATTTCACTGAATGTAACAAGAATGTAAACATGTTGTACCACGAAATAAATTGGAGAGTTTCAGCTTTCATATAAGTGAAACGTTTCAGCGATCCGTGAAATAATTCAAAATCTACACCGAACGAAAAGTGTCCGAAATTTAACGTGGACAGGCTTTACTGGATGACCAATTTCAAAATCATTCAATACCGATCAGAATCCATTCATGTAACATTTTTCCTTCCAACTCAATCCAGTGGTTACTAGGAAACACGGCTTACTTTGTAGCGAAGTACGTATTTACACACAGACATTTTACGAGAGTAAACTTTTTCCAACAATCGCCATAAGAAGGGTAAAAATCGTCACTCACCTAATGTTTCCATCATCACAAAACATCCGAATTTCACCTGCTCCTCAAACCTCACAAAAGTGACCCACATTTTTTGCAATTAAATCACCCCATTACCGCACCGCAAGGTACGTTACTATGCAACAAAACAACTTCCCTTTTCACGTTCGCCGAGAGTACTCTCGATTTTTTTTTTCTCGCTCTCTTCCCCTCTCGTTCCCCATCCCACGTTGACTAATGCTTACTCATGTTTGCTGATTGCTACAGCCTACCCACCGTGATGCCGGTAGGATTTCGCTTTCAACGGTATACATATGGGCATCGGTACAAATTTTGTAATAAGGTATACTCGAGATTGTTACATTACATATGCTCGTGCACTCCGCCGCACCGAGTCGCCTTTGGCCGTGGTTCTCCAACCTGTTTCCTCCCTAGCTCAAGTTGGAGTGCTGCTCTCCTACGATCTATCATTATGCACTTTGAGGCGCTTCGACTCCGAGCCTACTAAACACTGCCTGAGGTACCTACCTAGTTCGATTCGGATGATCCTCGTTTGTGGCCATCAGATCTCGAGCCCAAGCGCGGCTCACACGGTAGCGATTACCGTAATACATGTTATCACATCTAATGTTTTTCTCCTTTTCCTGCGTCATCGTTTCTAACATTGCTCACTCATTTCTTTTTTTTAGCTCCAACTTGCAGCAGTACCATTGAAGGGGGTAACCTTATATGACCTATCCCAAGTAGGAGGAAACCTACCTGCGATCCAAAGCGGAATGTGTGAAAGTGTGTCCATTCGTCCGTTAGCACTGCAGGAAAAAAAAAGTGCACATTGGTTTCGTAATGTTTGGTACCACTTTACCGAAGGGGGCTTAGCGCCACAAAAAGGTCAAGCGCAATTTGACGAGAATGTCATAGGAGGCGGATCCGATTTTTGATCCGCTGTCATGACGATTTGCTGCGTAAGACGAATCCTATTCACTTTCGAAAACTCTATGCAACGCGATAATAAATCCAGCAGTCTCAGTAAGAAAAGACAATTTTTCTTCTCCGATGAAACTTCACACGCATTCGCACGTGTTTCGTTTCTCCGCATTTAAATTTTGTTCAAATCAACTCAGCGCGCTCTGTGGTTCGGTAACTCAACAACAGCTGTGATGTGCGGTGGAAGTTTTTTCCCCGTAGAAGCGGTGAAGCGCTGGGATGATCCAGCGAGATAGGCGTGTCGTTGCATTATTCACGGATGCTCCAAAATTTTATGATAATTTGCAATTTATGATAATTTCGGCGATTGTGGGCGCAGACTGATCTAATTAGGAGAAACTCTGAATTCAACCTGTGCCAAAATTCCACTTATACTCATCCCTTTTGCCGGTAGGCTTGGTTCCTTCTTCGTTTTGGAGTTCTGTAGCGAGCCTTTCGGTGGCTCTCAACTTTTTTGGATGCTCTTGTGCAGTAATTAAATGAGCGCTTTATGAACGAGTGAACTATATTCACAGGGAATCCGAGATAATTTTCAAAATGAAAAATGTCCGCGAAAACAATAAAAATCGAAGCTGCTTTCTCAGGTTTGGTTACACCTTGACTTGGCTGACTTGCTGACTTGGCTGCCTGAAACTTCTGAAAAATGTGTATATGCTCTATAAATAAGTAAATTTATGGCTTTTATCGAGGCCGGAAGGCGCAAATTATGAACAAAACTGTGATCGCATATCATTAAGTCTAAAAATATCTGAATGAGTCAAAGCAGGCTTTATATTTTTCATTTCCAATTATAATCCATAATTCCCAAATGAACACACTCTTGGCACAATTTCCACAATGGCTAAAAGCTATACCCGAGTTTTAGTTTGACGGTTGAGAAAAGAGTAAGATTGTGTTTCTTCGTGTGGATTAGGATCGTAATTGGTTTGGTAAGGTGTAATTAAGGTAAAATAAGATTTTAAAGTTTATTTCGAAGGTAGAGAGCAGGAAACATACATATTCATTTTATGCATAATATTTGTAAACTCGTCAATAAATAACTCTAGAATCTCTATGAAGCTTTGAGCCCAAACCAATTAATAATTTTCCAAACAGTTTGCACGGACGCACACAGAAAAAAAAAGCGTTCCCAAAAATGAAAACGGACCGTGAACTAGTTCACGTTTTCAGGATTTTTCCCTTTAAACGTTAATTAGTTCACGATAACGTGATTCAGTTCACGGTGTATTTTTGCTTGTTCTCGAATTCATGACTGCAGTTCACGGATCTGGGCACGGATTCACGGATTTCGGTGCACAGTACAGCGTTCTATAGACTTAGACGAAAAGAAGTATTCGTGGTTTGTGAATTAACAACATTTTCCTGGAAGATTTTAAATAGAAATTATCTTGAGATAATAACTACACCGTGTCCAATATATTCTCATACAAAATAAAACTCTTTTTATTTCAAATCGATAATCCAGATTTTATTGATAACTTTACCCATTATATTGCAATATAATACTGATCAACTACAGCATATGTTTTGGAATAATACCGCCTTTAACCTTCTTGACCAGCTCCAGACGTTTTTCGAAACCGTCACAGGCGGCACGCACGATTTCCATCGGCATTTCGTCCCAAATTCGTTTGATTACGGTTTTGAATTGGTTCATATTAGACGCCCTGTGGTCATTTACCTTCGCCAGCATGTATGACTATACGAAATAATCCAAGGGATTCAGATCTGGTGAACTGGGAGGCCATTCATTCTTGTCCAAAAAGTCGGTCAAATTTTCTCGGCACCAGCCCTGAACGAGATATGCAGTATGCGATGGCGCTTTGTGCTGCTGAAACACATAGTGATCATCTCCAAACACCTCTTGTACATATGGCTTGACAACTTTCTCCAAAACTTCCGTTTTATAATATACGGCATTCACTTTAACGCCTTTTTCGATGAAAACCAGTGGTAGTTTGCCTCGCTTGCAAATTCCTCCCCAAACCATCACTGACGCAGCACTTTGGAACCGTGGAATATTCCTATCACTCTCCGCAACAGTTCTCGAAGAGAGAGCCCACAATCTGTCGTTCTGGACATTGTGGGATTGTTGCGAGACGAATAACTTTTCGTCGGAAAAGATAAATTCTTCCCCACCGTGCCGCGACAAAAGCAGACTTGCTCTTTCGAGTCGTTTCCGCTTGGAAGGTTCCGAAACTCCGTGAACCTTACGTTTATTGAAAGCTTCGAATCCGAGGTCATTTTGCAGTATATTGTGCATTGACGATATCGAAATATTCAGATCTGCGGCCATTTTACGTACAGAGCGCTGTAATTTTCGTCTAATCCGTTCCCTGACCACTTTAACAACTCGTGCAGTCCGCACCGTACGAGTACGACCGGATCTCTTCCGGTCATCCAACGAGCAGGTATCACGGTACCTTCGGATGGTTCGGTACACAAAATCCCGCTTTACTCCGAGGTTTTTCAAATTTCTGAAAATAGCGCCCGGGCACTAACCTTTCAAAAACTTTTTTATCACCACAGCACGAAACTCCTTTATCGCTGGTAAAAGATAAACACAGAATGAAAACAATCGGACATAACCTAAAAGCGTTTGTATAAACTTGTAACGTCATTGTGGACCCTATTGTTTTTCTATTTTTGTTTTTGTTTTTCTTCCTTCAAGTAGTTTGCCCTTTTAGTACAAGTAAAGCTTTAAGGAACCTGTAGATATTTCCTGTACCACCTGTAGATATTTCCATCTAGATTTTGAAACCATCATTAATATTAATGATGCCGGTATTAGTTTAAACTTTTCTATGACTGGACTGTACGATAGGAGTCAAGGCAAATTGGCCAGATTAGATCCGACACGACAATCAAATTTTGGTCTTTCAAAGTCAGCCATACAAAGAAATGCTTTGTACGGGGTGGAAAATTACGCAGTTGTTTTTGACTCATACCAAGCTACTTCGGGTCCTTTGAATCGATTTGAGTGGAGAACTTTCCTGTTTTCAGTTGTTAATTTAGTCGTAGTGAAAAAATTAATACCGGAGAAGAAATAATTATTGAAAATCTAAACTCGATAATCGGAATTTATTAAGTGCCAGATCACTGGATCATAACAATTAATAAATTGTTCTAAATTTTGTGAATTATAAAAATTCAGGCCCTCTGTGCCCGGTCTACGCGGGCGGCTAGTATCGACAAGTATTGTCGATTCTGGACGGACCATTAGCAAGGACAAGCTCCATCTATCGCTTGTTGTTGGTGACACCGCTTTTAGACCATCAGATCCAGTTTCGGTCACGGCACCTTGGTAGCGCAACATCTACTATTGTGTAGGACGGCTTTCTTGCTACACTGTGCGGTATGAGCTAAACACCGTGAAAATTATCAGCTCAACACTCCACGACTTCTGGGGACGCCTTTACCCCTAATTTGCTAGCCAAATTTGTGCTGAGGCTGGTGCATGCGAAAAACATCCAACGAGGGAGCGGATACACCGAAAAGAAAACAATAAGGTCAGATCTGTCCGAAAATTTACTCGTTTTGTAGAACCCAATAAAACGTGATGTCACAGGAGGATACTATTAGGTTTTCCCTGAATAAATTCTTAGTTGTTTAATTTAAATGAAATCGTTACACTCAATAAATTTAAGATAAATAGTTTCGCGGCTCGTAAATTTGAATAATACATTATTTCTAGTTTAGATTCTCCACTTTGTTATGTGCGTCACTTGGTTTGTATATATTAATTAGTTTGGATTGGGTTCCTTTCAGCTGTTACATTTTCCCCCTTAGGTTAATTTTGAAGATTTTAATTCGCGTAGTTAATTTATTTTATAGCTTTATTCTACAATTTGAATATTTTGTTTTGCACATTTGGGTTCAGAACTGTTATCTTTGAAAACTTTTGAGCAACCCGCCCTGAGAGGGTTGTTTTCTGCCGGGTAAATTAAGACAGAGTTAACGGTCCTTTTTAGTTAAGAAGGTGGCGCTTAAGACGTTAGCTGAGCGTAACAAGGAGAACGTTATAAACATAGTGCAAAACTACACCAACACATACGTGAAGCATGTTGAGTAGTTGCACGACACCAATGCAAGGAAAATGTGTATGAGAATATATTGGACACGGTGTATACGGTAGGCAGTACACAGTTTAAGCATCAAACATTATAAGTGTTAATTGTCAGGATGTATCGATAATATAACATTAATCTGGGTTATGTTTCATTACACACATAGGAAAAAAAATCATGGCATTGAAACCAATTTTGAATATGTTGGAATAAACGGCAACACTGCGTCTCAACTGTAGGTGGATTCTGTATGAATGAAATAATGAAAAACTTACACTCCCGCTTCATTTTACTCAATTTTTGAGTACAATTGTATACCATCTCTTTTTCTCTCACGGAAATGTTACTCAATTTTCGTAAAAATTACTCATAAAATTGAGTAGATCCACTTTTTACGAAAATTGAGTAACATTTCCGTGAGAGAAAAAGAGATAGTATACAATTGTACTCAAAAATTGTGTAAAATGAAGCGGGAGTGTAGATAAATTTTTGGGGGTGTTAGGGGGAAAAAAAAAAAAAAAAAAAAAAGAAGATAAAAGGAAAAAAAAGCACGGGAAATAATTTGTTCTTCAAAATGAGATAAACAGGTCATGATTTCATGCATATGTTGTGTTTTTGTGTTATGAATATACACCATGAACAATATTCATGATATCATGAACTATTTTTCCGCCGCAATGAAATCATGATTTGATCGGGTTAAAACCATGAGCTGAATTCCTGATACTGAAAACTTTATCCATGAATCTGGCAAATCTACTTTATCGACTCTAGATCTAAACAATAAAAAAATCGATCGTCGGGATTCGAACCTGGTGTTGATGTGAAGAGCGGTGATAGGACCTGGTTAATGTACTTACTACACTATTGTAATTCTTGAATAGTTTCTTGATTAGAGAAGATGATTACACAACTTTAGATTAGAGGCAAAATAACTCTTCCAAAGTTCATGACTCGCATCTGTCATTTCATTCCTGAAACTCTCAATAAGAGACATGAATTCATAAAATAAGATAAGAGCTAGTTTCATGATTTTTTTTATTCATAAAAACAGAAACGGATTTGTTTCCGTGCGACAGTAAAAGAATCGAACATGCCCGATCGGGTAAAAATATACGGGTGGTGCCACAAATTGGACCTCTAAATATTCCCGGGGGGGGAATGGGGGGGGTGGGGGGGATTTTGGGGGAAAATAAAGAACTGCAAGGGGGGGCGGGGGTGAAAAGAAAAAAAACACGCGGGGGAGAAGGGGACAAAAAAAAAAATGGGGAAGGGGAGGGAAGCGGGGCGGGGGGGGGGGGGGGGGGGGGGGGGGGAGGAGGAAAATGTTGGGGGGAAGGAGGAAAGGGGAAAAAGGAAGGAGAAAAAAATATTGGAGGGTGGGGGGGGGGGGAGGAAAAAGGGGGGGGGAGGGGGGGGGGGTCGGGCGTTCAACAAGCAGACGACCGAGACCGGAAAAAGAGGAAGAAGCCATCGGTGTTACAGCAGGAGAAAGACAGCGCGCAACTACAGGAAGCAGAGAATCTAAACTGTAACACCCAAAAAGGAATTCGACGCACAGAAGCAAAAAATGGGAAGAAAAAGAGAACAGTTCAACATCATCATCAAAATGGTCAGAAATCAGGGAAAAGAGGAGTCAGTGCAGCACGTCTCTCTACGAAAAGAATGGCAGCCCTAAGTTTGCAACTTTAAACTGAAGAACTGAACAATAAAAACTTGAAATTCGTTCCATAAAAAACGTATTTATGACCCATAAGGCTCTGATGAAAATCTATAGAAAAAATGACAATGATCCATAAAATACAGCAATAAGATCCATACTTTATATAAATTCAAGCAATAAAATGTCAAAAATTTACCGTTATACATCTGCACTCAGGAAATTCCGGAGAAATTTGCGAAATGGGCGAATCTGCTTTTGTAAACAAACTTTTAAGTCGACGATTTCGCGCGCATAAAAGCTCAATTTATTAAACAAAGACCATAATTGGGTATAAGAAAGCTTCTGCTAGCCAAATGTGGTCTTAATTTTTCAAATTGAGCTTTTATTCGCTAAAAACCGCCGATTCAAATGTTTGTTTACAAAAGCAGATTCACCCATTTCGCAAATTTCTCCGAAATTATCCGTACGATTTTCATACGATCGGAACTATGCACCACAAAGCAACGGTCCAAGACTCATTCTATACGAAATCGTATGAAAGGATTATTGTTGCATTGGTCGAGAAAAACATGCGTCTTAAAGACTGGACACGGAAAAAATGAGACACACAAAAATGATTACCAAAAATTCATCTTAAATTGGATGCTTCTCAAATTTTCAGGGATTAAATAACTATATATTAGCTATGTTTTGGCATAATTTATTAATTGAATTTCCTCCCCCAAGCTGAATGCTCGTACATTTCTCTTAACACTGCTCATGAGATCTTGGGCGAGGCTTTGTCCATCTTCCTTACACAATTTCTCCCAGTTTTTCTTCAAAGCTTCATCGGTTAGAAATGTTTTTCCATTATTCTTCAACTTCTTCTTCATTATCGCCCAAAACTTTTCGATCGGACGAGGTTCTGGTGTATTTGGCGGGTTCGCCTCCTTCGGGACCACATTAACGCCCTTCGCTTCGTACCAATCCATTACAGGCTTGGCGTAATGGCACGAAGCGAGATCCGTCCAGAACAGCGTGGGACCACGGTGAGAGCGGAGGAAGGGCAGCAAGCGCTTCTGCAGGCATTCCTCTCGATAAATCTGCCCGTTTATGGTACATAAACATAACACTCTAAACTAGTATTACCCAAAATTTCATTAATTTTTACCCACGCGATAAAAAGTTACACCCAAAACAAAGTGTCGCATTTTTTCCGAGTCCAATCTTTATACACCCAAAATAAACAAGCAAGATTATAATGCAATTTCGCATGTGGGTAAAAATGCAACACAGCAATTTGCGTTGAAAAATAAAATGTGTGCGTGAGGTTGTGCAGTGGTGTGAGATTGGAGTTCAAAAATCAGATGACTCACAAAAATAAAAAGAGTATTTTCCAGAACCGAGATACGAACCATGGCCGTCAGCATGGTGGCTCTTGATGTTTTCTATTTGGCCTCGTTATCAAGTTTGGACGACAGGGAATAGAAACCCTACAGTTGGTTCGCTTGGCGAGGCACTCAGCGGTACATCAGTAAAGGAAGTGGATATATTTTCCTCACCTGCATGGCTTCGCTTATTTCATGAAACGCTTGCTTCGACGCGCAGCGGTTGCTTCGACTGTCGAGGCACTAAACGGGACGGCGATTTTTGTTTCGATCTATTTGTGTCGGCCAGCCGGTTGCATACATTTGCATGGATTTGTTTGTACCATAAAACGCTTTGTGGATCAAGATGGGCAAAATTGCCTTCGCTGAACCATGTGGATTTCTCAAGATATGATTGCAAAAACTGCAATTGCATTTTATGCCATCTACTTTTGGCTGTAAACTTTCGATTGACATCACTTATCAAGCGTGTATAGTCTCGTGGGATTGTGGGTCGTCTCTGGATCCCGAGGTTCATGGTTTGAATCCCGATTGCAACTTTTTTTTCTGTGAGGAAATTTTGCATACGACCGTCCTATGAAGTTCTTTGCATTAGATAATCGTATGAAATTTGCAATAATATCTTCTGGCAAATTTCCATACGATATTCCTATGAATTCCTCTCGATTTGTTCGCTCAGTGTAGGGAATGATCGATAAAATTGTACGGATTACCCATAAGCATATAACAAATGTTCCATAAAAGGTTCAATATCATTACTTTAGCTTATGAAATTGATGCTTAGAATGTAACATTTGTGAACCAAAATATATGCACGTTATCAATAAATTATTGAAAATCTACATATAGGGTCCATGTCCCTTGACGCAGCCTAATATGCAACGGTTGATGACCTTTTTTATTGTTACTCATAAAGTAATTGATCTGGAAACAATATTCAACCAGTTATACGTTTACTTAGATAAGTTCAATAAGGGAAGGTCCATTAATTATGTCACGCAGTAAGGGGGAGGGAGTTTGGGAATACGTGACAATCCATACCAAAAAATTTGAAGGTCCATGAAAAAACGTGACAAGGGGGGGGGGGTTATAAAAGGTCACTTTTTGCGTGACATAATTAATGGAGGTTCCCTAAGACGTTCATTGTTTTGAACCACGAAAAGCTAAAAAACTTACTTCTTGAGGACGAAAACATTCTACGGATATGGATGTAATGTCGGTCTAAAGGGTGTTTCGATCAAAATTTGGTCGACTTAAACTTGACGCATTTCCTTTCATCGTGCATTAAAATTTTTTGCACATTTGAAGATGTGTGCGTGTAGCATCATGCCTCTATTTTGATTTTGAGATTAGCACTTCAGTTATCAAAATGTCGTCGAAGGAAGAGAAGCAACGCATCAAAATTTTGCACGTGCATGGCGAAAATCTAAACTACTCTCACGCCAAGTTGGCGAAATTGTTGAATGTGGCTAAATCAACTGTTGCTAACGTATTAAAAGTGTTCGGTGAACGTTTCTCGACAGCCAGGAAAGCTGGATCGGAGGGGAAATCGAAAGCCGGAGGCCCCAGCGACGACAAAAAGGGTTGCTCGCTGTTTCGAGCGGAACCCCAACCTCTCCGTCCGAGATGTCGCAAAGAAGCTGGGAGTGTCGCCTTCAACCGTGGATAGACAAAAACGGAGCTGGACTGTCGATTTACAAGAAAGTGGTGACTCCAAATCGCGAGGATAAACAAAACACGTCGGCCAAAGCACGATCGCGAAAGTTCCACACGACGATGCTGAAGAAGTTTGATTGCGTGGTTCAAGACGATGAAACTTACGTCAAGGCAGACTTTAAACAGCTTCCTGGACAGACATTTTATACGGCAACAGGACGGAGAGAAAGGTGGCAGATATTTTCAAGCACATTAAACTGTCAAAGTTCGCGAAGAAATATCTGGTTTGGCAGGCCATCTATACCAGTGGCTTGAAGAGCAACGTTTACCTTGCGACCGGAACCGTCAACCAGGAAATTTATCTGAGCGAGTGCCTACAAAAACGTCTACTTCCTGAAGCGACACAATTGTTCCGTTCTATTTTGGCCGGATTTGGCATCTTGCTATTACGAAAAAAAAAGCCATGGAGTAGTATGCTGCCAACAACGTTCAAGCTGTGCCCAAGGACAAGAACCCTCCCAACACGCCACCCAATCGAACAATATCGGGCCATCGTCAAGCGGAACCTTAAGAACACCCAAAAAGCTGTTGTGAGCGAGAAAAAGTTTCAAGGCAAACTGGCGTTCTGCGGCGAATAAAGTGGACAAGGAGACTGTACAAAATCTTATGGCAGGTGTTAAACAAAAGAAAAACAAAAGAATATTTTTCCTGTATTCTGTATTAACTGAACTTGAAAAAAAAAGAATTTGACTTATTAATAAAAACTTTGATCGACTCACACACATTACTATTTGACCAAATTTTGATCGGAACACCCTTTAATTAAACAGGCATTTGGATTGGATTTAAATTGCATTTGGTTGAGATTCTCATTCTCTTCTTGAATTGTTTTTGGAATGTGTGTAGATTGTATCTGGATTGGATTATATTTAAATTGGATGTGGATTGGTTTTGGATTGGATTTGGATGAGATTAAGATTGATTATTTTGGTTTTGAATTGAGATTGGATGGGATTCGGTTGAAATTGGATTTATATTAGTTTAAAATTCCACTTGGATTTAATTTGGCTTGAATTTGCATTAGATTTGGAATGCATTTATGTTGGATTGGATTGAGATTGGATTAGATTTTCATTTGATTTAGATAAGATTTAGATTGGGTTTTTCGTTTGATTTGGATTTGACTGAAAATAAAATTGATTTGAAATGTTTTTGAATGAGATTTGCTTTATATTTGAATAAGAATTGGATTGGTTTTTAAATGACTGAGATTTGAATTGGGAGTGGCTTTATATTGGATTTGGATTTAGATTAGATTTAAATAAGATTTTTATGAGATTTGGATTGGATTTTAATGGAATTTTGAGCTTCTGCGCGTTTCCAAAAAACTGTTCTAGATTGTTAAAATATTTTTGCTACAAGGTTTTGGGGATCCAGAAAGAAATTGAGGCTTCTGCTTACTCCAGAATTTTAGAACTTAAAAGATTGATTTTATTTTCATCAGATTTTTTTTCCTGAATTTCCATCTAATTAAGGTTCACCTTAGATGTTCTAGTTACATTAGAACACCCAATACCCAGCTCAGTTTGATATGGCAACGAACCATAGATTCAGGCAATTCAGATACCTACGAATGTCAACAGTTGATTAAACGTAAATGCCAAAATATCCAAAGCATCTCCACTAAGCCAAATCATTAACAGAAAATATCGTATGATTAGTTATCGTAACATTTCGACCATGCACAGTATTAAAGTATATTTCCCAAAAATAGGAAATTTAACAGTTTATTTGATCAGTGAACTTCAAGCCTTTTCCTAGCCTTTCCTTGACGATCTTTCCTTGATTCAGGATGTATTCAAAAGCGGAATCGAACATTGGATGAGTAAACAGAAAAATCCACTGTTTAGTACTCATGATTGTCTCCATAGAATACAGCAGTTGTCCTTAGGATCGACTGATTGATTATTTTCATTGTTAGTTATTATATTCTACTCGTTGCCATGGAGATGAGAAATTATTTTATCAGTGAAGTGATTGCAATTTTCAACACCAGTAGTTGTCAGTTGTGATTGATGTATGAGTTTCAATCTTCCGTATCTAAGCCCCATCTAATGCTAAAGTTTGTCCTGCTTATTACTATCTACTCCATGTATTTTGACGGAGTCCATTCAATATCATCGACTGATTTTACTATCAAGGCTGAACAAGGAAATGTCCAAACGCCCAGTTGTCTCAAATACCTTCGATTTGTCCAATTGGAATCCACTTGAATCCATCCAGCAAGCCTACTCAGATCGTAACTCGATGAAGTTTATGGCGGTTCCTATTTATGAGCAATCGAAAATTGAGATTATAACAGGCTTCCGTCTTTTCAGTTTGCCTGTCAATCGAAAAGTGGAGAACCCATGATGATTTTTTGTTATGATCCCGAGAAAAATTTAGATTTTTCTGTTTGCTTCGATCGAAAGATGTTGACAACCGTCACGGGTCGTATGAACATACCCCTGGTTTTGGCGCACCTACTATGTTCAAAGACAAATTATAACCAAACCCTTTCAAATCCATTTTCAAATGTCAATAATTCACAAATAATCAACAATTTACAGCTCTGTCGAAACTTTCTGTTTTGCAAAATCCTCATCCTGATGCGAAAGTCGGTACTTTTCGCCCGACGAAAATAAGGTAAACACAAAAGCAAAGATCACAATCACTCTGTCGTTGCCGCCGCAATCGTCGCCTTTTCGAACCTCTCTCCGGCGGGGACTGGCAGTGACTCGAGCAGCTGATGCGAGAAGGTGGGTGGATTAAATAAACATAAATAATCGCAAACAATATCTCAACGGGATTCGGGCGAAGGACTTGCGCAAACTTCAACTCCAACCCGCGAAAGTGATATTGGCTGCATTCGAACGCGTGCGTGGCGAGATGTGTAATTGTTGCACATGGTTATTTTTATACTCACCAGTTATTGAAACGTTAATCCAGTTTGGTCTCATTTTTCTATAGGGGTTTTCTCGCGCGTGTCCTCCTTTTGCCCTCTACACAGCGTTCAATCTGCTCGGTGGATGTTCTTTACGTAATTTTGATACCCAAATCTCCCAACCAACGAACGATCGGTCACTGCTAGATGGTGCTTCGTACAATCCAAAGTTGCAATCTTTCAAACTTCTTCAACTGCTTCCCTTCGGTGCTGTCTTCGGTGCTCTTTTTTTATTTTTTGCCGAATGCCCTCAAAAACTAGTTACATGCACAGCTTTTTTTCACTTCTTTGATCTCTGCTGTATCTTTAGCGGCCAAAAAGGCCAATCGAAAGACGTTTATTTCCTTTCGTCACTTGGTTTTCAAAAACCATATTACACAACCGACGATCGAGGACGGGGCACTTGTATAATTTCCTCCACGCGCACGAGTGAACTCTTTTCTTACAGTTGACAAATTACTTCACTACCTACTTAAACCCGATGACGACCGAGCTGCAAACGTTCACTCTCTTTTACCCCGGGTAAAAATTACGAATATTGAATTAAACTGAATGTTAGCTCAAATTTAAACCTGCGCGCCTCTTCAAGCGACGAACCCGACCGTCGTGGTTAAGCGCCAATGCGAAACTGCGCGACCGATCGACCCAAAACGGACCTCAAAGTCAAACCCTCCACCTTCCTCCAAACGATGGCGGCGAGTTGGTAGGAGAGATGGATTCGGAGAAAATACATCGATCTTAAACCCAAACCGTCTGTCTGTCTCTGTCCACGCAAGGACTGCTCGGGCAAGCGACTGTTAGGAATTACCTTACTATGCCTACTCTCTACTAACGCGGCCCCGAAGTGTGTCTGAGCCGTGACGCGATCGGAACCTATCTGCGGGTTTGCTGCGCTGGGGTTGGAGGAAAAGCTGCGATGAAGTAATAATGAAATGCAACTCCCCCACCTCGTCGTGTGCGCGGCATTTCACGCCGAGAAGCACTCACCGTCGAAGGCAACGACGACGGCATGATCCGAGACTGCAAGTGGATGGGCCTTTAGCCAGTGTGCGCGATGCTTTTTTCTCGTATTGCGGAAGAGGGCCATGTGATTCGGTGCACGCTTGCCGTTGAAACTGAAAGTGATGTCCGTGTAGCAGCGAGTGTTGCATACCTGCTGGGGAAAATGTTGCGCGGTGTTTGAATGGATGATGGTAAAATTGAAAAATAAATTGAGGTTTTATTTTGGCAATGGAAGAAATTTCAGAACCAAATAAATTCAAATGTTGGAGTTCTCAAAAGAAAACACAAATATAAGACCAGAACAAAAATGAATAAAATTCAAAACAGAAAACTAGTTTTCGTTCTACAGAAACTACACGTAGACTAACCAATGCAAGTCTTTTGCAGCCAAACGAACTGTCGGAAAGTTAAGCCAAACGAATATTGCTCATATGGAAGGGATGGAGAAAAAGAGGTAGAGATCAAGCATGTTTCGTTTCATTGTTCGCAACTTGACTAGTCATATATATTTTTTTTTCATAGTTTCCCCGATTTTTTATTTGACGTATAACATTCTACAAGTCACAAAGCATTAAAGCAAAGCATTGCGGTATGGTTCAGATAGCAAAACTAGGTGAAATAAATTAATATCTCAAATAAAATAAAAGGTACCGGTATGAATAAGGGGTGTACCGTTTAAAATCTGCAAACACACAAAATTCATTCTCAATACTCGAGTTTTTATCCGATTGTTACCAAATTTCCAGGGAGTGAAAAGAAACAATTAAAGTTAGTTTTGGCATCATTCATTTAATTTATTTCGCCTTTTCATTCAAATGCACCATCCGTGGCCTTAACCCTAGCCAGAATGTTCTGCACGACCTCAGAATCAACAGTTTTTAGCATATTAACCCATGCTTTCTTCATGTCTTCTAAAGCTTGTTTCAGATAGAATTGGAACAAAAACAATTGCCTGTATTTCAGTTATTTATTATTGAATTCAAGATCTTTTTTTATACATACTTTTAAGAAAAAATACGGATAAAATTATTCGTCACGGTTTCGAAGGAATTCTCGAATTTTTCCTATAACACGGCTCATTAGGCGGCGCACACCTTCTTCGTCCATCGTTTTAGCTATCTTACTCCACCAGGTCTTCATCTGATTGATGTCTTTGACAACCTTTCCCTTTGCCTTGAGTCTCCTCTTCATGATTGCCCAGTATTTCTCAATAGGGCGGAACTGGGGGCAGTTGGGTGGGTTAAGGTTTTTCGGAACAACCAGGACCCCTTTCTCTGCATACCATTCTTGAACGACTTTGCTGTAATGACAGCTTGCCAAATCTGGCCAAAACATTACGGGATGGTCGTGGGATCGAATGAACGGCAAAATTCGTTTTTGGAGACACTCTTTTTGGTATAGTTCCGACGTCATTGTCTTATTTGTAACGAAAACTTTCGTTTTTTTTGCCACAGCTGCAAATGCCCTGCCAAATCATGAACTTTCGTGCAAATTTGTCGGCAAAAACAAATTTAAATTTGGCTGGAACATCCCCCCGAGCCGTTGCCAAGTAAAATTTTTGACCTGGGATTTGCCCGAAGTCAGCCTTGACATAGGTTTCATCGTCCATCAGAAGACACCCGTCGAACTTGGTCAGCACCTGGTCGTATAGCTTCCGAGCACGGATTTTGGCCACACTATTCTGTTTTATGGTCCGATTTGGCTGTTTGCTAGCTCGATACGACTTGATTCCTTCCCGGAGTCGAGTTCTCCTCATGGTACTATGGGCAGCACCGAATTTTCTGGCCAAATCACGGTCCGACAGATTGGGATTCCTCTTAATCGTCTTCAAAATCTTACCACGCAGTTTCCGGTCGACAGTTCCACTCCAACGATTGGCTTGAGGCTTCCGTATCGTCGTCAATGTTTCCTTATACCGTTTTATAACGCGCCATACGGTATTTCTGGTCAATTTCAGCTGTTTAGCTAGCCTAGATGCAGACCACAATGGATTTTCTAAATAACTGTGCACAATTTTTTCCCTTCTTTCGGCTTCCATGTTGATTGTTTACAAAGTACAGTCGATTTGCGGAATGTCAAAAATACATGCGTGAAAAATGTCAAATGTCGGAATGTCAAAATTCCCGACACGTGGGCGCCAAGAACTTCCAAATCCGTCCACCAGGAGCGCCACAATATGAGCAAAAGTTTGTTCCAATTTTAAATGAAGCAAGCCTTACATTCTTCACCACTTTAGGTCGTTTTAAAAGATGCTCCTTCCCCAAGTAACAATTTATCAAGGTTCTGTAGATCACGATTCAAATTTGTAGAATGCTATAAGACTACGATAAAACCTTCAATGTTACTTGGGTCATCATGGCCCGGTATTTTTCTATTGGGCGCAGTTCCGGAGTGTTTGGGGGGCTCAGATCTTTCGGCACGATATCGACATCATTCGCCTTATACCACTCTAACACGTCCTTCGTGTAGTGGCATAATTCCAAATCCAGCCAGAAACTCGTCGGACCGTCATAAGCCTTCAGGAGAGGGAGAAGCCGCTTTTGGAGACACTCTTGAGCATTTACAGCCAGAACAGCAAACCGGTTGGACCCTACTCTCTCCGAATTTTGTCCATGTGTTCACAGAAAAAAATTATGAATTTTAACAGGTGTGTAAAATTTCCCTTCGTTTAATTGTGAGCCAAAGGAAGCAAAATCAACGAATTTTTTGAGCAATCTTTCATACGCCATACAATAATGTTGGCACTCTTCCATACAACAGACTACATTCAGGCGTTATCTGACTTTAATTTACATTAAATATCCCATTCATTTATGCCAAATCTAGCATTCCTTTCATGTGCATTAGATTACGCAGAAAATTAAATGTTTCTTTTTATCTGTGTTGGTTTCTACCCAAAATTACGTTTTCCATAAAAAAAAATCCAAAATTATCCTGGACTAATTTTCTAGAAGGGCGTATCTAAAATGTGGATTTTATTTTTCAAAAACATTTTTTTCGCTAACGACTCATCTGATCAAAATGTCGTCTTAGAAAAAGTTGTAGGTAATAAAGTGTTCCTCAAGAAAAAAATGCACTGAAATTAAAAAATCGTAAATTCATACTTAAAAAATATAAAACGTTGCACAGTGGGCAAAAACTGATGAAAACTAAGGAAAAAATCTGTCACTTTTGTCGCTTTTAAGCGCGGCTTGTACACATGGCCATTTCCACTTGGAAATTACCCCACTTCCTTCTATTATATTCTTGAATATTTTATAGCCATCTTTGCACGGGGGAGGCTCAAGATCAACCAAGTAAGGCTAGTCCTATGTAAAATTAACTGAACAATTGAATAGAAGTTATTTCATTTACCGCACGGCTCTGTGAACAAAGATCTGGCTGATTTTACCCCACTTCCCCTTATATTCTTGATTAATTTATAGATATCTTTGCTGGGAGTGGCTCAAGATCAACCAAGTAAAGCTAGTCCTATGTAAAATTTACTGAAAAATTGAATAGAAGTTATTTCATCTACCGCACGGCTCTGTGAACAAAGATATGGCTGATTTCACCCCAGTTTAACCCGTATATATAGTGACGATGTAAACTGAGGTGGTTATGAGAATGACGATGAAATATTGAAAATAAATATACACGGTGTTCAATAAGTTCGGATACACTTTCAAAATTTGTTAAAAAAATGAAAACATGTTTTTTTATTTTTTGGATTTATGTTATTGAAAGCTATGTTTACAAGGAACGTTTACAACATTTCTCTTGGAATGACCCCCCCTTTGTACTCCTTAACGAGCTTCAAACGTTTCTCGAACGCGTCGCAGGAGGCACGCACGGACTGCATGGGCATTTCGTCCCAGATTTTGAGAATTACCGTCTTGAAATGATCCAAAGTGCTGACCTTGTATTCGTTCAGCTTCGCCATCATATAGGACCAAACAAAAAAGTCGAGAGGATTCAAGTCCGGGGAGCTGGGAGGCCACAAAGTTTTGTCCAGAAAGTCGGTTAAATTGTCCCGACACCAGGCTTGAACCACATTTGCCGTATGGGCTGGTGCACCGTCCTGCTGGAACACGTAGTGCTCATCGCCGTAGAGGCTTCGGAGACTGGGGGCAACAACCTTTTCCAAAACCTCAGTTTTGTAGTACGCCGCGTTGATTTTGACGTTTTTTTCAATAAACACCAAGGGTAGCTTACCACGTTTGCATACTGCCCCCCAAACCATCACCGACGCGGCACTTTGGAACCGAGGGATGTTTATATTGGATTCAGGAATGCTGTCCCTCGATGGCGCCCACACCCGGTCATTTTGCACATTGTGCGGCTGCTGCAGCACGAACAGTTTCTCGTCCGAAAAAACAAACTCCTGACCAGCGTGCCGAGAGAGGATCCTCTTAGCTCGATCCAACCGCTTTTTGCTGGTAGCCTCCGAAACGCCATGGACCTTACGTTTTTTGTAAGGCCTGAAACCAAGGTCCTTGGTGAGTATGGTGTGAGCGGTTCCAATGGAAACGTTGAGATCTGCAGCCGTTTTCCGGATTGAGCGGTTCTTTTTGCGCCGAATTCGCTCCCTCACGATCTTGATGACCCGTGGCGTCCTCGCTGAACGCGGCCGACCGGATCTCGCACGGTCATTGGTCGAGGACGTCTCCCGGTATCGCCTGATGGTCGTGTAGACAAAAGTTCCGCTTGACCCCATGCGATTTCAGCAGCCGGAATATATCGCCGGGTCGCTCACCGTTCAAAAAACGCTTAATTACGAAGTCCCGATACTCTTTCATCGCGCGTAACAAACAAACAACAACTAACAGAATGTCAACACCGCGCACATTCGGTAGCGTATGAATGAAGCTAAAGCTGACACCAATACCAATGCAGAATATGTACATGGCGCATACCTACGCAATGATGAAAACTTGTATTCGAACTTATTGAACACCGTGTAAAGAGCTATATTGAAGAGAAGGAAACTTTTTGTGTTAATCAAAGTCTTCGCGAATCAATTAAATTCGATTTTCTAGAAAATATCCCATGATATGATAGTTCAATCATTATTTTGTTCTTGAGCAAAGATAACTAAAAATTATTCAAGAATATAAGATGAAGTGGGGTAAAATCAGCTAAATCTTTGTTCGCAGAGCCGTGCTTTAAAAAAAATTTGAAGGATCGAAGGGGGGTCCTTTGAGAAAATCAACACACAGTGGGCAAGAACTGATGAAAACTAAGGAAAAAATCTGTAACTTTTGGCGCTTTTAAGCGCGGCTTGTATACAAGGCCATTTCCGCTTGGAAATTGTCTGGGGAATCGAATGAAACTGATTTCAATCACCGCACGAATATGGTTGTGGAGTTATAGAGCTTATTTTACCCCACTTCCCTTTATATTCTTGAATAATTTATAGATATCTTTGCTCGGAGTCGCTCAAGATCAACAAAATAGGGCTAGTCCCATGTGAATTTTCCTGGAGAACCGGAAAAAGGTTGTTTTATATACCAACTTGAGAACTTGAGAAACATAACTTGTCTGAGATATCGTTCGAACAATGGATTACAACTGATAGATGTAATTTAGAAACGCTATTAAAACCTGTCGATGAATTTGTTGAATATTTTAGCGAGAAATTAGAAAAACTATTAACTCATGATTATATAAAAACAAAGCAATCTAAATTTTTAAAAGATACAAAGTCTTCATTAAAAGAAGGAGAAGTAGTTATTATTTGCGATTTTGCAGAGAATTATTCATTTGTACTTCAGGATGCTGTTCAAAGTTATCATTGGAACAATGATCAGGCTACTATTCATCCGTTTGTTATTTATTATATGGAGTCAGGAATGCTTAAAAATCTAAGTTTTGTTGTAATATCAGAAGTTCTAAGACATGATACAATTGCGGTACAAGTATTTATTTCTAAATTACTAACGTATTTAAATCAACTAATGAATATAAAAAAGACCATTTTTATGTCTGATGGGGCTGCTTCCCAATACAAAAATAGAAAAAAAATTGCAAGCCTCTGCAAGTTTAAAGAGAAATACAACATTGATTCTGAGTGGCATTTTTTCGCAACTTCACATGATAAGGGACCATGTGATGCACTTGGCGGCACATTAAAACGAATGGCAACAAGAGCAAGCTTGGACAAACAACATGAACATCCAATAACAAGTGCGAAAACTTTGTATGATTTGGCTATTAAGAGAAATCAAGAAAATTTCACAAAAATATCATTTTGCTATGTTTCACAAGAAGAATATGAAGAGGGAGCTGCAGAATGGGGTGGTAGTTATCAGCAAACAAAAATGATTCCTGGTACACAGAAATATCCCAAGTAACATTGCCAAAACCATCCAGCTTTATTAAGTTTTATTAAAGTTTTATGAAAGCCACTAGAAATCAATTCGGCTTTATTATGGCAGCAAGAGATGCCAATAGGTCTCAAATTTTAGTCAGGTTTATAAGAACCTACACAGCTTCTTTAGAACGATCTTAAAACCTTGACTTCTAAAATTCCTTTTACTCCTATCAATGGTTTTATTTTGACTTTATTAACTCATAAAATGCTGTTTTGAAATGCCGTTTTAGGACTCATTCATATTATCTTATTATGGTCAGTTGAAAAAGCATTTTAAAACCATTTTGCCTCCAGTAAATGCATTAAACGGCTAACTGGCATTGAGGAAAGCTACCAAGCGGCCAGATAGTTTTATAACAGCCATTGCTAAGATAAATTGGCTTTTTGGCAAAACTGTGATTTCTTGCAATCGCCATGTTGAAATATATGAAATAATTGAAATGTGAAAAAATAAATACACCAAATTTTAAATGTAATACAATTGAACTGTAGATCTGAGGCAAACTTCGGTATTCGTTTAGATAACCTTATTGAATTCTATCAATTTTCAGGAGTTTCATGATTAATTTACGGAATATATTTCTTTTAATTTTGTTTTTGTTGTTGTAAATAATTTTTAATATCGCATAATTTCCAAGGCGCATTAATTTTCAGCTCTTATCGTGCCAATATTCACCATACAATTAAATGCGCATATGATTTGGAGCATGATACGCTATAAAAAAAACTCAATTTGTTTTATATATTTTGCTATCAATCATAATTTCCCGCAACAGAAGAACTTTTTTCTGAGCCATTATTTGCTGTTGAAGGAATCAGAAGAGCAACAAAGCAAAACAACAAAATCCAACCACAATATCGCCGTGAAGTTTGACAGCTGTGGCCATTCAGCCCTATTCTGGTTTTGATGGCGGCCAATAGGTTTTATGATAGTTCTCAAGTGGTCATAACATCTTTCACTAGAACATTTTCAAAATATTTATGGTCTTAGAAAGGTTTTATTAATTTGTTTTCACAACCGTCTATAGAGTGGGCCACTTTGTACACATTTCGGCTTTAAAGATGCATAGAGGAGGTGTTGGTGGACAAAACAGTTTTGAATGTAGTGTCATCAACAAAGCCGGGAGGAGTGCTATACGGCTGGAATAGAACTGAAATTGTTACTTGGGATCACTCCTTCATTCCAGTTGCAGATAACAAAATCGCTGCGAAAATATTTTCAACTGACGAAATACTGAGTTTTCATAATATTTATAGGAATGTTAGGAAATAGTGTTTGTAAAAATGTAAATACATTTTTTTTTAAAAATAGTAGAAAAAATAAATAAATCATGTATGAACAAAAAAAAACTCAAAATTTTTTATTTGGTAATTAAGATTTGTTAATTTCGTTAATTAAGAAGATGTTCAATCTTCTTGGTGTCAAAAGGATAGTTGTTGAAAATTTTATGAACAATTTGAAAAGAAGACTTTTGCAGATGATAAATCACTACTAACATTTGAAAAAGGGATATTTTCATGGAAAAAGCCATTTTTTCGACATTAATTTCAAATTATCTCGAAAACAGATACATTTCAAATTATCCCGAAAACGGATACATTTGTTGCTCACCAAGAGCATTTTTGTTTAAAATCACTAGAAAAATCGTGTTATATTATTAAAATATGGTTATTTATGCAAAAACAACAAATTAGAAAAAAATTGAATTTTTCTTACTTCTAAGAACTTTTTTATCTTAAGTTGCTCCATCGTAAAACAACTTCTATTCTTCTGTTTATGACTCAAAGCCTTTTGAAAAAAAAAATTATAAAAATCGTACGTTGGACAGATTTGCTAATTGATTTTTAAGTTTAATTTTTGATTTTTTTGAAGAAAATAAATTTTGTTTACAGTGTACTAATTTTTTTCATAAAGTCAAATTAATTAACTACAACTTCTTCTCAGACGCAATTTTATTACAACCAACGGTTTTCGAGTAATGATTTTTTGAAAAATACGCATGACAAAACACATACGCCCTTTTGAAAAATTTGTCTTGAGTCAAAAAATTCCCTTAACCGGCGGAAAATCCATCGTCACCAATTCCGAAGACATGTGCAAAGTTTCATCCAAATCGGAGAGGGTCGAGTTCAGTCATTTGCTCATTTGGCAGAGAAATGCTCATAGCAAGATTTTTTTCATTGTACAGATGTCAAATTAAACACAATTTTGAGTTAGTTCCATCATCATACTTCATTGCGTGCAAAAGCTTTAGCTACTATCCGCTAGGTTGAGTTATGTATCTGAGATGGCTCATTTCCAATGCATATTTATTTTTACTCATGGTCTACACGCTATTTCTAAGCAACCCAAATTTGTGTTGATCTCGAATCTTTTCAAACTGTGGTTACACAAAAGTGAGCAGCAGTTTTCGTTTTTGATTCAGTTCCATTCAGGATCAGGAATTATGACTGAGTCAGCGTGTTGAACGTCGGTGTGTTTGAACTGAAAATAAGTTCGGGTATGACAGGTTGGAACTGTTTCAAAAGCGATAACGGTAATAGTTGAGAGCTGCTATTTGAACACACGCTTTTTTCCAAACAACCCAAAATTGAGAACGTTTGACTCAAATCAGTCAAAAGTATGGCTACATCGATTTGAGTCTATCGTACTCAAGTTTGGGGTGTTGAGATACAGCGTGTATCTGCCAACATCGTTCGTATTCAACTCGACCGATAACGTTCACAAGAATCTGGTTGAAATTCCAAACGTAAAATACCCGTTTGCTGTAAAGAGTATCACTATCGCTTCTCGGCATAAAGGCTAGGATCAAAGTGTAGTGTAAAAAGTATCAAAACTTCTCGTAGATGATGAGAATAAAGATCTTCAAAATAAAACATTAATAACCCTGCGAAAAGAACCCAAGTTTAATGATGAATAATTTGTTCAACTTTTGAAAATTCTCTTTAACAAATAGTTAAACAAAAAATCGATGAATGAATCTACCTACTGAAATATTGGTACCGTTTATTCAAATCACAAAAATTCAAATTTGGAAGTCTTCCAAATCTTTGGAAGGAAAAGAAACAGCCATGAACACTAACCATAACTTAAATTTATCAAAAATGGTTTATCTTCCACCTCTTAATGTAACCTATAATGGTTATGCAACTTTACACAAACGACTGTATGATAAAGTTTTAAGTTTGTGTAATATGGTTTCTCAGGCCTAGATGCTAAAAACAATGGGTTGTTAAGAACCATTACCATTCAAACTTTTTTATTTCTCCAATTAGTTTCAGAATGAAAACAACAGTAAAACCTTATAATCTGTGATTCAAATTTAAACATTGTGGATTATAGTTTTTGAATGTTCCATCAGGATTGGAGGTGCCCTTAGGTAAAGCTTTTTTTTAAATATATTGAGTGAAGTTTGAAAATGTTTATAATTTAAAATAATAACCTTATTTATTATAATTTGAATATACTAGGTTAATCAAAAAGTTTTGAAAATGACATCTATGGAGAAGTAGAAATACCAAAATTTCTACTCCATTTTAATATTTCATCTTTCATAAGAACGTACTCAAAATTTCATTTCGATCTGTCAATTCATTCTTTGTTTACAAGCCATTTGAAGTTGACGTGTCAGTGTATTTTTTAAGAATGGGAAAATCTGAATATCGTGCATTGATTAAATTCTTTGTTTTGGAAGGTTTATCGGCTATCCATGCAAAGATGGTGAAAGTATTAAAGGAGTCTTCTCCTTCATTACCAACCGTTTACCGATGGGTTTTGGAGTTTAGGCGTGGCCGTACAAGCGCTGAGCACGTCCAAAAAGTGCATCAACACCAGCAATCATAGCGAAAATACAGGATATGGTTTTGGAAGATCATCTATCGACTGTGGATGTGATAGCTGACACCATAGGCATCTCACATGGAACAACATGGCATATCTTGGCTGAAGTTTTGGGTTTAAAAAAAACTGTGTGCACAATGGCTGCCGCATTTGCTAACAATGTTACAAAAACACGTTCGAATGCGACTTTCTGAGCAACATTTGGAGCAATTTCGAAAGGATAGAAACGATTTTCTGCGTCGATTCATTACCATGGATGAGGCTTGGGTCTACCACCGCGATCTTAAATCAAACAAGAGGCTAAGGAGTGGTGTGAACCAGGCACTTCGGCTCTGAAGCGAGTTCGTGTCCAGAAATCGGCCAAGAAGGTGTTAGCATCAGTTTTTTGGGATGCAAAAGGAATTTTATTGATAGACTCCAAACTTGATAAGACAATCAACTCTGATTATTATTATGACCTTTTGGACCAGTTGGATGAAAATATTGTGAAAAAAGACCCGGGTGGAGAAGAAAAAAATCATTTTTCATCAAGACAATGCACCTGCTCACACTGCTCAAAAAACCACCGCGAAAATCAGTGAAATCAGTGGAAAGCATTTTTCATCAAACGAAGAGGTTATAGCCGTCGTAGAGAAGTATTTTGCAGGCCTTCCAGAAATTCCGTGATGGAACAACAACTCTTTAGGACTTCCCTGTACATCGCTCAAAGACTTCCCTGAAATTTCTCTCAAGAAATTCCCTGAAATTCCGCTGAAGCACTTCCCTGTAGCGCCTCTGAAGAACTCTCCTGAAATTCTTCTGAAGAACTTCACTAAAATTCCACTGAATAACATCCCTGAAATTACTTTCCTGAAATTCTCTGAAGATTTTTCCCGAACTTCTCTGAAGAATTATCTGAATTTCTCTGAAGAACTTCCCTTATCTTCTCTGAAGAACTCCCCTTATCTTCTCTGAAGAATTTCCCTGCACTAGTAATCCGGATCTTCATAACCTAGCTCCGTCAGCAGATAAGCCTCAATTTCCAAGCCTTCAAGGCAAGCAATCCACGATTTTGTCCAGACTTTGCGAGTTTTTTGTTTTATCCGCCTTTTCAATATGATGTACGCAGCCACTGTTTCATTCTCTGTTCATAACTACCGAATGTGCTCATGGTTACTTCCGAAATTTGTTTTTTAAAAGCTTTTAAAAGAAAATCAATTGTGTGTACACCGAAAAAAGTTATGTGATAGCGTTGTGGCAAAGAATTCTACTACATAGCTGCGATTACTTCATAGCTCATATTTTTGCAATACCGTTTCTCGAATCTCATAGACATCTATAAAGGCTATATCATAGTGAACTATAGCATAGATTTCAAGCGCCGTGTGGCCGCACCTTTATTTTCACAACATAATTATGAAATAGTTCAGATGAAGTTTAGCTCAACAAAATTCCATTATTGTGATGATTGATGACGAAGTCTTCTTATGCGTTCATTTCGATTAAAAATGATTAATGTAGAATCTATGCCTTTTGCTAAACTGAGTTTGAATCATGATGCAGTTTTCAGTTTTTGGATACCTTCAAGAGACTTCGAGATTTCTATGAAAATGCAAACAAAACACCATTGTTACCTGGCTCCAGATTGAGAATTTTGAGAGATTGATTGTTTTTGGTCATAAACTTCTCGAAATAATAACTTACGCCGACCAATTGAAGAAAATACACCACCTGGTCTAGATATTAGAATCAACTTGCTACCTACATTATCAGTATGCGATTGAGACAAAATACAGTGAAAATGAGTTATTAACTGGCAGTATAGTATAATTGACAAAACAGTAAAAAATATGCAAACCACAACTAACGTTATTCACACTCATTCACATCACCACGGAAAGTCCTCGATTATTACCTTTCAGATCACCGCCAGCAATGTAACAAGAGAGAATCATGGCACCACCATAAAACAAGTGCCGGTAAAACAAACATATTCGTCCCTCGAAAAGATCAAGCATTCCATTCGGCAATTACCATTACAATTGTGCGATTGTTTCAATAGCTTGCCTACATTTTTCAACCGCAAAACCACAGATCAGCATTCGTCACCATTCTGAAGTGATTTAATGTGCTCTTATTTCTGCAATCTGAACTTTTGTAGAGCGATGTGAACTACTGTTGGTCGTCGTTATCCTCACCTTGCACATTTCTGACAGGTTGATGGTAATTGCACGATGATCATACTGAAGGACTTCCTTTCGATCGATGGCACACGACTTTCCACGAGCCCAACTGCGATGAAGGTTTGGAGATTATGAAATTTTCGCTCATGTAAATTAAGACCATTGCAGTCTGAGCTGCTGCGGCAGTTGCTGCCATGAATTGGGAAAACAGCTAGTTTGAACAAAGACGAGTTATTTGATCCGATCAAAATAAGTGCTGTTACCTTCTCGGTTAACGATTGATTTACTGTCTACATAAAATGTTAATGACGATAATTAAGTGATGAAAACAAGGTAAACATTTCTAAACTGCGAGCAGTCATCATTTTGCGTGTAATTTGCACGTAAAGCTCGGCCCTAATATGAAATCCATGCGCTGGAATTGCTCAAGAGACATAAAGTCATAGAACCATTCGCTTCCTGAGGTCAATTATAGTGGATGGACTGAATTTTTGCGCCACATCAGTTAGCCCATCGAAATAAGAATGCAAATTATGAGACATTGGCAAACAACGGACGTAACGCTCCAGATGGCCGGACGACGCGACGACGATGGCGCGCCGACAACAGCTAAGCATATGCCAAATGAGAGTGGCGCGGTGATTTGTCAGTAAGTTCATCTGAGATTTACGTATTATTTGCAGATCTCAGCGTCTCCGGCAATCACCGAAATGTGCTACACATTAATTGGCAACTGTTTCAAGTGGTGTCGGCAATTTCAGGCATGGACCGGACGACTGGCGAAGCGCTAGCGATCAACGACCTTGTTCACCGCCGAATAATCGGCTGGCAGTCATCAGGTGAAGAATTCCACAGGCCAATTGTTCTGTGGATCGCCGAATGCCAACGGTGGTTTTTCATTGACAATGCACAACTTGATTTCAATTTTGTTCAATGATGTGAAATGATATGCAAGTGCAAAATGTTAACCCGTTAGAGTAGAAATGTTTTTTGAAAACTTTGCAAGAAGTTCATCTTAATCGGTTACCGTTTCGTGCACGGTGTGGTTTTGAAAGAGCCTTAAAACATGAAGAAATGGGAACGTCTATTTTTTCTAATTATTTGAAAGCCCCATTTTCGCTGTTCATAAACTTTAAAAATAAAAAAATCCATAAGTGGAGGGGGGTGGGTTTATTTCAGAGCAAACGTTTTTCATTATTTTTCATATAAAATAAACCGGTACTTTATCAGGGAATATAAAACAAATTTTGATAAGCAGCTCAATTTCTTTGTTTTCTGCTACTTAAATAAGGTTAAACAACAAAAACCAAAACTTTTAGACGAATAAGGAGAATCCAATCCTGTCAGCTTGGTTCGCGTAAATGTTTCATGGCCGATGTACAATGTTAATCCTTCTATGACACTGGCAGTCTCGATGCCAGGGTTGCAAAATATTTACGCAAACCAATCACACAAAATTTGATTTTTCGGTTTTTGGAAATAAAGTCAAAAGACGGCAACTTCATCGAATCTTCCGGTCCGCCTCTAAGCATCGTGCCACGAAGTACAAGGTGGTGACACACCAATTGCCTGTCGATCTGCCAAATTTGAAAGACGTCTGCATTGAGTTATCTCATTATATAATAATCCTATATCACAAAACATTGCGATATGTTGAGCGGTTTGGAGATAATGAATTGGGTATAAGACCAAATCTCTCCAGGTTGGAACTAAACAGATGGGTTTGGATATTAAAAGAAGCATAAAGTAGACAAAAAGCACAAAATGCTTCTAAAGATCGATTCAAAGTAGATCTGGTCGCACGGTTTAATACACCACTGCGTCCCTGGTGGTTGAAAAAAAAACGTTTGACAGGCATTTAATGATGTTTCATTAACAAAGAAATTGGTGAAAAACATATGCCTCAAAAATAGTATAAGCGTCAAAATTCCCAAAGTCAACGGTAATTAAACGTTACAAGGATACTCTGAGTGTGAATAGAGCACAGCGCATCTTCATAAAAGTGGCACTAGGGAAAAAGAGCTGAGGAGAAAGGTGCTGAGCTACGTGAAAAGGAACTCAGGTGTCTCCATATGTGATTTGGCATAGAAATACGATTCCAACTCTTCCACCGTGCGTAACATCCTTTCAAGAGAAGGATATAAGTCTTTCTGTGCCAGTAAACATCCGAGTCGCTCCTTGAAACAAGTGGCCAAAAAGCGAGCACGATTACTATACGAACGAGTTTTGACGAAATTTGATGGCTGTATTTAAATGGATGACGAAACATGTGTCAAAATTGATTATAAACAAATCCCATGATGAAATTTTTACCTGGCAACTGGTCGTGGGGATGTTCCTTTCCAGGTATAAATTTGTTTTTGCTGATAAATTTGCTCGGAAACTAATGATTTGGCAAGGAATCTGCAGTTGTGGCCTTAAAACCAAGGTCTTCATCACATCTCACACAATGACGTCGAAGGTTTACATTAAAGAATGTCTGAAAAAGCGAATTTTACCCTTCATTCGGCTACACAAGACCAACGTTATGTTTTGGCCGGATCTAGCTAGCTTCCACTACCTTAAGGAGGTACTAGAATGTTATGCTGCAAACAAAGTTAATTTCGTCGCCAAGGAGATTAATCCTCCGAATTGCCCTGAGTTCAGACAGATAGAAAAATATTGGGCAGTTGTCAAGCGAAAGCCTTGAAGATCATTACACAGTTTGTTCGAAGCGGTGAAATGTAATAACTTTTTATGTATCGTTTAAATAAGTCCCCTGTTGTTTGACCTGAATGTTGTTTAATTCTTGAGTTATGATCACTTGAATGCGTCCAAATTTACTTTGAATCGTGCTTTAGGGATTCTAATTTCATCAAATTGTGCAATCGTAATTCAAGGTATACATTGCTCTTCAGGATGTTCAAGTTGCTTGTTGCAGATATTAGCTCCAGTTGTAAAATAGTTTGTAGAATGTAGCTGTACAAATTTAAAGTTTACAAAAAATAAAATTCTGCGTCGGGCATTGGCTGTGAACGGTTGTTTTGATGCTTTGTTGCGCAATATTTTGTTATCGAGCATATCGCGTTTTTTTTTGTTTCCGTTACCTATTGTTCGGTGTTATGAGTGATTAAGTGAGCACAGAAAAAAAAATACAATTAAGCTGTCTCCCGGTGAGATGTGGTGGTTCGCGGATTATAAGCGGATCATAATTCATTGGGATCCATATTACTCGTTCGCCATTCTTGCCGGGCCACTACATGTTGGAACACCCATGTCCCTAGTTGTCAGTGGCTACAGCAACATCCGTACTGTTGGTATAAATCGATCCAAATCGGTTCTCAAGCGCTGATATAAATAATCTTGTTTTCACATTGAAAACCCATCAACACACTTTGTGAGTGGTCCCAATAGCATTTTTACTGATGGTAAAAATCAGTTCAAATCGGAAATGGTTACTAACGACTGTTCCAGAAAGTATAAGCACACCTTATTTTAATGGTCACTTTGAATATAATGAAATATTTCAAAAAAATTTGGCTGCGTCCTTTTGTTTGCACATTTTTGAATGACATAGTATTAAAAAAGTGCTCAGTTTTGTGTTACCTATCAAAATGCGCGGTCTTACTCCGGAACAACGAAAAAGTATCGTGCACAAATCGTGCACTGTGTGCGGACTCTCCTTGAGAAAAGTGGCCAAGGAAGAGGGTGTAAGCGTCGGGGCGGTACGATCTGCGATTCGAAAATATAGAGAACAGTGTACGTTTGAAGATGCGCTGAAGAGTGGTCGGAAATCCGGTTCTGTTAGTACAGATATCGCTAAAAAACATACTGGAAGCAGAAAAAACCCAAAAGGAACCCAAAACAGGCCACGTCCGTGAAACCACGGGCCCGCAAACTCTACGATTCGTTATTGTGTAGAAATTCTGGGTGTATAATAATGGACGATGAAACGTATGTGAAACTAGATTACAAAACGCTTCCCAGACCACAATTCTATACTGTAAGCGAAGACAAAGACATCCCCAAAACGGAAAAGGCAATTTTTACCGAAAAATTCGGTAAGAAGGTTATGGTTTGGCAGGCAATATGCGAGTGTGGTAAAACATCTAGTCCGTACATCACAACGGAGACGATGAACACTTAGAAATACGTTAAGGAATGTCTCTAGAAGCGATTATTGCCGATGATCAGGCAGCACAAAGGTCAAGTAGTGTTTTGGCCTGATTTGGCGTCATGTCATTACGCAAAGGACACTTGAGAATGGTACAAAAGTCAAAATGTATGTTTCGTGCCGAAACACATGAATCCGCCGAACTGCCCGGAGGCACGGCCAATCGGGACTTTTTGGGCCTTAACCAAAGAAACGCTTCAAAAATTCATAAATCCAGCGGACGACATCCAAAAATTTAAAAAAAAATGGCCAAAAGTGGTCGAAATGGTGGGAAGTACCACTGTGCAGAGGCTAATGGCTCATGTTCGAGGAAAAGTTAGGAGTCTTGGCTATGATTAAATATTTTGATTAAACGAGAGTAAAATATCATATAAAACACAAATACAAATATGATTTGCCAAATAAAATTATTAAAACAAAAAAAAACATGACTTTTTTGTTATTTTGAAAGTGTGCTTATACTTTCTGGAACAGTCTATAATATTTAAATATTTAACTAGACTGCCTATCGTTTACCAAAACGAACCCTGCTGCCTCCCAAACCTTTTATCCAACATTCCAGTGATTTTTATTGAAAGTGCAGAGAACTCCTCGGCATTCAATAAAGCGAGTATCACGTCAACGTACTCCTATCCTTTCCATAATTGACGTGCATCCAGGAGCGGCAAGCACCAGTATTGTCTTAGTTTGGGATCACCAGTTATTACACATTGAGAATATATGTTAGTCCCATGCATCATCTGGTGGTTTTCTGAGTAGTAACAGCTGATCTGAAATAACGGAGCTCATGAAAAAACGTCGCCGGGACAAAAGTTTGTAAGGACAAACGTTCGAAGGAAGAAAAGGTCCAAATGCCAAAATGGAAAACAGTGGTCCATATTCCCATTGGAATTGAGATATTTAGCCCTATGCCTGTAATTTCTGCTCCAGTTTTATCATTAATTTTTGAGCCATCATCCGATCCTGATGAGATATTTGGCCCTCCTGAAGTGTATCGAAAAGTAGTTTGCAACATTCAAATAGTAATATCTCTAAAATGGCTAACTATTTTTAGTGTGTTTTGTGGTGACATGTTTGTTTACACGTCAATAACAGTTGTACAATCAATTGGTTTCGGAACAGTGGATCGTTTCAAGGATGAGTCTAATTGGTCTGGACATGCGAAAGAAAATTCTGTACTCGATGCTCGGAAAGGGTTTCACGTACCACCAAATTGCAAAACGGGTGAAAGAAAACCACACCAGTGTCAAAAATGTAATCGAAAAGTTTGGTTAGTCCCATTATTTTAAAGATTTGTCTTGATCCGGCAGGAAACCGACCGGGACTTAAAAATGGTTGAGTATACAAGGAAAAACCCATTGGAGTCAACGCATGATTTGGCCAAGTAATCAACACCAGCATCGCGATGATTCTACGGATCAAAGCACGGAACTCCCTGAAAACTAACAAGAAACAGAAGGTGTCGAAAAAGTCTGTAAGTCTGTAAATTTCTGTCTCCTGAGACCGACACATGCAAGCTTCCTTTAGCACATAAGAATAAGTTGAAAGAGATGAGAAAATTAATTCAATCAAACACAGCTTTCGTCGAATTGCGTATGTGTCAGTTTCAGGAGACATAATTTTTACACGAAATCTCTCTTTACGTTTCCCGACTTTTTACAAACATGAATTTTGCCTCGTGTAAAATTCATAATTTCTAAGTGTGTAAAACAGAGACGGATACATCCTGATCGACGACCAAACCTACTCCAAGGAGGATTCCCGAGTGCTGCCCCAGCAGTATTATGCGGAATCGGTGGGCCAGGACCTGAGCAGCGCTAAGACACAGTCGCGCTTTTAAAGTTTAGACAGAAGGAACAGACCTTTCTTGCTATTTGTACCTGTGGTTTGCGTTCGTCAGTTTTTTTTCACGAAGGGTACAATTAACGCAAAGGTTTACGACGAAGAGTGCTTGAAGTAGAGATTGCTGCCACTGTACACAAATCATAAGGCTCCTCCTCTCTTCTGGCCGGATTTGGCTTCCGCCCACTATGGAAAGTCAGTTATACAGTGGATGACAAACAACAATGTTTAACTCGTGAAAAAGGACACCAATGCACTGAAATGCCACCGTATCTTTGGCCTATTGAACGGTGTTAGGCGGTTGTCAAGCGGCACTTTCGAAAGGAAGGTACAGTGTCCTAAAACATGCAGAAGCATTTCCGAACGATTTCCATACAACTACCCTGTAACCTGGTGCTAAATCCACCTAAATATGTATCGCCAATCGTAGCAACCCTGTTGTGTGGAGACAAAATTTGACATTGTTATCAGTTGATTTGCAGCAGCCATAGCGAAAATAATCAAAACAGTGTCTGCTGGATATCGCCGATCTGGCATGTGCAACAAACCCTTCTTTCTGGAGAAAGACGAGAGTGCCGAACAGAAGCCTGGCCACCCGACAGTGCTGTGCGACCGAGAAGAGCAGCAGAAGTTGAAGTGGAAGACCAAGGGTAAGGTGGCTTCATCATTCCGCGCCTGGGCCCGAGAGGTTGGTGGATGAACTTTGTACCATTGCACTCGTCCTTGTGCTGTTTGTGTTCTTTAAGCTGTTCTACAGCCATATCCAAAACATAACACGGAAAATTCCAGAACATGAAGTGCCAGTACAAGTCATCCAGGCTACAGGTGTATGAGATGTGATGAAGAAATGAACAATGAGTCGTGCGAACGTGCGTCCAGATTTAAAATGAACATTAAACAGTTAAATAAGTGAATGAAAATTTGGAAAACGCAACAACAACAACACCAACAGCTGCTGTAGCAGTGTCATCGAAAGCAGCAGCAGAAAACGGCGTAGAAAATTAACAGAAACAGCAGCATCAGTATCTTCACCTACAGCAGAAAGCATCAAAGAAGTTTGACAGCAGCAGCATAGTGTCATAATCGGCAGCTGACAACTTCATGGTAAGTACCAAATCTGTACATTCTTTATTATCAATATGGAATAAGTTAAATTTAAATTTGGATAATAAAACATTGATCAATACTGGAAGATCCAATAGCTCCAGAAATGTGGATCTTAATAAACGATTGCATGGAAAGTGTTGTAGATAAAATTTAGGTATGTGAGTTGAATTTCGGAACAAAAAATACCTGAATGATATTATTTTACCCAAGTAGCAATTCAAATGCAAATTGGTTTTATTCATGTTTTATGGTAGTTTTATCAAAGCATTATGGAGTTCATCCGGTTTTATCAGGGCATTTTCCAAGTTAAGGTGGTTTTAATTCATTAACAGTTCTTAAGAGTGATTAAAGAACACTTGAAGAAACCTCCATAAAACTACATCATTTATAAGTGTAATTCACCTTATAAGTAATTTTATAAGATACTTGATCCCCCTCTCAAGACATCGTTTCGCAACTTGCATAAAACCTGATAAAAGTTTTGTAAAAGTTTTATGACATTCTTCTTTAAGATGAATGTATCTTGGAAATGCTGCCATAAAACTCTCTTAGAACCATTTGATTTTAAATAAGAGCACATACTCTTGAGAAAGAACATTATGTGAAAAATAAACAAACTGTCACAATGGACGCCCACAGGTGGAAGAAATTAAAAACTAGTGGATCGTTCAAGCGGAAATTCAATAAAAACCTATCCAATATATTGAACACTCCTTCATCTCAGCCACCAACGACAATTTTTTTTTTTGACCATTCCATTGGATTCGCAGCCTACTGAGACTAACTTATCAAAAGGGTCTATGCGTTATGCGTCCTATTTTTTGTAACGAATAAAATTAAATGGTGCAATGTGTCGCCAGTTGAAAACCGAAATGCATAACTCATGATATTTGATTTTATGCCAGTTGTGCAAGTTAAACCTAACGTCTCAGGTAGTGCGTTATATGGCGCACCACCGTGGAAATACAGCGCAGTACTTTTGACGTAAGGTTTAATGTGCACTACGATTGTAAAATGTTATGTTAATGTTGAATTCTCCCGAGTCGTGCATTTCAGTTCCCAATAGGCTACACAATATTTATACTCGTTGCAAGTAAAAATTGGTATATCATCTGAGCGAAAATCGATTTTTCCCATGATCCGCACGTTTAATCCAAAGTCGGAAGTAGTGCGCTGGAATCGCTCAGTGATCCACTACACAGTGCACTTCTTCCAACGCTAGGTTCAGCGTACAGATCAAGAGAAAAATCATCTTTCGCTCAACTGATGTTTCAGCCATCGACGCAATATTATTATCTGTTCTTCTTCCCAAATCCATTGTTAGCATATTCAAGTTAGAGTTTTTTTTTTATGTTTTAATCGACTTACGCTGGTGATTAAAAACAATAAATTATAAGCTGTAATTATGAACAACAATTATGCATAGGCACTTTTGATTTGAACGTTCACATTTTCTTTGTTTATGATGTGCCTTCTCCACACTGATTTTATGGCTATCTTACGAAAGACTTGTTTACCTTGAGCAATTCAAACAAGTTTTATTCAAGCGTTACTCCTCTTTTTCAAGAATAGAACAAGTAAAGATGAACTTATCGCGCTCCTAAAAAAATCTTGTTAGTCTTGTGCAAGAAATATTAGTTTTATATGCGTTTTATGGTAGTTTTAGATAAAACCATTGAAAAAATGGCGAGCGTGGCTATTCTGGATTCCCTCGGAATGGTAGCCATTTACATATGTATGCAAAAAAAAACTCTCGTTTTTCCAATGCTACGAACAATTTCTGCTGTTTAAAATACATTTTGAAACTTAAAATGGATTGTAGACACAATTTATTCAAGATCTAACAATTTATCAGCCTTGTCACCTAATTGTTGAATTTTCAAGTATTTTTTATTTTTCAAATAAATCAATGTTCTAGCAATGATTCCGTGGCGCATTAAAATTTTCGAACTTTTATGTTATAAAACACCAATAAACTGAACGTCGCATGAAAAATTTATCAATTGCAGGCAAAAAACTCATGCATTTATGGTCAATTTTACAATTAATTTACATACGTATCCACTTTGGAAAAGAAACATCATATGTATATCGATGTTTTTTTTTTTTCTCTTAAAAAAGTCCCCATTCAGCAGAACGAATCCAAAAATGGAATCTTCGAAACATATTTGTGACGGACTGGAAGTGTTCTTAAAGAGGAAAATCATAAAACTACCAAAACTTGTGGTAGTTTTATCATAGTTTTAAGCATGTCCTGAATGTCATTACAAGTATGTACCGATAAAACTATCAAGTTTTAAGCGAATCTTGGGAAATAGTCTTGAGAACCTCCTGTAGTATGGGCCTTTTTGAACTTATGAGGGTTTTATGGCTGTTTTATCGATGTTATGTAGAATATCTAGTTTTATGCGTGGTTTTATCAAATGAGTCTTGAGAACTTCTTCAAGTGTACCTTAAAATTGAATTTGTTACTTGGGCCAACTATCCAACATCCTAGTGATTTCTTGTGAAAGTGCAGAGGATTTATCGGCTTTCTTCAAAGCGAGTATCACGTAAAAACGTTCCTTCCCATTCCCTACTTGACCAGCATTCGGGCACGGCCGGCGCCGGCATTGCTTCATAATGGGTCACCAGCTTTTACACATTGCGAATGTATGTTAGTGCCAAACATTATCTTTTGGTTCTTTGTGTAAATACAGCTGGTCTGGCAATAACGAAGTAGCATCCGTGGGCGGTCAATCATGCTCATGCTCATGCTCATATTAAAACACACCGTAATGCAACAATGGCTCTTAATGGCTATATACAGCCGCTGAATTGCAACGTTGATTCCAGCTTACGACTCGAGAGGAGTAAAAATCATTGTAGATGCGGTAAATCTAACCAAAACGATAGTCGAAGACGATTATGAGCCAGCTGTTATTCAAATAATATTAACTAGTTTAAGCGGAAAAGTGATACATTTATTCGCCACTACTCATAACAAATTTGTTAAAATAACACATAGGTACTAGTCAACTGTGGTGAAAAAAATGAAGATTAATTCAGCAGATGACGTTCAGAACTTTACAAAACAAGTCTATTTAATAGCAGATAAACTGGCAGAAACATACGTTAGGGAACAAATACCTAACAATGTTGCAAAGACAATTTCAGAAAAAGCTGCAATTCAAACCTTAATCAATGGCTCGATGAACAAAGAGACACAAATGATGTTAAAAATCGGTAAATTTGATAATCATCAAGAAGCCATAAACGTTCTGATGGAAAATGAACAAATGGAAGGAAATGCAGTTGTTTTACAAGCAAACAACCGACAAACAATCAATTTTGAAAATCTTAATTGATTTCAGAGTCAAAATCAGAATCAAACAGGAATTCACAAACGAACAACAAATTCCGACATGGGAGTCACTCTCAAAACAGATATCAATCAAAACAACCAAAATGTCCGACCATACCAAAATCAAAGAAATTTCGATCAAAATCCAAATGGAAATAGAAATTTTTACGCGAATCAGAATTCATCGAGGATGTACGTTGCAAATCAGCAAAACAGTCCTCAATTTTAGCAACAATTTTAGCGAGTCAATGACGAGTCAATTTTTAATTGTCGAACAGTTTACTCAACAAAGCCAACCAAACAACCAAAGTTACGCTCAAACAGTAGCATACAGCAATCCTTTGTACTAAACCAATAACCAGCAGTTAGCAGCAATCACCAACAAATTTTGCTAATCCAAATTATTTTTAAGCCTATCAGTAACAACTGATCAACGATGTTGACTAGCTGGAAAATTATTATCGACCGGCACATCCATCTTGGCAATACATTTAAAAGCGTCAAACTTTATCCAAGTCAAAGTGCACAGGACTGGAAATACAGTTTGAAATTTAATCTCTTTGTGTTTGACAGGGTACCGAGGTACCTTTTCAGGATTTACATTACGAAATATCAGTTAATTTTATAACAGAAAGTTGAAATTCAGTGACATCTTAGTAAAAGTTGTATATCGTCGAGAAATAGCCTTCTGGAGAAATTTAATGAATTTCGATACCAATATTTCCTACTAAATATGTTCATGGCCACTTGAGGTCACACGATAACCTGTTACAGAATGGCCGTTCCAGGAACAAATCGGTATATGACCCACAGTGGAATAGAAATAGCATGTAGGAATTATTCCAAAGATTGTGACATCCATTCCCGGAAATTCAATTGATGCTCCCAATTGGTGTCTCCGTACTGGACCACAGCCCCGAAAACCTGGATTTCTGGGAATCGGAATAATCTTAACGGGCATTGCCGATAATATCCATAAAGCGGATGAGTTTTTGAATCTAACGGTGCCAAAATAATTGAAGGGGGGGTGTGGGCCAAATTTAGATTTTTGAGATATAATCCTTAATAGGTTAAAGAGTATTTTTCATACATCTAGCTACCTACCCTCCGTGCTAAATCACAATATTTTCTATATTGTTATGTGTTCAACTCAATGGGTGAGTTTGAAAGAAGGGGAACTTGGAGTAGAGCACACGTACCCACTGGTTGACACTAAATATTGGCCATCATGCTTTTGCATATTTGTTTGAGGATTTGTTAAGCGACACAAATTTCCAAAATCCAAAGTTCGGATGCCGTGCTGCATCAGTGCCCGGACTTTTGTTCGTGAATCTGGACATTTTTCAAATCATAAGCTAGCATGCAGTTATGAGCTTGTAAATTTATCATAATAGCATATTAGCAATAAATCCGAGAGGGTTGAATCATCGATTTTTTTTAACAATGTATCCAAGTTGTAACATTCCGCCCTCTTGCATGTTAGGCGGTGAGAATGTCTTTCGTGATTTGGAATTGGTGGAATGTGATTTTATAGTTAGGTTATTACACGGATGCGGAGGAACTGCATAGGGAAGTATGCATTGAGAGTAGCTGAGCGGAAGAGATAAATAGAAATGAGCCTTCAGATGATTTGTTTATAGATCATGCCCCCCATCATTTCGCCCCGAAACATCAACCAGAATGGACAACAAGCTTCCCATGGATTTTTTACGACTCGGCGAACGACATTGTGCTGTCGTGAAATTTTTCATATGATGGGTCTGCCGTTCTCCTCTAAGAAGGAAGCAATTTTCATCGAATCGGGTTTCAATAATTGGAAAAAGGGAGTGGAAAAGTACAAACTGCATGAACAATCGATGTGTCACAGGGAAGCAGTGATGAAACTACATGCTTTGCGAGCATCAGTTAACTTTTGTGCGCAGATCTCTGATAAAAAAGAGAGAAATTGTTAAACGGTCGTGTTAAAAAAAAATCTTTTTATTGCTGTTGTACTTAGCTTCTCAGGGTCTAGCAATCCGTTGTCACAATGATGACGCAAGTAATTTCGTAAATTTGTTAAATTTGCGCAGTGAAGATGCAGGGGAGCTGAAATATTGGTTGAAACGCGAATCGTATACTTGGTGTAGCCATGGAATCCAAAACGAAATTCTCGATCTTCTTAGCCATACTCTGCTTCGGAAACTCCTTCAGTTTCAGTATTATGTGCGACGAGATTCATTTCATTTTGCATCCGTTTTTCCAGAAATCTTTTGGAAGCTGAAGAAATTTTCCTTGGTTTCTATGAAGTGGAATGTACAATGTCCGCCACGCTTTATTCCGTCATCAAGGATATACTTATCCGGTTTGATTTACCGCTGTCCACCTGTAGAGGGCAGTGTTATGACGCAGCAAGGAATATGGCTGGTGGCAAAAATGGAGTGCAAGCTAAGATTCTTGGTGATGAAAGGAGAGCTTTGTTTGTCCACTGCTTGGCTCATTCTTTGAACTTAGTGGCGCAAGACACCATAAAGACGATTCCTATTTGCCGAGATACCTTAAACTTAGTGAAGGATCTGATCAACTTTGTAAGGGATTCATCAAAACGGCTCGCGATGTTCCAGTCTATTCAATCCGATAATTCCACCAAACTTCGACTTTTATGCCCAACAAGATGGGCAGTCAAATTCGTGTCCATGTCATCTGTTTTAACAAACTATTCCGCTTTGGGTTTTTGAGAATGATGGAGAAATTCGACTTTTACTTCACCTTGATGATAGTGGTAAAATTATGCGGGTACATTGACACGGTGAGCATGGCGCTTCAAAGAAAATCGTTGCGTCTGGAGTAAGTATACCGAATGATCGAAACGTTGAAGACAAGGTTGAACTTCTGTAAAAATGAGTTTTCCGAGGTTTTAGAAAAAGTATCATCAGACAAACCGGCCGAGGTAGGATCTCCAAAGTTGCCGCAAAGAAGGAGGGTGCCAAAACGATTCGATCCAGACGAACAACCACAGAAAAGAGAATCAATCGAAGGGTCGGTTGAAGAGATTCATGAATCCCAGGAAATTATTGACAAGATTCTGGAATCACTTGACGCTCGATTTAAAACTGAATCGTTTGAGTTCCTGTTGGAAATTGGAAAGTTGTTCATGGGAGACGACACAAACAAAGCAAACATTCTGAGTTTTTATGAGGGTAATATCGATCCGGAAAGCTTGCTGCTGCATCGTGAAATGTTTTTTCAAACTTTGAAGGAAGCTGACAAGTGTGTTGAGAATATCTCAGATATTGTTGACTACTTCAAGAAAGAACCGGATTTGATTGAATTTCTCCCGGATTTGTAAAATTTCTGAACATACTAGTGACGATTCCGACATCTTATGCAATACCTGAGCGGTCATTTTCGGGACTTCGAAGACTAAAGACATACTTGCGCTCCACCATAGGACAACAGCGGCTGAACTCTGTGCCAATATTGCACTTCCACAAAGACATGGCGAAAGATCTGGACATGGATGAAGTTTTGAATGAGTTTATTTCACGAAATTGCCAGAGAAAAAATACTTTTTATATGTTACAACACTGATAAAAAAGCAATAATAATATCTATGTGTTCCACATATGATTTCTTGCAATTTGATCAACAAATGATATCTATTTGTAATAGATATCATTTGTTGATATCTATTCTATGATACATACTTCCTGTGTAAACATAGAATCACACACATACTTTGCATTTGTCACATAAACTTCAAATAAACAAAAAAAGAAAACAAATAGGTGTTTCTCCGAGGTTTCTGTTTATGTGTGAACAAATGAATATTATGTGGAATTTTACATGGATTTTTGCCAAAACATATTTGTGGATTATTACCCGTGGAGTGGCGTGTTTGAAGTCTGAACGTTTTCGTAAGAAGAAATCCTAATAATATACAAATGTACTACTGAAAAACGTTTGTTTTCGTTTTTTATTCATTGGAATAGGATTTAAAGACTACCCAAGTAACATTGCTAACACCATCTTGCTTTATTAAATTTTATTAAAGTTTTATGAAAGCCAGTTGAAATCAATTTGGTTTTATTATGGCATCAAGAGGTGCCAATAGGTTTCATATTTTAGTCAGGTTCATGAGAATCTACACAGCTCGTTTACAACAGTCTTAAAACCTTGTTCCTCAAATTCCTTTGACTCCTATCAAAGGTTTTATTTCGACTTTATGAACTTCTTAAATGCTGTATTGAAATGCCGTCTTAGGACTCATTGATATTATCTTATTATGGTCAGTTGAAAAAGCATTTTAAAACCATTTTGCCTCCAGTAAATGCATTAAACGGCAAATTGGCATTGAAGGAAGTCACCATAATATCAAATAGTTTTGTACCAGTCATTGCGAAGATAAATTGGCTTTATGGCAAATCTGTGATTTTTTTCCAATCGTCATATTGAAATATAAGAAAAAATTGAAATGTGAAAAAATAAACGCATCAAATTTTCAATGGTATGCAAATAAACTGTCGATCGGAGACTTATTTTTGCATTCTTTTTTATAACCTCATCATTCGACCCATCATTGTTCAGTAAATTCATGATTAATATATCTAATATGTTTGTTTTAATTTGGTTTATGTTGTTGTAAATTCGCATAATTTCCAGGGCGCATTAATTGAAAAAAATGCGCCTATAATTTGGAGCATAATACGCTGTTGAAGACACAATTTGTTTTTAAATATTTTGCTATCAAACAAAATTTCCTGCAACACTCTAGACCTTTTTTTACTGCTAAATGAATCAGAAGAGCAGAGAATCGAACAAAGCAGAACAACAAAAACCAACCTCGATATCACAGTGAAGTTTGACAGCTGTGGCCATTTTGCCATATACTGGTTTTCATGGCTGCCAATAGGTTTTATGAAAGTTCTCAAGTGGTCATAACATGTTTCAGTAGAACATTTTTAAAATATTTATGGTCTTATAAAGGTTTTTTTAACTTGTTTTCACAACCTTCTATAGAGTGGGCCACTTTGTTCAAATTTTGGCTTTAAAGAAGCATAGAGGAGGTGTTGGTAGACAAAACAGTTTTGAATGTAGTTTTATCAACAAAGCCGGGAGGAGTGGTATACGGCTGGAATAAAACTAAAATTGTTACTTGGGTATTGCCCTTTAAAATACTGATATTTTTATTTTTGCATTATTTTGAAGAAAAATATTGACAATGCCACCCCACCCCACCCTTCCCAAATAATTTTCTGAAATTGGCGCTTCTGGTGACAGTAAAAGTATATACCAGTAACCTTTCAAGGAACAACCGACTGAGTTCATCAGATATAGCTTGTCTGGGCTTCAGCTTAATAAGCAACTGAGTACTGTAGTCATTTATTCAATGAAACGTTCTCACTAGTCTCATTCAACGCTCATTTCAGCTCATAGTGTCCAACACATAGTTATAAACAACCATCGACAACCATTAGTATCTTTTCAGAGAAATGGCTAAGCTCTTCAAACATCTGGGGGACTACAAAAATTCTACTAATATCTTTGTTCTTAATTTTGTTTCTTTTCATGCAACAATGCTATCTCTACCAAATGTTTAAGACAATATCTAATATCTCTCTATTTCTCAAAACTTTTTAAGTCATAATACTTCATTTAGGCATAGAGATGAATTAATGTACCAGAAACTGGACGAACACCTGTGGAGTTGGGTACAGACGACTCGTAAGGTAGTAAGTGCTCTCAAGGACGTGGAGCAAGACAGGTAATTGTTGCCCATAGTATCTTTATTAATAAAATTTATTTTTAATAGGTTTGCGTCGACCATCGGTTGAATCGGTTGAATTGTGTCGGTAGTTTGTTCCGCAATATTTTGTTATCGGGCGTAGCGTTTTGTTTATTGTTTCGGTTGCTTATTGTTCGTTACGCGAGTGATTGAGTGAGCATGAGAAGTCGTGGTTCGCCGGGTTAGATGGGTCGGTGGCGAGGTACATAATTAATTGTGATCGAAATTATTCGTTCGCCATGCTCGTTGGGCCACCCTATCTTGGAACAAATAGATCAATGTCCCATTTTGTAAGGGACTCCAGCGACATCCGTACTGTTGGTGAAGATCAGTTCAAGTTGGCTCTCAAGCGTTGAGATGAATTACCTTGTTTTTCTAATGAAATAACACTATCACACTCTGTGAGTGGCCCCAATAGCATCCTTACTGTTGGTTTAAATCGGTTCAAATCGGAAATCGGTACTAATTACACTTGACAGCTGATCGTTTACCAAAACGAACCCTGCTGCCACCCAATCGTGCTATCCAAAATTCCTGTGATTTCTCGTAGAAGTGCAGTGGATTCCGCGGCTTCCAATAAAGCGAGTATCACGTCAACATATGCCTACGCTTTCCTTACTTGACCTGCATTCGGGCGGGGCCAGCGCCGGTATTGCCTTAGTTTTGGATCACCAATTCTTACACATTGAAGATGCCTGTTAGTCCCAAGCATCATCTGTTGGTTCTCTGTGTAATGACAGCTGATCTGGCAATAACCCGAGTCATGCTTTTATGTTGAGAAAGCTTCTTCATAACCAAATCTAGTCGTATAAAAGTATTTTCAACCGTTATAAAACTTGTGTGTTGCTTGGGAACGGAGTAGCAACCTTGGGCGGTCAATCATGCTCATGCTCTAACGTTGCCAAAATAATTAAAATTTGTCAATAATTGCCAGAGTTAATATCATTTGAATTTGGTGGGTACCCGGGTACCCTGTCGAACACCTAAAGGTTTTTTTTTTTGTCGAACGCATAAGAGTTACCCGAGCAAAGGTTTATACCAAATTTATAACAAGTTCTTAATATAGATTATCATTGTTTGATCACTAAATATGTTATCATTAAAGCTGAACAAAGAGCCAAAATAACAAAAGAAAAAAACAAATGTATATTAATTGGGTATCACAATATTAACTCGTTTTATTATTGTTCGTTTATTTATTGAGTTTTATTATTGAGTTCATTTTTATCACAAATCCCGTGATAAGAACAAATGTCTTGAGATAATTTCAAATCTTGTAATCAATATGATATCAAATTCATACACTAATAACTAAATCGGTTCTTTTTTTGAACAGCTCAATTTCATCCAGAACATGCTGGTAATATTGAGCATTCGTCAGTATGCTGGTAGAAATCAGTAATCAGTAAATTGTCTTTAAAATTGATAACAGATGATAACAAACTTAGTTAATACTGATAACCAAATTTGTTATGAGATTACAGGTCGAAATGATATCTAAGATAACAAAACTTGTTACTTAATTAATACCAGTTTGTTAATTTACTTTGCTAGGCTAATCATCGACACGGGTGCTGATATCTCGGTATTTAAACCAAAAAAAAAAAAAACAGCCCAAATCAACTAGTAAATATTCACAATCAGAGAACATTAACCGGAATAACGGAAATAATAAAGAAAGATAAGGAATAGTTAAAACAGCCTTGCCTTAATAAAAGTCTAGTATTTAACCACGATATTAATTATCTAACGTAAGTTAGAAATTTGTCTATCAGGCAGATGGTATTTTAGGTCGTGATTTTCTAATTAATTACAAATGCGTAGTTGATACTGAATGTTGGTAACTTAATTTCAACTGGACCTGATTTGATGAAACTCTAACGATGTCAACATAACACTGTTAGCTAGATTCCGGAAAAGTATCACCCACATGCTCGAAGTTTACAAAACAAGTGAGTGTGTTTCATTATTTTTCGAATACAGTCTCTAGTTTTTCAACTTTTCTAGAACAAAATATATTCGTTTTACATACGTCAACTAAACAGCGGAATTTACGCATATTGCTCCAGATACATTAAATTGCACAACCCGTCAGAAGCATGATGCCTTTGACCTCAGGTGTCACAATTGCTTCTGCTGGATGTGATGCTGCTCTGCCGTAAGATAGAAACCTCATCGTGTCGCAGACCGCCGCCTGTCAGATGTCGACTTAAAAACACACGATTCAATGGAAGGTACTAAAATTAGTTTAATAGCACCGTTTCACGCTGCTGGGACTGATCAAACACAAACCTTAGGAACACGAGGAGAACAAGAGCGAAAAAAATGACAAAGAAGTGTTTCAAAGTCACAATTAGATGGATGAGCGTTGCAAAAGTGTAGCAAATATGCTCGTTGCGGTCTGAGTCATCGAAATCATGAGAAAGCAAAAAAAAAATGCAAAGTAGCATTAATGAGGGTGTTTAAAGTTTCGAGACCAGATTTTTTTTTCTCGCTCAATTCGACTTAACCTATCGTAGAATATCATTCTTGCATTGTTTGGTGATATGTGGAGCAGTTGGCATTATGTCACGGTAGTTTCCCTTGAGAGGTGGTGGAAAAAAGCGGATCGCTGAGAACCGAACGCTGAGCAATATCAATTGTATGATGATTAGAGACCATTTGGACCATCATCTTGGTGCCACGGTCCTCTTGTGGCGGCTTCTCAGAGCTTGATAGAATCGTTTTACTATGGGTACTTTATTGCCCGCCTGTCGTTGCATCTTAATGGATGATCGTTATTAGATCGCCTTTTCAATGCGCTTCAGCGCATCCAATTTATTCGTTTACTAACTGGTTTATGATCATTTCCTTCACATCTTTCAAGGCAATTAGTGGACTAATTGACGACCCTGGAAGCAAAATGTCTCAATTTTGGAGGGTGAGAAGATTTCCTATGCTCGAATGTTTTCAATAGAATGGGAGAGTTGTTTGGTTAATTTTCGATAAACAGACGTTATGCTGCATGCCACGGAACCTTACTTCAATCGCATGCTGTATGTTCAAAAACAAATAAATATGCCTGGTAACAAGAAGAAGAAAAAATTGCACTATCTAGTGACATCATGCAGTATTTTAAAAAGAGCTTTTTGTGAAACATGACATCTCAAACTTTACATCAGTCATACAGTAACCATATAATTTTGCCCAACTATTAGTAATATTGGAAATTAGAAGAATATAGTGGACGTTGCCAGGATTCTCGACAAATCATGAAAATTTAGCCAAGTAAAATCCCTAATAACATAAAATAGTTTTTGGGCTCTTGACTTCGTTCTTTAAAGATAAAAAATGAAGGAATTTTTCTCATTCTAATCGATTTTAAATTTATGACTTCAAGAACATTTAGATCAATTTATTGACAACAAATAGTTTAAATTTTGTTGAAAGTATAAAACCATGTTTTATTTCCAAATTGGTCAACTGATTTTATTTCCCCAAAACGAAACGTCTGGAAGCCGCAGTTATACACTTTCATCCAAAAGCATCGGATATAGATAATAAAATTATTTTATTTTCTAAACTGGTACATCTTAAAGTCATACGCACTGGATCCATCGACGTGGCCAGAAGGAATCATGTTCCGTGAATTTGAAGACAACTCTGCCCAAAATTTTCGGAAACTATCAGCAGTTTATTTGACGCCAACATCCAGTACACCGCCTTCAGTGAGCATGAAACGATAAATTACAGTACTTCACACGTTTATACGTTTTTACAGCTGAGTGCTGATGAAATGGCTGAAATGTTGTGCGCTGTACTTAATGATTGGATGGACACGAATGTTCCATATCGTCGTCCCGCTGTTTCTCCTCGTCCCGTAGTTTTCACTTGGCATATAATGAGTACCGTAAACATAACTCGTCACTTTACAAATCTTACGTTCTACGGGTACAAACTTACTTAAGGTGAAACCCCAATGTAAATTCAAAGAGGAAAAATACCACTATGCCAGCTAGCGTGTTTTTGAACGAAGTTGAAACATCTATAAGAAAGGAAAAATGTGAAATTTTTGCTACTCATTTTTCGTCAGTGTGTGCTGCAGAAAGTATTAACCCGAGTGAACTTAACTCCGCTGTTTTGGACGTCCCTACGAACCTTGTAGACGTGGATATTTTTGAATTAACGTCCTAGATGGTAAATAATGCCATCAAGAAAATAAAATGTACATTCTCGCCTGGACCAGATGGTATTCCGTCTTCAGTGTATTGTCGCACCAATGGAGCTCTTGTTGAGCCGCTCTGCAGGATCTTCAATAAATCTTTTGCCCAATCGAAATTTCTCGCAGTCTGGAAGGAGTCTTTGATGGTTCCGGTACACAAAAAAGGAGACAAACGTGACGTTAACAACTATCGGGGAATCACTAATCTGTCAGCTGCCTCTAAATTGTTTGAGATAATAGTGGTGGTTTCATTCTCGAGTGCATCAAATGCTACATCTCTGGCGACCAACATGGTTTCATGCCTGGACGTTCGGTTACTACCAATCTCCTAGATTTTACCACGACCTTTTTTGACCAATTGGAGCAAGGGGCACGAGTAGACGTCGTCTATACTGATCTAGAAGCAGCGTTTGATACAATCAACCACGAAATTCTGCTGGCGAAGCTATCAAAACTCGGTACATCGGAAAGATTGACATCATGGCTGTGCTCTTATTTAACAGACAGGTCTCTGCGAGTGAAACTTGATACAAGCACTTCCTGTTTTTTATGAACTCGTCAGGTGTTCCTCAGGGTCGCAACCTTGGACCGTTGCTGTTTGTTCTATACTTCAACGACGTATTGCTTCTACTAGGAGATGGCTGCAGGCTTGCGTATGCTGATGATCTAAAGCTGTTTTTGTGGTACGGTCTGCCGAGGATTGTACTGGGCTGCAAAATGGTGAGTCGACAACTGGTTAGTAGCTTGCGTCCCCGCAACATAGCTCTGGTCCTCACAAGTTCCTACCTCATGCTTCCACGGGTCAAGAGATGACAAAGACCGCCAGCTAAGGGTTGCGTACTTAGCTGGTAGTGCAGCCTGGGCACTGTTGTCCTTCTGACTTCAGCTAGATTGAGGAGGTGCGTGCCGAGCGTCTGTCCACCAAGGAGGTGCGGCTCAAACAGCGTCTGTCCTGGCATCCAGCGGCTGAGTAAGAAACGCTGAATCACGTCAACTATACCTTAAGTGGCAGCCCCCCCAACGCGATGTAAGCAGCGCGAGGGTAAGGTAGTATGCTGAAATCTTACCCTACCACGAAAAATGGAAGTATTCTTCATACGGTCCTACGGTCCTAATTATAGATCATCCATGGAATTCCCAAGTATTGTAGAATAATTTTAGATTATTTTTTCCCTCGTTGCTATGGTAATGCAAGTCCGTTTACAATTGGAGCAGAACCAGAATCTGCAGACATAACAAATATAATTGTAATTATCATTTTATATTATAAGAAAACCTTCACAATATTCTTTAATGCTATTTTCAGCTTCGCATTTGTGCAAAGTTGTAAGTCTAAGCCCATAAAACTCACGTTATGTTTATGAAAAGATAGGATGGTTTTTAATGTATTGTTTTTGCTTCTTCATACAAAAAAAAAAAAACAAAATTCAAAAACTAAAATTGTTTATGATCCTACTTTTTCTATTTGACAGGCATAAAGAATCATGTATAGGCCCACCCTACAATCCCCTCTCTTCAGCCAACGACTGCTAGTAATATGCTATCAAAAATGAAACTTGTCATGGTGTGAGATACACTAGGTACTGCAGCTCTTCCCGGAGAGGGATGGTGATGAGTCGTAGATACAACTCGTCTATTTTTAGACAACCCAATGTACCGGTTCGAGACACTTCGGCTCCACGCGATCGGGAGCCCGTGAAGCTCACCCATGCGCTTCCAATCAGAACCAACCGCAGACTGTAATCCGTCTGCATGTCCAACTCCAGCCTTTCCCTATCTGTGTTTGTGTTCTTCTTTCATTCTCAAAAGTGTTGACCAGACAATTCGGAAGTTCAAACAGATGCGTCGTGCGAGCCATACTTGGAGCCCATCCCCCAAGCTGCTACTCCCGTCGACCCCGAGACGGCTGCGGGTGGTCGGTTGTAGCCCCCCAACCTCGGCTTCGGGACGGCTGAGACATGTAAGCGAAAAGCGCGGCTCTTGAACCTCTCTTATTCTTCTTTACTGCTCCTTATATTAAAAAATACACTGACAAAATACTATGCTACCCGCGAGTGGAAGTGCTAACTTCTCGAGGGGCTCATGTTGGGGGCCGGTTATGGAAGGTGCCTTTGGACGTCGATCTCTCGCATGCCACGAGACTCTTGCGATATCCAACTAAACTATATCGTTGAGCCGACATTCATATACCAGAGACTGCTTTTAGTTTTGCAAGAGTGTCTTAATATCTGTGGGAGGTCGACGTCTGGAGGCATTGTTTGCAGTTGAGTTTTGGGCCCTCACCATGAATTATTCGTTATCTACACATAGCCCTAGAGTAAAGTGTCAGTTGCTTAAACCGAGCGCAGAAAAAGAAGAAGAGGGAAAAAAAGAATGAAGGAGGAAATAAAAACAAAAACAGACCTTAAATAATACAAAAAAAAAACATCTTAATAAGCTTAGTGTGCATCTCTACTCATCCGGCTGAATGGAGAATAAACTGGTTAAACGTAGAATGAACCATAAACATGATCACATCACTTATCAAGGTGAATCCTGATCCATCGCGCCCTAACCTACTAACATAAAAAAACACCTTCCTGTGACCATTGTGGGGATGCAGAGGTAAAGACGGTCCCTAAACAGCAAAGGTCACACTAACATTCCTTCCCTATTCCCACCTGATTGCAAAGACGTGGCCGGCGCCGTTATTGATTACTAAAAAAAACGGAGTCACTGAAACGTGTACAGTGAGAATGGTCGGTTACTCCCAGCCCCATTCAGTTGATTCATTGTGCAATTTCACTGACTCTGATCAATCACGGAGTAGTAACCATTGATACGTGCAGTCAGTATAAGCTAAACTAAGCTAAGCTAATAAAGAATCATGTATAGGCCCAGTAGGAAATAAAAGTTGGCGGAGAATTCATATTTTATTTTATTTTTTACTTCAATTTTGTAATAATCAATTAAGTAATAATCATTCTTCTTCTTCTTCTTCTTCTTTTTTAGCATTTCAAGCTTATTTCTTTCACAATTGGCTTATTGCTTGCTCTACAGTTAGTGTTATAAATGCATTTCCACAGTTATTAATTAAGAGCTTTCGATTCCAAGTACCATTTTTGCATTAGTATGATTGTGTGGCAAGTACAATCATACCCTATGCCCAGGGAGTCGATAAATTTTCCTTAACGAAAAATGCCTAGACCAGACCGGGAATCATACCCAGCCACCTCCAGCATGGTGTTGCTTTGTAGCTGCGCCTTTACCGACTGAACTAAGGGAGGACCCAGGGCAATAATCATACTCATAGGGAATTTATTTCGCCTTATTGTTTGCTTAATTTTTTTTTTTCTATTTTTCTAGGCTGCCAGGTGATCAACTTTCTTTCATTAAATCATGCTGGAAATTTTCGTTATTTCAGAGTTTCAATCTAACACCGTTGCGGAAGAGACAAATAGCTGCATTTTATTCTCATAGTACATTATTTAGTATTTCATTACAACATCGTATTCTTTTCATCATATCATCATGGTATATTATTATAATCACATTAAAATTATTATTAAAAAAAAATAATAATAATAAAAAAAAAACTAACTGCTTCAAGGTTACAATGAAGTTGATTCCGGATAGTATAGCTATTTTGTTGCAGTGTAGCTAAAAGTTCTTTTCTATTAATTCAAACCATTGGATATTATTATAACTAATAAATACCTTTCAATTCTGCTGATTATGTATTTCCATATGCCATAAATACATACATTTTTTTTTTACTATTTAGTGTATATTTAAATGTTTTATGGATATTAATACTTCATTTAATTGCGAAATAACCTCCACATCCCGGAGTTACATTCATCTATCAATGATTGAGCTGTAAAGAGGCACCAAGCAGCATATTATTATCATATGCCTATTATTACTATTTTAATTATATCATCATATAATTTTATTTATAACAATCTTAAAATAACAGGATGACGAATTTCAACTATGAAATATTTTCATTAATAATTCTTGCATATTTCATTGCTGTATTACATACTACATTTATTGCATATTATGACAGATTATTTACATTGTTTATAATAAATACTGGGTTGGGAGGGAGCATCAGGGTATCATTCAAGCTGAAACTGGACGATGGTTTGATTGACTGCCTGAGTCTAGGAAGGAACGAGCATTATCATGTTTTTTTTCCTACCGATTCGGTTGTGTTGCGGTAAATTTTCTTCCAACAGTTTCGGTGAGAGGGCGGCCCTTTTTTTAAAACCCTACCCTGTAGAGAGCTTTATAAGTATTGCGTTTTGGGTTATTCGTGTTGTTGGGGCGTGTTGTTGGGGGGAGATTTTTTTTTTTGGGTGTATTTGGGGGGGGTTTCTTTGGTTGTGGGCCCTCCCCTCTGTTTCTTTCTCTTCCTACAGTGGTGTTGTGTATTCAGATCGGTGGTTTGATTTGATTTTGTTATGGGGTGGGGTTGCAGCCAAGGCAAGCGGGAGGGGGGGATGGGTGCAGCCTACCTAACAATGAAACGTGCGGGACTCGTCTTCAAGCATTATTGGATCGATTCACTGATTGATGCTGTCGGAATAAACTTATGATCAGCATTCCAAAGTGTATGGTAATGTCGTATTACCGCATCAAGCAGCCGATTGTTTATGACTATACCATCAATGGCGTCGTTCTACATAGAACCGACCAGTTCAGCAATTTAGGTGTTCTACTGGATCATAAATTATCGGTTAACCTCCACCGCTCTGCTGTGATCTCTAAGGCTAATCGCCAGCTAGGGTTTGTGTCAAAAATCTCAAGAGACTTCACTGACCCGTACTGCCTGAAAGCTCTCTATTGCTCACTGGTACGACCGATCCTAGAAAATGCCGCCTTGGTCTGGCTTCCTCATCAATTGACTTGGAGCTTGAGGATAGAAACAATACAGCGCAGGTTTATGCGGATGGCATTGCGTAATCTACCATGGCGTGATCCGCAAAGTCTCCCGCCGTATTCAGATCGCTGCAATCTGCTGCAATTGCATACTTTGGAACGCCGACGGAAAAATCAACAAGCGGTTTTTGTTGCTAAACTTTTGAATGGAGAGGTCGACTGCTCGAGGATTCTCTCTCAACTGAACATCCGAGTTCCTCCGAGAGCATTACGGAGTGGTATTTTTCTCCAACCCCGATTCCATCGAACAGCGTTTGGAAACAACGAACCTCTAACAGCTATGATGCGAGCGTTTACGACTGTCGAAGAATTGTTTAAATTTGACGAATCTTCAGCTCACTTTTTGGCTCGTATTTGTAATGCTCGTTTTATTTAGTTTTAAGTTTGTATCATGTAGACAATAAGTCCGATAAACTAAGTTGATTGAAAAAATAAATAAATAAATAAAATCTTTAACTGACATCTGTCAGAAATTTGAGCGTGATCGAAGCATTTTTGTTTATTTGGCAGCTGTTTATATCAGACAAGTTTTTGTGTTTTGTTGCACCAGAAATAATTTTGTTGAACAAAGAGTTTGTTTGAAATTTTGTGTTCCCAACGATATTAATATTTTATGCGGAACCATTGAAAATGATGCAGAAAGCCATTGAAGAATATGGATAGTTAAAAAATTGCCGTGAAGTCATCGTAGACTGGACTCGTTCCGGACGCCCTTCAATAACGCATATCGACGAAAACGAGGCAATTATTCTGAGAACAGTGCTTGAAAATCGCCATGTGAGCCTTAGAGAGGTGGTTGGTTGGATCTCATATGGAACCGTTCAGCACATTGTGGTTGATAGTTTGGAAAGGCAACGCGTTATCGCATGGCTGACAGTGACTAGCGTTGGCACATGTGCGTCGCTTCAAATAAATTTTGAACGAGACAAAATAAATTTGCGAGAAAATCGAAAAAATGATGTATTATTTCAAATTCCTAGTACTTTTTGATCGTAGAGTAAAAGTAAAGAAAAAATCAGTGGGGTTGAGTTTAATACACTACCGGTTTACGTAGACTACTTTAAGTCAACTTTAAAGACTACTAAATAGCTTCCAGTTTCGCTCGACAAACACGAGCTCGCTCGGCATCGGTACATGGTCGTTTTGGAGGATTTTCCGTTTGTTCGATCTTAACGCACTTCCGAAATTTTGCGCATACGTTCGGCATCAAAACGATTAGGAATTACACTTGTTCTCACTCTAACATTTTCTCAAAACTTATTTCTTCCTAGAAGTAAAACTCTATCCAACGCGAATCGTCAACACAGCAGAGTAACTATTCATAAAAGTACTAATTGGAATGTGCAGAGAATGTTACTTCGGAATATCATGTTCGAGAATCAAAACGTTGTCTGTGATAGAGAGTTTCTTGATACTTGCCGGAACGCAACATTCTTTAAAATTTTCCAACACCGAAGGATCAATATGTACACAAAATATATTCATCTTTAATTCGTAAAATTCTTAATGCTTGAGTAAATAAAATAACAGTCGTGAAAACCACTAAATGAAAAGAGCAAAAATCTTACATATAAATCAACCAAGAAACGATTGAGTTATTAGCGTCCGGTGTTCAAATTTTTCGTGATAGTAGCCATATGTTAATTGTATACAATGCTCAAGTATGCAACGAAGAGAAAAAATAAATTGTTTTAGCCACTGCTGGCTGCCAATTGGCAAGAACTTGGAAAGTAATGTTAGAAAAATTCCAATCAAACAAACTCTCTCAAAATTGAATTGATCGTCCTGAAGTGGACGGATTTGAAATCGTTCGCATTTGAATTAAAACCTTCTCGGTCTTTTGAATATGCAGGTTACTTCAGCCGTGGCACATTGCGGCTTACCAAAAGATGGCTTCCAACAAAATCACGCACACAAGCACCTTATTTCGATTCCTAGTGGTTGCGCCCACCGGCTGACTACAAATACATCACTGGTTCACCAACTGCCTAGCACACCACTGAATAATTAATTGCTGCCTAGAAAACAACATGCTAGCAACAGCCTGTAGAGCATTCAGCTCCTGACCAATGGTTGGTTGCCATTGCACCTTCTAAGGTGCTTGCCACCACCAGCTGCCGAATCCAACATTGGCGCCTTGCCGCTCCTCACTGCCGAATGAAGTTAGTGGCCACCCTCCAGGGTGCATGCCATTGCCAACTGCCAATCAATACTGGCTCGTTGCTCCGCAGAGCTCCAGTACTGCAACACGAAGGAGAAAATTGCGAAGGTGTATCCGTTTTATATCGTTCACTGCTGTATATGAGACCTCCCTTACTCACATTTGAAATCTGTGGTTGGAAAGTACGGTGCATCTAGTAAATTTAGCCGGAAAAACTAAATTATAAGACACTACCTTACATTTTCGTAATTTTCAACAGCTTAAAATTGTAAGCGTATAATTTTGGTTTGGAACGCAAATTTGATTATTTTATCGGTACGCGTGAAAATTGCCAACCGATTAATGGAAGTATCTTGAAAATCTATCGAGAAGTTATGAAGTTCTAAGCGTTTAATTTGTAACGATATTTCGTGACGGTCGCTTATTTTGAGATTTTCAATTGACACCCTACACTTGCCGTAAGGCGTAGTCTACAAATTGTTATGTTGGTATACCGTAAGTGGAAAACCTTTTAAGGTTCAAAAATAGAATTAAATTCTTAAATATTATGAATTTTTAATAGTAGTTGATGCAGCAAGTTCTAAACAGAAGATGTTCTCAACAGTAATTGTTGAAAAATAACGTATGCATTTAAAGATAAAACAATGGAAGGGAGTGACGGCGTAGTCGTTAACATCCATACCTCTCACGCCAAAGTCACGAGTTTGAATCTCACCCTCGGACAAGTTACGAAAATACTCAAAAGATATTTGAGTGACTACGATGGTATTTGAACCATCCCAGGGCTGAAAATCTCGATAATCAAGGAAAATGAAATAAAACAATGGAACAAATTTCCGTTAAATGATACGTTTATAAAGCCTGTTGGCATGATCTTATACACTGTTTCGAAAAATATAAATTTACTCTCTTTCTCAAATAAAAAAGACCATACTATGATTTTTGATAATTTTATTCTCAAACATAGTAATTAACAATGTTTTCTTTCCATCTTCATTTCAATTTGCTTGATTTTTCGTAGTGTTGGCGAATTCTCAACACTACTCATAAGCTTCTGCACAGTGCTTTTTCATACCATTTTATACCACTTCTGGCCAATCTTTCATGAATTTTTCAACACTATCCGCTGGTTTTATGTGTTTTCTCAGCTTTGCCTTCGTGATGCTGTCAATTTTTGTCTGTACACAGCAGGGTTGCTACGATTTGCGATGCACAGGTGAATTCACCACCAGACGGCGGAGTTATTGCCTTAAAGATCGATAAAACTTCATTGAAAACTTCAAGAGCTATATATGAACCATAAAGCGAAAGCGATGACTGCGGCGATGGCTGAAAATTGTTTTGCTATGCCATCAAAATCTTCTACGAGTATATCTAATAGGGTTTCTTCACCTTGATACTGAAGGTATATTTGCAGCAATAAAAACTATTATTATTTGATTCAGAGCCTTGGGTTGCTCAGTTGATAAGAGCACGGTTTACCTATTCGAAGGAGGAGGCTTCAAAATCCTGGTTCGGTTGTGTGAATCTCTTGGGTTGAAAATATTCAAATTTCAGTTAATTCCCAGAATTATATCACTGGCTACTTATCTGTGTTCTGAAGACCAATTTTAAGACCTTAGTTTGTAGGTAATGAGCTTATGGTTCATTTAAGATAACCAGAATTGTCTTACCCGGGACGGTCCGGGTTTGTCTAATTTAGGGGCATTATACACTTGATAGTATCACTATTTTTTTTAGTTCTATGTGATTTGAAGTACTTCATTTGAAGATTTGATTCTGGTCCCCTTCAGAAACAGGCTATTTTTTGTAGGTGTGACCAGGTCCGGACTGTTGTCCTAGACGCTTGGTTTGTCCACCAACTTGTTTTTGACTTGGCATATGTTTCAAGGTGTGAAACGATGAGTTTATTGCAATTGAGGTCAACTATAGACTTAGGGGACCCATATCCACTGGAACGGTTTCTTTCAATATCTCCGGAACTGGCTGAAGCCGGAGGCCGCAAACAGTAACAAAATCGGTTGACAAACAACGTAGAAAGTAATATCACGTAATATGAAACAATAATAGCACCCCCCCCCCCCCCACACACACACACACACACACACACACACACACACACACACACACACACACACACACACACACACACACACACACACACACACATATTGGCGGAAGACCGGTCGTCATCGGAGGAGGTCGTGGGCCGTGGAGTGGGGCGTTTAGCCTGCTAGAACCTCTAGCTAAGTAGGTAGTTACAGTATCGAACGTAGATACCGCCAGCAATTTTTGCAAGGAAGGTCGTGAATCCGTCCGGACATGTTCAAGGACTCTCATGAATTGGAAGGTGTTATAGGATGCTGTTCCGAGTGGCCATTTCCCGGACAGGTGGAAAATGCAGAAACTAGTGTTGCATCCGAAGCCAGGAAAGCCTACGGGGGATCCAGCATCGTATAAGCCAAGAGGATCATACTCAACAGGCTGACAAAAATAACCGAGAGCCAACACGAGATATCGACCATGCAGTTCAGTCTGCGGAAAGGAAAGTCTATGGAGCATGCTAGTCGGAAAGTGGTCGAGACAGCCTCAAAGTCTTCCAAACTGAAGCGAAAAAGCGATCGATATTGCGCTGTTGTAACGATCGACGTTAAGAAAGCCTACAATAGTGTCAGCTGGTTGGCTCTTGACGAGTCAGAACAGGGACAGAATGAGGGTCCCTGATTACCTGTGCAGAATTCTGAAGATTTACTTTCAGAACAGGGTACAAATCTACGAGACCTCCATGGTGCAGAAAATGGTAAACATCACGGTGGGGGATGTACATCGGAGTTCTGACGCTGAAGCTTTGGCTTTGCGGGCGACATCGTATTGCCAGTGACAGGGGAAACACTGGAAGACGTGAAAATGCTGGCGACCGAAGCAATCGGCATAGTTGAAAACTGGATGCAGCGGTCGAAGCTGCAGCTAGCAAGTAGCTGGGTGTGACGATCAACGACCGGCCAAAATTCAACAGCCACGTAGATTATGCCTGTGGGAAGGCAGCGAAGGCCATCAATGCGGTAGCCAGAATAATGCTGAATAGCTACGGACCTAGCACTTTATTCATTACAGTGCCGTTATAGAACTTTCGAGGGATTCTTTAGTACAGATCGTGCTGGCTAGCATACTCTACAAATAGTAGAATGAAAAACGTAAAGGTGATTGGTTTATGAATGAAAGAGAGCGAGCCCGGAGAGAATCTCTCAATTGTAGATTCGCCCTAATGAAAAAAAAAACCCTAGACTTCTTCCTTACACAGTTTCTGTCTGGCAATGGTTGCATCAGGCAATACCTGCATCGATTCGGACACGCAGCGTCCAAGAGATACCGGAGCACATGGTCTTTGACTGCCCAAGATTCGGACCATTGCGAAGCGAGATGCTTGCCTTCAGCGGGGCAGATAACAGCCCAGTTAACCTCGTCTATAAAATGAGTCTTGACGAATGTGCGTGGAATGCGAAGAACGGAGCCATTACCCAAATCATGTCAGCTCTACAACGAAAATGGTGGGAGAATCAAGTAACGAGTGGTTGAGTGGAGTAGCGGGTTGTAGGTAACTCTCCCTCGGTAGAGCAGATCTTCTCGAGACGCCTGCAGCGGATTGCATTAAAAAAAATGGACTTTTTTCGGATGGTGATAAAAAAAAAAGCTATGACAGATTAACAATTTTGATAAATTTCCCATGGAAGGTAATTATTTAAGCTAACTTGCAAAAAAAATTCTACGCCCTTGAAAGTGGCCTTCCGGCAGTTAACCGGAACATTCACCATGGTGGTCGAAAACATGCGTGTGGGCATGTTTTTGAGTTCATTTTTCGTTTTATTTATCAATTCCTCCTCAGTTTTCGCGACAAAATTGTTGGAGCAGATCTTACGCTTCAGGTTGGCTCAGAAATTTTCGATGGGACGCAGCTGGAGAACGTTGGGTGGGTTCGCCGACTTGGGTACCACATCGATATTCAGCCGCTCCATCTCCTCCAACGATCGCTTCGAGCAGTGGGCCGACGCAAGATCCGGCCAGAACACCGCGTCTTTGCCCTTATGGTTTTTCTTGATGAACGACGCAACTTCCGGCAGGCATTTCGTACAATAAATTTCCCCGTTCACGGCCAGTCCGGAGCGAAAGAAGAGCAGCTTTGACATCCCCTTCTCGCTGATTATCAGTCACAGCAGCACCTCCTGTGAAATGAACTTCACCTCGGAGCTCATTTCCTTCGTGGGGGAAGTAAATTACGAAGTGCCCTGCCAGTCATTGCCATCCAGGGTGAGATAGGTCTCGTCGTCCATCACTACCGTCACGTCGCGATTCGCCGGGAAAATCGAGTTGACCATCTTATTCAACCGCTGCCTCATTGCCTGCAGCTCCGAAACCAGTGGACGCGACTTCCGCTTCCTGTCATGTATGTTCATGTTTGCCAGGTACTTTTTCACTGTTTGGCCGGTTGAACCGACCTCCCGGCCAAGTGCACGCAGCGATGTAGCCACTTTTCCGTTGGTCTTCCTCTTCAGCATCCTTTGGAGCCTCTTGTCGCTCAGGGTCGTCGGCCGTCCGGAACCGCGCTTTCTTCCAATGCCCTGATTGATGCCTAATAGTGCCAAGATGTTGTAGATGCCGAAACGGGCATATCCGACGTCCAAAAAATGCCGCACTATGTCCGTTTTCGACGCGGCGGAGTGCCGTTCTTTGAACTCGCACACTTCTGAACGGAGTTGCTTCACTGTTTTTTCCATCACGGTTAGAGTTCGACTGATAGAGCTGTCAAATTTTGTCTGCTGACTCATTGGTTACTATGATTGATGCTGCATGGGTAGTTTTGTCCGTGCGGGTGAAGGTAAACCCATGAAAAATCGGCAATTTTTGTCTATTTTTGTAATACAAACGATTCAACGATTTTTGCGCCTTTTTAAGACGTTATGATTTAATTTTAATTATTATGAATATAGGGTTACATGGGAGGAAAACTACTTCATCCCAAGTCCTGGACTTGTGGAATCATGTTGTTTATTCCAATTGTTAACCATTTTCAACGTGCTCAAAAAATAGCATACCCGTTATTTTGTTTATGACACAAGAGCGATTGTATATTAACCTCTCTGTATAAGGTTCTTCAAACTGTTATGAGCATGTCATATGGCTGATTCAACTGTATTCCTTCAAATATTCCGAGAACTTGCGACAAACGTAAGAAGCGATTATCAAATAATTTGTGTGTCCTAACAACTTCATAGAAACTGAGGCAGTGAATCAAGAACAAACATTTGCCAGCTTCGTGAATCAATTTATAGCATGTTTTGTTGCTGGGATAGGTAGAAAAATATCAAAATCTTCGGTACGTATCATTTTTTGTGGCATAATGACCGTCTTAAATACTCAAACTGACTTGCTCGTGAAATTACTCAACATACATTCGAAATCACAACACCAATGACCATCGGGAGACGGTCGAAACATCTCCACCTAATGGCGATGAGGCAAAGTAAACTTGTCGATGAACAATTGACTCACTACTGCAAACCAGTAGAGGCCTGTATCAGTTCGTGGTGTTATCGAATGGACTTGTTTTTAAAAGAACTCATCAACCTCATTTTGGGGCTGTCTCAAATGGTGCGCGAACCGCAAGAAAGGCCATTCATTTCTTTTGTTTTGGCTTCGATATTGATCAACTCCCATCCCCAGTCAGATAAGATTGTCAAATAAAAAGCTAATTTCGATGTGAAATCTGCGCACCTCACAATAGCCGGTCAAAATATGTTGACATTCGAATAGACAAAAGATGTTGATCTGAAATCAGTTGGAAATCCACTATCAAACCAGCTTTGGGTTTAGACAATTTACGGAAGAGATGTTGCTTTTTGCCCTCACACTTCACCTCAACTGAACGCACTTGAACATTCAATCTACATTCGGTTATTTTCCATCACTCCAGGAAGCTCTTAGATAACCATGCAAATCACCCTCAATGATTCCATGATTAAGTCGTTTTTCAAACAAATTAGTTTGTCGCGCACCGTACGTCAAAATCTCACGCTGCCCTGGCCTGCGCGTCCAAATGCCATCGTTTTCTCACTTGTGCACCTTTTGCTCTCTCGCGACCTTAAACAGACGGGGACACCTTAACCAAGCAGCCAGACAATGCCAGCGCCACGAATTAAACAATCGGCGAAGAAAATCATATTAATTGAATAAAACACGCATTTCAAGTAGCTCATTCAATGCAGATTACGTTTACTGAGCGTCCATTTTCAACTCTTTTCAAATTTGCTCAGACCCGCCTGATCGATGTGAAGATGTGCCCACTTAGCTTAAATGATGAGGTGGTTCTTCAGGGCTTGGATGTCGAAGTTGATGAAATTTTGAGCACCCTCTGAGCAAAGATGCCTACGATAGTATCATCACAGCAACTATCAGCGACGGAGTTGGAGACGACTCATCTTTGGGGGGTGCTTTTTCACGAACTGAACTGCACTTTACAAGGCATCATCAGCAGTGTGCTGGGCTCTCAAATGATCGCTTCATTTCTCGTTCAATTGTGGCAAGGTATGCATGGCACTGTCGGTTTAATTGCACATTTGACTGTGCTTTCAAAAGTCTATAATTAGGCCGAAAAAGTGCAAATGTGGCTTGCATGTGATGAAATTCCGTTGACCGATTGGAGGTGGAGCAGAATGGTTTTTGTTTTGCGTAGGTCGATGGTTTCGATCGGCTGATTAATAAGTCGATTCAAGCTAAGCTCGCTTCAATGCAGTGATCTAATTAGAGAAGGAAAAAAAATGTCAAGGTATGCGAAACGTTCATGACTCGGACTGGATGGGCCAATCGATGCTCGAGGTTGATCAGATGATGTAAATGTCATCACTTTGTTAGTTCTTTGAGGAATGTTGCTCGGCACGCTGAACATCAGCATATTTCTGGGAAGCAAAATACGGTTCTTTAGGTGACTGCTAGGCATTGAACTAATCTGCTAGAGGCTGTTCTTACCTATGATTTAAAAAAAAGTGAGATTCGATGCATGTTTAAGGTTTGTTATTTTTTTTCAAAAAATAATTATAACTTCTTATGTGGAGTTCAGTTTTTCCTATGAATATTTTGAAAATGGTCTATAATTGAATGTTTTAACTTATGTAGACTGACCAAATTAGCAAATGATTAATACCGACATATTTTTTAAAATTTAAAAGCTTAACATAAGAGCTTTCTTTGCGTTAGAGGAAAAAATACTCTTTCCTCCCCTATAATTAAGAAAAACTAAAAACACAGAATTAACAAGAATCTCTTTAAATCAGATAAAATTTTGTCATTTTTTGATCGGATGGAAACAAATAATATTTAATTTTATTCAGAACCAGGCCTGAGGTCGTATATGTCGTGGTGAGTTGATTACTAACTAGTTGTTTTGAGTTATTTTTATCAACTACTAGCTGAACCCGGTGCGTGCGCTGCTACGCTTGCAACTAAATGAAGGAAAATTTAATATAACTGGCACGTTTATGGTTTTTTTTTCGAAATGGTTTTTTTTTTTCTTGAATAAGCAGGGGTTCAAACTTCTATCAAAACATGCTTCTTACCCGAGAAATACACGTTTTGTGTTTAAGTAACCTGGATAATTCTCATTTGTGATAGAAATTTGTGTTTCATTTGTATGGGAGTCCTCCCTTCCAGAGGGGGGTGGTTTCTGAAACCACCATACAATCAATGCCTTCAAAACCCCCACATGCCAAATTTGATTCAATTTGCTGGATTAGTTCTCGAACCATCACATTGGGCTCATCGATTATAATAAAAATTTGAGTTTCATTTGTTTGAAGCCCCACCCCCCTTTTTTCAGAAAGGGGAGGGGTCTTGAACTACCATAGAAACATTCTTGCCTTCAAAACCCCCCACATGCCAAATTTGATTCAATTTGCTTGATTAGTTCTCGGGTTATGATGAAATTTGTGTCTCATTTGTATGAGACCGCCCCTTCCTGAGAGAGAAGGGGTCTCAAACAATCATAAGAACCTTCCCCAGCCCCAAAAACCCCTTCATATAAATTTTCACGTTGGTCGGTTCAGAACTTTCCGTGTCTATAAGGGTCTGACAGATAGACAGAAAGAAATTCATTTTTATGTATATAGAAATCTAGCCTCCAAAAACCCCCATATGCTAAAATTGTTTTCATTTACTTGATTAGTTCTCGAGTTATGCAGAAATTTGCTTTTTATTTGTATGGGAGCCACCCCCTTCCCCCCTTCAAAATAGGGAGGGGTATTGAACTGCCATATAAACATTTCTTGCCTCCAAAAACCTCAACATGCCAAATGCCAAATTTGGTTTCATTTGCTTCATTGGCTCTCAAGTTATGCTAAAAATTATGTTTCATTTTTATGGGAGTCTCCCCTTCCAGAAGGCGGAGGGGTCTCAAACCACATTAGAAACATTTATTTCTCTCAAAAACCTCCACATGCCAAATTTGGTTCCATTTGCTTTAATTTTTATCGAGTTATGCAGAAATTCGTGTTTCATTTGTATGAGAGACCCCTCTTTCAGTGAGCGGAGGAGTCTCAAACCACAATAGAATCTTGATAAGTTCTCGAGTTATTCAGAAATGTGTGTTTCATTTGTATATGAGCCCTCCTTTCAGAGAAGGGAGGGGCTCGAGTCAACTTAGAAACATTTCTTGCCTTCAAAAACCTCCACCTGCCAAATGTGGTTCCATATGCTTGATTAGTTTTCGAATTATGCACAAATTTGTGTTTCATAAGAATGAGACCCCCCCTCTTACAGAGGGCGGAGGAGTCTTGAGTTACCTTAGAAACATTTCTTGCCTTCAAAAACCTCTATCTGCCAAATTTGGTTCCATATACTTGATTAGTTCTCGAGTTATGCAGAAACTTGTGTTTCATTTGTATGAGAGCCCAGAAACCCCCTCTTACAGAGGGCGGGAAGGGGTCTTGAGTTACCTTAGAAACATTTTAAAATGTGAGTAGAAAGGGGGGGAGATTATTGTTGGGGGAATTATGGTGGTGGTATGAAAGAGAAGGAAGAGATAAATATTAAAAAAAAAATTCTTCTTAGAAACGAAATGCAACTTCATATATTGGCCACCCGATTTTCTTCGGCTGTCAATATTTCGTTGCGAATCCATTATTGTCGATTACAGCATTACACCTTTGAGGCATGGAGTGGATCAGGTTGTCACTAATGCTTTGTGGGATCTCTGTTCGAGCGTTTTTGATTTGCTCAAACAGTTGATCCTTATTGCGCACATTTTCGCGGTTGATTTTTCGATTTACGATCCCCCAAAGGTTCTCGATTGGGTTGAGGTCCGGAGAATGTGCTGGCCAATCCGTAATTATTATATTGCTATCCATAAACCACTGTTTGGCGATTTAGACAGTGTGTTTGGGATCGTTAACTTGTAGAAATATCCATTTTATTGCATAACATTACATCAGTAGCAGAACATCTTTGAGAATGCCATTGTACATTAAACGATCCATAATACCATCAATTCGACAAATCGTACCCAGACCGTCTGCACAAAAACTTCCCCAGACCATCACATTTCCTCCACCATTCCTTACAGTCCTCTGACAGCATCGTGAATCCAAGCGTTTTCTGATCGGTCGACGTACACGGCACATTCCGTCGCTTCCAATGATGTTGAGCTTCGACTCATCACTGAACAGTACCGATCGACATTTCTACAGGGTGCGGCAGAAAATAATGCGAAAATTTTCAAACTTGAGTATTGGGTTAATTCGTGTAGCTAGTGACTATTTTCTGTCGAAAGTGTATCTGTTTATGTTTAGTTTCAAGTGCTGCATCCAAACATTCTATTGGTTTTATTGCAAATTCGTCAAAATGTTCGCGAAAGAAGTGATCACCAGTTTGTTGCTCGCCCAGAAGAAGCCGATAGAGATTGCCAAGGTGGTAGGGTGCCATTTGGCAACAGTTTACCTCATAAAAAAGTCCCTGCAGGATGGTCCTAAGCAGCGAAAGCCGGGAAGCGGACGTCCGCGTTTTGCACGCACGCCGAACGTGATCAAATCGGTCCGTGCAAAAATTGCTCGCAACCCGGTGCGTTCCATAAGAAAACTTGCAAAGGAAGCCAATATTTCGGAGAAATCCATGCGGAGAATCATCTAAGAAGACCTGAGAGATCATCAGAGAAGATCTTCCAGAGCCAGAGTGAAACGCCACTTGATTACGGACCGGGTCAAGGAACTACGAGTGACTCGTTCCAAGAGATTGCTTTCCTTGTTGAAGAAGGAAAAAATGATAATCCTGTTCTCCGACGAAAAGCTTTTCAGCATCGATGCTGTGGCAAACAGTCGTACGGACCGGTTCATTTCACCGCAGAAAATGGAGAACGTTCCAGAAAAAGTCAAATTCAAATTTCAAACCAAACATGATGTTTGGCTTGGTGGCGTCCAACGGTTTGAAAATGCCGCCTGTTTTCATTGATGCTGGAGTTAAAATCAATACCGAAGTGTATATCGGTATTTTAAAGGACCAAGTGCTTTCCTGGGTGAAGGCCAACTTCTCCGAGGACCAAAACATTGTCATACAGCAGGATGGAGCGCCGTGTCACACGTCAAATCGAACCCAACAATGGGTTAACGATAACATGATGTTTTGGCCGAAGGATTTGTGGCCCCCTAGCAGTCCAGATCTTAATCCGTTGGATTATTCGATTTGGGCATATGTTGAAGCACGAGCCTGCAAAACATCACACCCTAGTGTGAAAACCCTGAAGTCAACCATAACACGCACATGGCAGTCAATGTCGGAGGAGTACGTCCAAAAGGCATGCCTTGGCTTTTGGCGTCGGCTCGAGGATGTTATTAATAAAAATGGAGGACACATTGAATTAATTTGTTTAAAAGGACTTTATAGAGCTAACTGCTTTCGAAAATGTTGATATTATTGCTTGAATTAGTTGAAAATGGGATTTGAAAGAAATAGAACAAGTTTTCGCATTATTTTCTGCCGCACCCTGTAGCTTTTGAATCATTCCCAACGCATGCAATCGCTTAGAAACGGCTTGACGGGAAACTCCTAATCCTGAACCAAGCTCTTCTTGCGTTTGACACGGATCCTCATCGAGCAATGCTTCCAATTCAGAGTCTTCGAAGTTTTTTGGCCTTCCTTCACGCGGACGATCATCAACACTGAAATCACCGTTTTTGAAGCGACGAAACCAATCACGAAACGTTGTTTCACTCAGAGCAGCATCATCGTAAACTTTTTGGAGCTCTCGATGTGCTTCAGCCGCCGTTTTCTTCGAATGAAAGAAGAAAATCAACACTTCCCGCAAATGACGATTATTTGGCACGAAATCAGACATCTTCAAACAACCAAAATATATAACACTAAACCAAAATCACTGATTTGGCAAAGCGGTTTGTTTACCATATGTCTGAGCTTGGTTTATGACGCTTGAAATGTACAACATTCGACCAGCACTTACTACTGGCGCCATCTATTGCTAAACAGCGGGAACTTAGTTGCGCACCTAATATAAATGTCACTTTGTGAAACTGCATGTCAGTTTGTGAAAATAAAAATGATTAGATTTTTGTTGTTTAAAAATTGAGAAAAAAATATTAATTTCATAAAAAATATATTTGGGCTGGGAAAAACACCACCCACCAAAACGATGGGAAAAAAAAACAAATTTTTTTTTAAATTAAAACCCCCTATTAACAACGTACACGGGTAAAAATCCCAAGGGGTCGGACTTCCTGATCATTTGATCAGATCTCCTCATTTTTCATTTTGATCTTCGGAAAAGATCAGATGATCTTATCAAGATTTAAAATCTTTTATGACAGTACTAAATAGACTGTTGTTTTATTTCAGTGTTTCAAAATGTCAACATGCTTGTTTTGATAACAATACAGACTGTGTAACATTTTGACGCATTTTTAAGTTTCATGTTGCTGATGGATCCGAACAAGCGCATTACATTGGAACAGGTAATGTTGGATCCCTACTTTTCGGAAGATCCCATGCAGACGGCGGATATCTTTGCCGGCTGCCCTTTTTTGTTTTATCATTTCTCAGTTAAGCATCAGAATCAGCAGCAACCACTACAACAGCAGGCAAACGTAAGTCACACCTATAACCTTTTCCTCAATAACCATAAAACTTTGCATAACAACGATTTCTCTTTCAACACAACAGAACCAGAAATCTTATCAGCAGCAGCAGCAACAACAACATCAACAACAACACCAAGCACAGAACCAAGGTGTAATCGACCACAGTGCTGCTTAAATGGGTGCACATAGCTGGCCCGAGAGGGCAACCAAGGAATGGCTTCAATCAACAGGATTGTCATCAACAGGCCGCGGTGACATCAGCTCAGCAACAACAGCAGCAGCAGCAGCAGCAACAACAACAGCAGTAAAAGATGAAAGAATAAATAGGTAAACGCAAACATTGGCGCCCTCCTTTTTTTTCAATCAAAAACGTACACCTAACACTCACCGGTATCGCGAATACCGTTTCAAATGTTGTGGGATTTGCAAAGCGTTCAACCGTGCAACGAACACCAAATTCCCGTTTCTTCTCGTCCTCGTCGATGGCACTGAGAACTGCTTTACGAACGACATCTCGCGTCTACCATAGCAGCCTGAACTCCTCGAACCGATAACTGTGACAACGCTCTACCTACTGGAGTGTTCCAACTGGAGTGTTCCGTGCTTATGCAACAATTTGTAATATACGGCCTTCTCGAAATTTGCAGCTGGTAGTCACCGTTTGTCCATGAAAACCTCTGTACAGAATCCGATGACTGGGTGGAAAAATTTTGCCTGAAAATGGAGATCACTCACCGCGGATGTCATGGTTAGGAAAACTGTGTCGCCTCCGTTGGTCTGAGAAAAAGTTAACCAAGTGCTTCTCGAAATCAAGGTGCCAAAAAGGTCTGTCCATCGTATCCTCCCATGGAAAACAGTTTCTCATCCAAACCCGTCAAAGGCAAGGCACTTCTGACGATTTTGATTGGTGCAACTAGTTCCCATGTCTGTTGTTCCGAATCGTACCTCTCAACCGACTCCAACTGCTGATACAGAGCTGCCACTCCTGATCCGGTATAATTGACCTTTCATTATTTTCGGAATGATAACATTCTACAGCCGGCACTCTTTCCGTGCTGTCGAATCCTCCAATGACCTAATGTAACCTGCTGACTACGGTAACGCCAACATCCAGTCGTTTTGTATGGATCATAGATCAATACAGAGATCAAAGGACTGGAGTATGTTGTGAAATGTGTTCCTTTTGTTGTTTTTTTTTTTTTCATTTTTATTTACAATTTTGAGACACTGAAAAAAATGTGTTGTTGTTTTAACAAGATTGCCCGATCTATGAAAAAGATTTGAAATCTTTTGAAGATTTTAAATTGATCAGATTGACCGACCCCTTGAAAAATCCACACATATTTATTGGCAAAAATCCATGTAAAATTCTACATAATATTGATTTGTTCACACATAAACAGAATCCTCCGAGAAACACATATGAAGCTTATGTGGCAAATGAAAAGTATGTGTGGCCACACATAGTAGTTATTTGTGCACATAGAGAGTATGTGTGGTTACAAATAGATTTCATTCGTTGATCAAATTGCAATAATTCATGTGTGGGATACAGTCTTAATTCTGTAAGTATTGTTAAAAAAATATATTTGAAACAATAGAAAAATGCATATCATAAATAAATAAAAATTTAGTTGTTTTAATCAATGTTTTTATAAATAGCAATCTAAATGTTTTCTTGGATCCAAATCACTAAAAAAATTAGTTGATGTAGACCAAGATGTAGACATGATTTTCGTTGAGTATATTATCAATTTTTTTGCGTGAACACTTGTGAACAGGAAATGCTCAAGGCAAACAAAAACACCGTCGTGCAAAACGAAATTCACCCATAAGTTACGCTTGTGAAATTCAAAAGCACCGTTCATAAGTTGTACCAACAATCAATAGGAAACTAGCGATTAAAAATTGGTTCACTGTTGTATAACCCCTTAGTCCGAAGTTCACCCTGCAGTCTGCACCTTGCCATGCACTTTTGCGCTTTTAGGTACTAGAATCTTTGTTGTTGTTTTGATTCGCTATGTTATTTTGACAGAATATTTGAGAGTTTCCCCCGATAAAAAATTACCTTAAACGAACGATATCACAAATCCTCCAACCATTTCTTTAATGGTTTGGATGATATGGGGTATCATCCAAACCAAATAGGTCGTTAAGAAAAATAAACATACGAAATTTATTAGGGTCGTGAAGGTTACTTTCTCAGAGCTTGGGACCGATGTGCTGATACTTCCTGAGCCGAAAACGATATCCATTTTCTTCAGGACTATCCAGCCGTTGGTTGTACCAACAATCAATGTGCAACTCGCGATTTAAAATTGGTTCACTTTTATAGAACCCCTTGGTCCGAAGTACACCTTGCAGTCTGCACCTTGCCATGCACTCTTGCGCTTTTCAGTACCTTTTGATACAAGTATCTTTGTTATTGTTTCGATTCGCTATGTTATTTTGACAGAATATTTGAGAGTGTATTGGTGTGAGTTACGGTCTTAGGGGCGAATCATTTAGCTTGGGACCGAGCTTGGGACCGGTGTGCTAGTACTTCGTGAGCCAAAAAAAATATTCGTTTTCTTCATGACTATCCACCCCCTGGTTGTACCTTATGAAATTCTTAAGTTTATTAGCCTGAGTGTAGGTGCTCTCTGCTTTACAATTTTATTTGTGTAGAACATTGAATAGCAAATAATTTTAGGTACTTTTTCTTACAGTGTACTACTCTGAGAAAAAATCTTTCGTTATACCGACAATTAAATCATGGTCAAGATGACTATTGCATATAATGGTTATTGCTGGTTGCAGTTGTGATTGGAAGTGATTTTTGCGAATTAAAAAGTGTGATAAAAGTGCACGTTTTAACTGCAATCAGCAATACAATAACCATGAAAATTGAAGAATTCACCACGTTCATGGCATTCTTGACTATGATCATGGTAACAAGGACTATTCTGACATTATCGTAAATGTTGAATCAACTATTTTCAATGGTCGTTTTGACCATGATCATAGTCGGTTCGAAATCACTATACTGCACGCTAAGATGAGAATACCTAAAATTAGGTATTTATTTTACCTAAAATGAGGTATTATTGGCAATACCCAAAATATCGGTAAAATTTAACGATAACAAACAGTAATTTTTACTGAAATTTTGGGTAATGTTCTTTTTCCAATGTTGGACGTTATTATTTACCCAAAATTGAATAAATTGTCACTGAAGCAACGCGGACGCCATACTTTTCTAAGCGAAAACGTAACTATTGTTTTTACTAAACTCTCAACAAATTATTTCGCCACACATACTTTTCATTTGCCACATTTCATTCTCCAATATTTGAAGCGATAACTTTTACTTCCTTTTTTCAATCTAGCTCCAACGGATCCTTGTGAACCAATGTGAATCCTGAAGTGTAATTCGGCTTCACTCCGGAGCGAATAAAGAAACGTGTCATAATGTTGAATCAATGCGGAATAAATATTTCTATAATGGAGGAATCCAGGTAACAGAGAGGTTATACTCTTAAAACATGATTTTTCGAGCTGTGATTGCAAAGCAATGAGTGATAGTAAAACCAGAAAATACTGACCAATTCCATACAGTAAAATAGCTACAAAGTTATTATCTATTCCAGTTTTAGATTACTATGTTTAACCTCACGTTAGTTTTACTTGGATTCCTCCATACTCTATTGAAATTTTTTTTGAATACAGAAAATGTATTTCCTAATACAATTGAACAGTTGTTTCTTCTTAAGTGTTAAATCTTGAATACTAATTCGAAGCATTCTATAAAATAAAACTACAAAAACATACCCAATGCTCAATAGTTGCCCTAACCCCCAATAATGGTAAAAATGACTATCAAATTTGTCTCGGTGTAGCGTATCGGGGGATACTGTGTTATTTTTTTGCTGCAGAGGCAAATTTTCTCGTTTGACATTTACAGTCTTTTTTGACAACTTTCAATTGCGTCAAGTTGGCAATCGTCACGCGAACGACCGATCTCTTTATCATCCGGTCCCTTTCAAGTTCAGACGTAAGTGAAATTACTCCGATTTTTATAAGGAGTTTCAGTGTTACCTTGTTCATAAACACTAATTCTGTGCCATTTTCTTCAACTTCCAGTTGCTGTCTAACGTTTAAACCAGTGCTTTCAAAATGGTTACCGCCAAGAAGCAGGTAAATTCGATTATTTCCTCTTTAGGGAATCCACGTGGGCCTAATACTGTTTCCCATCTTGTTTTGCTTCCCACAGAAAAAGGCTTTGGAGAGCATCAATGCTCGTTTGGCTCTGGTTATGAAGTCCGGCAAATACTGCCTGGGCTACAAGCAGACCTTGAAAACCCTCCGCCAGGGCAAGGCTAAGCTCATCATCATTGCCAACAATACTCCCCACCTCAGGTAAAAAGTGACTTCCGCATCCCGATTACTGAGAAGTAGCATTTCCCAACCTTTCCTGGAGATCGCCGAATCCGATTTTGGAACCATATGGAGTTTGCCTTGCCTAGGTCGAACTGAGAAGTATGCTTCCAAATGATACCGTTTGGGAAATCTATGGAGTAATCTCACGTTTGGTGCAAGTGAACGGAGCAAGGCTCTATATTATGGTTCCAAGGTTGTGAAACGCTAGGCTACCGAGGATTTGGTTTGTGGAGACGGCTTCCGGTAAGTACCGATCTTGATATTAACGTAGCTTTTGGTTTATGACTAACAGGAAGTCCGAGATTGAGTACTACGCTATGCTGGCCAAGACCGGTGTCCACCATTACAATGGAAACAACATCGAGCTGGGAACCGCCTGCGGAAAGTACTTCCGCGTGTGCACCCTGTCGATCACCGATGCCGGTGATTCCGATATCATTCGTACCCTGCCGGAAGCTCAGGCCGCCGCACAGTAAGGTGCCTGTGTCTGTTTTTGTTTGGTTTAGCTTTTGGAAATTGGCTTTTATTGATATTCAATAAAGGAGGAAGAAGTTACATATGTACAAAATGATTCAAGAACATCCTGGAATAAAGCGATCGATCTCCTAATTGGAGATCTCCGATGAAGGACGATAGTAGATTTCATTTTGAAAGAAAGTCAATTATACCCTCGACTAAGTTGTTGATTTTGCTCTTGACCAATCGGTCGATTGTTAAATCGGCGCTTATTGGAGCTCAACCGGGGATTCAACGGTCTATTACTTTGGAAGACTAAATCGACTGATTCAAACCGACATGATAGATAGATTTGTCATGGGGGAAAATAAATAACCCGATGTAAACCAATGAATTCGGTTGCATGGACAAAATTTGCTGATGATTGGTAATCGATTTAGTCGGTTAATTCATCATTATATTTCGTCGACCCGACTTCGTAGGTGGACTTAACAATTTGTCATCTTTGAAATGTTTTATGGGGAAGGGAGAAATTACTCAATCGATGTGTTATTATATTTTTAACAGTATATATATTAATAATAATAGTTTCAGATTTTTTTTTTTTTTATTAATCTTTATTTTACGTCGGCCTATTTCCTCACATGGTGACAATCACCGACGCCAGGAAGACGACTCCACCACCTGGACCCTATCTAACGACTCATGAATATGAACCGGGACCAACGGCTTTACTTCCCTTCCGAAGGAAGACGTGACCAGATTTTTTCGCCTCAGAAAAACCACCGACGTCGACTGGGATTGAACCCAGACCCACTGGGGTGCCAAGTAGCAGTCACGCTTTACCACTACACCACCGACGCCGGCTAGTTTCAGATTTATCGAATACAATTTGTGAGTTGGTCTTCATACCGTAGATTTGGGTGTACCTCGAAACTGTTGATTAGACTAGTTAATGATTTCATGTATGCGTACGAACGAGTTACTTATTAGACTAAGAAGGAAAAATTAAAAAAAAAAACTTATGAGAAACGGAGGTAGAGGAAGAACAAGCTTAGCATCAATATCACAGTTCGCGTTATGTGGCAAGTTCTTGAAGAAGGGGATTTGTTGAAGACTAACAGCAAATACGGAATTCAGGAACCAATCGTCAATTCTCTCGACACCAGAGTAGACCTGTGCGCCGATCTATTTTGAATCGGCGGCGGCGCAGCCGGCGACACGCCGCGGCCGTCCTTGGCGGCGGCGTTGATCGGCGCGGGCATGAATTATCCCCTCAACATTTCCTTATACTTATCCCTTTTAACTGTTTGGCTTTCTTGTAAACTGTAAAGACTATAGGATCTCTCCAAGTCTTATACTCGGCCGGATATAGCACTCAGTAAATCGATTCTTGGAAGGCAAGTGAGCAAACCAACGAATGCGGATTGGGCGGAAGCGAAAAGCACCAGTGCTGCGTTACCTGAAAGCAAGAAGTGATTTGAAACTGATATTTGGTTCCAGTACCGAACAACTAGATTTTTGACCCGAACGCCAAGGTTTGAAGAACGTGGATATCAAGCTCCATTTTGCGTGGGATTTGGTGGTGAAACATAAGTGTAGCCTATTGCTCTTCAGCGGATATTTTTAAAAAGCTGTTGAACCGGGTAAAGTTGGAAGATTTACGTGAGAGGATTGGTCATGGATCTCTGCGCGATGAGAGGGAGTGCTGGTTGCACTGCTCCATTCAGCAGGGTGCGTTCTTAAGTGTGAAGGCAACAGACAGATCATTCATAATAGCACGAAAGCGGATGAATACAAACTTCCTTGAGTTTCTTATCTCGACCAGTAAAGACGTGCTTATTTCAATCTACTACTTCCCGTCTAGCTAGAATATTAAACTTCACAGAACATAGACACTTACAACGCGTTAAAAAATAAAAGAAACCGTGGTATTTCTCGATACATTTTGATGACACTTTACACATTTCAACTCGCTTTGGGAATGGGTTAATGTTGAACGATTTAGTTCGGTTCGAATACGGCTGAGTAATAGCGATAATTGATGGGAATAGGTTCGCTGCTCACGTAGTGCCGCACCCTATTATCTTCAGGTGGCGCTGCCAATATCAAATTCACCAAAACTAACTTAAAACAAGCCAAGTTTTTACAGTTACAGGAACTTACATATGGTTTGGATGTTTGTTCTCTGTTGTGAGTAGGAGTGTCAAATTCATATATAATCACTTTTATTCTCGTTTACGCTCGTATCGTATTTTCCGCACAAGAAAACTTAATTTATAAAAATGACAAATACGGTTCCAACAAAAACGGATAACATTAATTCTATCGTTGGCTATAAATGCAAAAGAACAATTGATAATTTAAATATATCTCTTAAACCTTAAACCAGAATTCATCAGATCTCAAGAACTCAAGAAACAGCAGTGCAAAATCCAACTGATTTTACGGACGCAAGAGTTGCTGGTTCCTCTGAAGGAGAACTTTGGTTGGTATCAGCTGCGGGTTGCTGAAAAGTCAGGAAGTTGAAATAAATGTAATGAACTCAATGCAATGAAGGTAGCTAGAATCTAGATACGGTCACCACCATGGCCGATTTGCATTTTTGGGTTCTAGCAACCTTCACCTTAATGTTATATGTAATACCACCACCCTTCCAAACGTTTGTGGGTGCAAGCGTGTTTACCAGAAGGAAAAAAAAAAACATTAATCAGATTTAATAGTTATCGTTTATTAATTACAACGGTCCTTCACCAGCCTTCCACTCGGAACTGATTTGTGAGTGTCATTTGAGCAATCGACAGCTACCTAGCTTTTTGGATCAGATTGAAAAAAAAATCGAAACAATTCGGAGTATTTTTTTTCCTACAAACTAGAAAACCCTTAAACCAAACGAAACGAAACGTTGAAGGTTATTAGAAGCAAAATTGCCAGGTGCAAATCCTTCCATCTTCAATTAAACTTATTTGACCTTCTGTTTGCTGGATTGGTTTCCTCCGCCCAGGATCTTCCGCCGCTGGGCAAACATGTGCAGGTACATCTGCGGGAACAGGGGAATGTACAGCAACATGACGAGCCATAGGAAGTAGAAGTAGGAGAAGGTAAAGTTGGACGCATTTGGCATCTCGATGCTCCACTGTTTGGATTCGCGCACATAGCTCTGGGCCCAGAAGAAGCACAGCAGCTCACCCGTCACACCGATCGGATAGAGAGCGATGAAAGTCGTGTATCGAAGGAAGATGACAAACTGTGGGACAGCATTGACTAAGTTGAGCGCATAGTAGCCGTAACGGATGATTTCCGTTATGGACCAGGCGAGCAGGGCGAGTGGCAGTCCCGGGGAGGTCTTGCCGGTCGGAGTAGCCATTACGACGCCACACACGACCATCACTCGAGAGAGCACTTGGAAGGTTGTAATAACCGGGTTGCTTGGAACGATCCGCGTCATAGCATGTATTATCTACACTTACACGTGTGTGTGTGTGTATGTGTGTGTGTGTGTGTGTGTGTGTGTGTGTGTGTGTGTGTGTGTGTGTGTGTGTGTGTGTGTGTGTGTGTGTGTGTGTGTGTGTGTGTGTGTGTGTTGGTGGAAATACCGAAAAGAAAAGATAAAACAAATTTTCGGTGAAAATTCGATTGAGATATAAAAGTGAAAGTTTTTCGATTCTCACTTACCTCGAGAGCAGCAGCATTTTGAAATATGATTACGGTGGTTCCAAGATAGTCCCATAGCGTCTGGCCATTGCCTTTGTCGAACGTGTAGTACGCTAGCAGCTGATAAAACATATACGACCATCTACCGAACCGAGACCAAGAACAGTTATCTCAAGCGGAAAATTCAACAAAAGAAAGTAACTACTCACCCCAGAACTTGACCTCCATTATACAGGATAAGGTACAACTTAACCAACGGAGACGGTTCCTTGGGTGCCATTGGTTCGCTTATATAATTGACTTGGACTTTTGACCTCACCAGCAAAAAACGACACTGGATACACAAAACAGCTACCTACTTGGCTAAACCTGTGAAATGTAGTAATGGCCGAAGAGGGCAAGTGGTTGTTGCTTACGCGACGACGACTGAAGCAGTAGTCATAAACACAGCAACGTCGTCGCCGTCGTGGTCATCATCAGCTAGTTTTCACGTTCATTAAAATGTAAATAACAGCCGAACTGAATGAAGCTGGAAATGAATGAAGTTTTAATATGTCTGACAGTACTTAGCAATGAACTTTAGTTCATTTGGCTGGAGCATATGCATCACTCTCTGAAAAAAATTCTATCGTTATAAACAGAGAAAAATTTGATAGTCTTTTTTTCCTTTTTTGGGGGTTGGGATGATTTTTGGTGTAGTGTTTTTTTGAACCGACTGTATTCATGGTAAAAACAACCATTAAAAATTTTTTACCATAATGTGGGAATAGTCCTTGTTACCATGATCATAGTCAAGAATGCCATGAACGTGGTGAATTCGACCATTTCCATGGTTATTATAACCACACGCAGAGAAATATGTTGTAAATTCAAAAGGATTATGTATAGATTCAACAAATTTTATTGAAGACTCTCGGCTTACTTGTGTTTTCTTTTGATTCGACCATTAAGGTTATTCATTTCAACAATAAGTATTGTTGTTTCTAAAAATGTTTCAAGATAGCCTGCTGTCAATTTCAAATCATAAATATAGTTAAAACAAATATATAATGCAACAATGCAAATGTTTGATTGAATCGACAAAAGCGGTCATTTTAAAACGAAAAATTGTATTGTTTCTATATTATTATATTATTAATTCCAAAATTAATTAATTCCAAAAAAATTTTGTGATAAATAGTAGTTTTGTTGTTTTTGTGGAAGAGGTTTTTGAGATTCAAATAAAATTCATCAAAATAAAAACAAATTTTTAAACATGATTTATTATTGTTATAAAATTATAATGTCTAAATAAAAGCTATCTTTCAACTTATGCAAATTAGTTGTGAATAGTTCTAAACTTTCTACATTTGAAATAACAATTATTTTAATTGTTTTGTAGAGTTTGAAAGATTGCAGATGTTCATCAAAGCTTCGCATGTTTCCTTACGCTCTATGGTTTTCAGTGTATCGACCGTGTACTGATTTGCTGAAATAATTATGTGAATATAAATAAAATTGTATAAATACAAAGGCACTTTGAACTTACCCAAGAAAACGTTAATTACAGTAGCCGTCAATCCAAAACTTTCCAATAACTCGAAGAACGACCAAGTTTCTTCATCGACGCGTTCAACTACTAAAGGGTCACCCACAATAGATACGTTTGCGTTCCGTTGACATAAATTTGACAGAAAACCGATGGGAAAACTGTCAAATTCACGCAAACGCATCCGCAACGTATCAATTGTGGGCCAGTCATAACTCTTCCAAGTCAGCCATTTAAGCAAGATTTTCAGATTGTTCAAAAATCAAAAAGGCGGTATCCGCAAGTAGAGTGGCTGTGAAGAGAGTGACGCCTTGCAAAGCTACTCTAGTCGTAAGCATCCGACTATTAAAATTTTCTGCCAAATTATGATTTACACATGAAGTATTTTTGATCCAGATATAAATATTGTTGATTCTACAAAATTATATTGTTGAAGCAATACAAATAAGTAGCAAAAATTAAACTTGCAATAGCAACAAAATATGTTGTAGATTCTAAAATTATGATTTTAAATTCTAACAACAGTATTGTTGAAGCAAAAATCAGGTGTATTTTTATCAATAGATTATTTTTATGATACAAATATTAATGTTTTGCTGAATTTATTCGCAGATATTGTTGTTTCAAACTACCTCTATTCCTCTGCGTGCATTATATGTGATCCTGACCATGATTTAATAGTCGGTATAACGATAGAATTTTTTTCAGAGTAGCGACAATTAAATCATGGTCAGGATGACTATCACATATAATGGTTATAATAACCATGGAAATGGTCGAATTCACCACGTTCATGGTATTCTTGACTATGATGATGGTAACAAGGACTATCTAGGCATGGTAAAATCAAACGCATTTATAGTGTGTGTGTGTGTGTGTGTGTGTGTGTGTGTGTGTGTGTGTGTGTGTGTGTGTGTGTGTGTGTGTGTGTGTGTTTACAATCTAATTCCCACTGTCTGGCAGCGGTATTATGGATAGAATCTTCCTGCAACTGTTTCATATTTGCTGTTTACATTTGCAAAAAGCTTAAATCCGGGGATTAGAAGGTGACAGCTCTACCGCGACTCCAATAGCCCATTTCAAGAACGCAAGCATTCCGAAGCTATCTTCGTGCACAATAAGCCCCGCTCCAGTAGTGACATACTGAAACTTTCAATCAAGCGTATGTGCAATGCTTGATTGACGCGTATTTAGTGATTCACAATATATATATTTTTTTTTTTGGCTTGAATTTTACTTACCACAAAACTTCAATCTTTTTTTATAAAACTTACAACACATGGAACTGAAGTAAAATCGATTGTCGCCAGTGTTGCTAGTTTTCAACTGGAACGGCACTATATTTCCACGGGTATTTTCATTCCAGTTCAAAGCTGATATCACACAATGATGCGCACAACTTCCGGTACTAATGAGAATCGATCAGCCGCCAAACGTCGGTCGCGCAAAAAAGCCAGAATCAACAGGAGAACGACAGCAAAGAAGCCATCCAAGAGAAATGACCTCCCCGGAAAGATGCAACCACGATTTTCGTTCCAGATCGGGCACTTTTCCCGAAAATTTCAACATTCTCCACAACACCGCACTTCACTTTGCCGTCGCTGCCGAACTGGTTAAAAATTAATTTGTTCGTATTACGAAAATTTTGTTCAAATTATAAACAGCGAAAAAACTGACAGCAGGGAAAACAAGTCCGCTCGCGGCAAAAGCACACTTCGATCATCTGGTAAAATCAAACGCATTTATAGTCAGGTGAAAATGGTTGGTGTTTGCGCTTAATTTAACCCTCGAAATGGCAGATTTGTGGCTTCGATTCGCGTTTGAGGTGATTGAAGGTTCGTTTTCAAAAACTTAAATCCCAACCAACACTATTTTCGAAATTGACCAGTAGGTTGATAACACATTCCATAAGTGTAATAGGGAGTCAGTATTCAACATTAAAAATAAACAATGATTTTAATACATATCGTATGCATCATGCGTGAAGCTTTTATTGTACTCTGCCGAATTCTTATAGATTATAATTCTTTTATTAAATATAACTCCTACTTAAATATACACTAAAGGGTACAAACTACAGTCAAATGGATGAGGAAATTATGTGGGGCCGGGTAAGAAAGATATGTAACGCAGGAAACACACATTTTAACCCCTCCCTCTATTGTGACTTCAAGACTCATGTAATACGTTGAGTGCATACAGCCAAGAGCAATACGCAGCCAACGATATTGAATTCATTCCAATTTCCAAAAGAGCCATACTCTATAACAGAGAGAATAGTTGTTTTATAAAGAGTTATGAGGTCTCCCTGATGAGCATGTGCCACAAATTGAACGAAGAAAGTTGATCCTTTTTCTTGGCATTTTTGCTTCACATAAGTAATGTGCACTTTGAATCAAACCAGACCCCAAGGTACTTGAAAGATAATAATTGGGTTATGTTTCTGCCCGAATGTTTTAGCTGAAATTGGGCTTGATATTTCTAGTAAACACTACCAGTTAAGTTTTCTGCAGTGAAATTTCGATCGCTAGATTCCTAGCCTAAGAGCATCCGTATCGGGCGCAACTATCTGGGCGACTAAAATACTAGCGCATCAAGCTGTCATTTTAGTTAAGTAACTCAATCTCACACCGGTCGCTACTATATTTTGTTATCGTGTTCTGTCTCGGTCACTGCTAAACTAGTGCTCCATCATCAGTTTGACAGATTCGGTGATCGTCATAAACATAGTCAATTGCGATAGCTCTTTCTTCGTGATTTCTCTTGGAGAGACGTTGGGTTGGCATTAAAAGAACCATTGGTTACAGTGGTCTCTCTGGGAACCACTGGGGTTTGGTACAAAAATATAAATGTCCTTTCCTATAAGTTTCGCCAAATCACCCGGAGGTTACCGGAGGGGCCATTGTGGCAAATTATTCTTTTCATGCCTACCGAAGGACTCTCCAGGTGAAATTATAAAGAAAGAGCTGCCGCACGACGTGGTTTGGTGCAAAAACATAAATGTCCCCTCCTACAGGTTCCCCCGGGGGACCTCAGAGGTTCCGAGAGAGGCCAATGTGGCTAATGGTTCTTTTCAGGCCTACCGAAAGTCTCATGAAGAAAAAAAAACATGAAGAAAAAACCGTCGCATCACGTGGTTTGGCACAAAACATCTCCAACAGGTTCCCCCGGGACACCCCAGAGGTTGCCAGAGCGGCCATTGTAGCTAATGGTTTTCTATCATGCCAATCAAAAATCTATCCAGGAGAAATCATGAAAAGGCCATCGACCCTATTTATAAAATTCTTATTATTAAACCAAATTGACTTAAAGATGATGAAGCAATAATTTTCTTTGAATCAAATTCAAAATTTGCCTCAAATTCTGATTGCGTAAACAAAAATAAACAACAAACCAATCGGAGATTTTTGACAATTGGCGTCGAATAGCAACCCTCTCTTGTTGTAAATTTGGGCGCTGTTCTTTCGGGCGGCGCCAATTTTGGTGCTTTTGTTGCGGGTTGGGTGAGTGGTGGGGGGAATATATACGGGGGGTCTTAGGACAGATGCTGACAAAGAATTAAAGGCTAAGGTTTCATGAAAAGAGTAGGACGCCGAGGGTCTGCTTAGAAAGACGAGTGCCTTGAGACCATAAATAAATTCTTCTCTATATCGGTTAGCGTTGCTTTAATAGTCTCTTGAATTAAAGTCATAAATCAACAAGTTACACCACAATTAAGCAAACTACTGATACTGAAATAGGCATTAGATTACCAAATTAGAAACATCCATCTTGTTCCGTTGAAATTAGGCAGCTTACAACATAAAGTATGATCGATCCTTACATAACTTCGATGAATATAAACATATTTATCCTGGTAACTTTATTACACCTGCTTGTCAGTAGAATAACGATATCAGTATTAAGCGGAATATAAAACGTTTTTAAAGTTTGATTCGGATGGTCATATGATTGGATCGATAGGCAGTAAAAGTCATCAATCTCTCGTTTCTTTACTCTGACTATCCCCTATTTTCAACAGCCTTTTACTATCCGGTATCTTAAGCAGGATTCACTTGACCCCTGTGGTTATTATTCTGTGATACCAAATCTATACTTCTACCCTGGTACAGTATGGACAGTAATTTTCATTGCTGGAGGCTTGGCCCTATGACCCCCTTCTGTGGTTAAAAAGGAAAATGAAATAAAATGAAATAAGTAATGTAATGATCCCAAGGTACTTGAAATATAATGATTGGGTAATGTTTCTGACCAAAAGATTTAGCTGAAATTGGGCTTGATATCGCTTTCTAGTAAACACTACCAGTTAAGTTTTCTGCAGTGAAATTTCAATCGCTAGATTTCTAGCCTAAGAAGATATGTGTTCTCTGGAATTTTGTAATGGTCCTTGCAAGTTGACGGCATGTGAGTCTCTTAAGGCAATCACACTGTCGCCAGCAAGTTGTATTGTCAATATCTTTGACGTGAAAGTTATAAAGAAGGTGGCTGAGGCGCGAGCCATGGGGCAGGCCCGTGTAACTAATTTTGGAAATTGACAGCTGTCCAAGTGAAAAATTCAACAACAAATTGTACAACCAATGATCTAAAATTACAGGAAATCCATATCTACGTCAGATTATCTGATTAGATTTTAATGGAAACTGAATCAAAAGCCCCCTTAATGTTCAGGAATACTGAGTCGAGCTGCTCCTCTTGCGCAATGGCCAGTTGAGTATCTGTGGAATGCAGCGCTAGACAATCATTTGTTCCTTCGCTCTAACGGAACCCAAACTGGGTTGATAGCAAGCTATTCGATTCGACAAAGTGATCGAGCCTTCGAACGATCATTTTTTTCGGACGGTATGAATTATGATCAGACGCTGGTTTACCAAGACTTTGAATAGCTATTACTTTTACCTGTCTCCACCTCAGGTGGTACAATGTTGTTTCAATAAGTTGAGGAATAAGTCCAGCAAGCTTCTTTCAGTGATACATATCTGGGAGATTTCTCAGAAGATTGGATTTTATCATATCGCATCCTGGTGAGGAGTTGTTTCATGAAAGAAGAGCCATAGAGAATTCCAGCATTGTGAATGGTCTGTCCAGAGAGCCACCGTTTGGAGACGTAAAAAAATGTTTTGCTGGAACAGATTTCGGAAAGCCCGAATAAAAATAACCATACCATAACCATAACAATACAATAATATAAAATGGTATTGTATAAGAACTAGATACTCGGCTGAATTTAAAATAAAAAAAAAAGATACGTTTGGAAAAATATGATTTTTTCTATAGTTAAGATAAACAACAACACCCTTTTTTCTATTCCCAACAAACAATCACTCATTAAGTAAAAATAATTATGGCAATTTAATTCAGCATCGTGTTGAATAATCTCTGAACTATTTTCAATCACAGCTTTTGTTCAGGCATTATTCACACACATTATTAAGCTGTTGTTTTTGGCCACTGCCAATTTCATGTGCTTAAGAAGCAAGTTTGCAGCAATGGTGTTCAGCTGATAATTGAGTAACTACTGTTTAAGTGCTGCACAGAACTTGACGGTAATTCCGAAAGTCGAAGTGACCTTTGTTGAGCTAAGCGAGTTTTTTTTAAGAATAATATATTCTTTCCTTGTTAATTAATAGTCATGATGAAAATTATCTTCAGCATCATTAAGCTGTGGTTTCTTTTATAGAACTTTTGTTCACCTTTCTTTAAATTTTCATAAAACTTTCTTTGTTTTTTTGTATGATTTTCCATACGATACAGATGTTTTATTTGAAATACATATTGTGATTATTTATTTTCATATGATTATACATGTACATTAACAGAAACATGTAACATTTATTTATTAACATTTAATAGCGAGATTTGAACCATCAACCTTCGTATCCTCAACTACGTGACATACCAACTGCGCTATCCTAGACTTGATTGAAGTATAAACGAATCGTTTATATAAGCTCAATGTTATATATTGAATAGTAGCAGAAGTGATGCTTTAATTGAGCTACAGTAACTGTTCGCTAACTGGGTGTCTTTTAACTGGCTGCCTTTTAACTGGGCGCTTGCTAACTGGGCTAGAGCCCAGTTAAAAAGCAAACAAACTTCAAAAATTAGCATTTGACACTTTGTTGTCAAAATCAGCAAGGGGCATGTAAAAGGCATATAAGGTGCGTGGAGGAGTGAAGATTGTTAAATTGTTCGAAATTGAGTCGTATTTTCACAAAAACTGAGTCAAACATTTTGCACAATGGGGTGCACAATAAACCACATCGCAATAACGTATAAAACATGAAAACTTTATGTATTGCGCAATGAAATATACCAACCAAAATTTGATCGAAAGCCCCCCGGAAATTAATTTCAAACGGAAAGGCAAGCGTAGGCACGGAGCAGCAGCCGCCAAGGGGGGTGAACAGGTAGTATAATTATATTATATATATAGTGTTGTGTGAAAAGACGCAACAAAAGCGCAAAAAAAACTCCTGTAAATGTTGTTAAAAAATGTGTGTAAGGAGGGTGTGCACAAACATTGGAAAATGATGGTTGGGTTTACTACGTGCATAACAGGGAGGGGCACATAGAGCAAGAGAGGAGGAAAAAATATATGAATGTGTTCGGGGGTGATTGGGGACAACAGCGCGGTGTCCAATTGGGGGGGGAGGGTAAAAAGAAGCCCTAATAGTGTGGCGAGGAGCAACAAATCATAAAATGTGGGGAAGGGAGAAAAGGGAGGTAGGGGGGGGAAGGGGAGGGAAAAGGGGGGAGCGGGGAATGACATAGGGGAGTAGAAAGTGAAGGGTAGCGCTGGGGGGTGGAGGAGAGGGTGAATAAGGGGGATATGGGAAGGGGAAAAGAGGAGAAGGGGAGGGAAGTAAAGGGAAAGATAGGAAGGGAGTAAGAGGGATTGAGTGTGGGGAAGACATATGGGGGTCTCTAACCTCGTTTGCTGGTCGATCGGCCTGGGTGTTTCCGTTGATCCCGAGTATGTCCCGAAATCCAACAGAAGCGAACGACTTTCCTGATTCTAAGGCCAGCAGACAACTGACTGAATCCGTGAAAATGACCATTTCAGCACTGAAATTCGGGATTGAAACCACTCTCTTTATGGCGTACGCCTCCGCCGAGAAAACGCTGCACGCTTTCGGAAGGCTGAACAATCCTGCGAGGCCGGTCGTGTTAAATGCGGCTCCAACAGTGTCTTCACATTTCGAACCGTCGGTGTAGACAACCATCGACCTGTAGAATCTAGTCGCAAGCAGCTGTTGGACGACTGGAAGGACTCTATCCGGCGGATCGCCGGCTCGTACACTTCGCTTTACGTCCCATACTATCGACGGTCTACGTGCGTGCCAGACAAAAAAAATCAAATAAAAATGGCGGGAAGTTCGGTACCCGTCACTTCAAATACACGATCAGATGCTCGCCGGAGCAGTGGAAGGGTGCTGTTGGTTCGAATTTTAGCTAGAATCCGGATGGCCGTTCGTGCTACGGATTGAACTGCGAGGAATGCGAAAGGGAGAGTTCCTGCTTCGGCAATAACCGAGTTGATTGGGCTGGTTGGAAACGCTCGTAAAGCGTACCATTTTGTAGTATTCTGGGGCGAGAGTCTGTAGGGTCTCCGGCCTTCCTCGGCTCACTAGTCCAACTTTGAACATCAGCTTCGCAGTGACTAGCACCGATACCACGTGCATTAGGGTTGCTCGGTTGCCACGCGGGAGTTTCACTCCCATCATCTGAAGGATCCGCAACCGTGGACCGCACGCTTTCTTCACCGAACGTCACTTGAACGTCAACGTTCGGTCCAGCGTGACACCCAAGATCTCCAGATGGTTGGTCTTCGGGACGGATCTTCGATCGATGGTGATCTCTTGCGCCGGCTCTCGACGCTCACTCGGGCTGCAGTAAAATGTGTGCGAATTCCTCGCGGATACGACGAAGCACAAGCTTTTCGCCTACTTGTCCACAACCTTGATAGTGGCCTGCAGTTTTCGGTGCAAGCCTTTCCCTTTCGCACCTCGTACCACGAGGAGCATGTCGTTTGCGTATAAAAGAATATTGACTCGGACAGGCAGCACACGGGCATTGCCCAAGGGCCCCACTAAGATCGAACTAATGCTATATCTTTTGTAATGCCATAAGACATTGCTAAAGTAGCATTATTACCAATGCAATGCATCATTATATTCTTAAAGCTAATCTAACGCTTCATTACTTGACAACTGTTGAATTGATGCGATCCCGCATTAATGATGTTGATTTTGTGTTGAATAAGAGCAATAATATAATGCTTGTGGTTACTTGGGTGCTACGAGTAATAGTGTCATAGACAATACGGAACCTTGTGGCATTCCATTTTCCAGCGGGTACTCACTAGACATGTTTCCCCCTGTAAACACCTGGAACGAGCGTTCCGAGAGGAAACTCTGCAGCAGACTCAGCATTCGACCACATACTCGCCAAGACTTCAGGGTTCGCAATATGCGTGGTGCCGTACGCCTTCGACAGCTCCAAGGACGCTATTAGGCAGTGCTCGTCGGTATACTGAAGGTCGGCAGCGACCTTTCAAGCTTGGCGAAGTATGTGTCGGTGCGGCGTCCTACACGAAAAGCGTGCTGTCGCTTGTCGAGCCGTCCACTCGACTCTGGCACGGTAGTTAGCCGTCGATTGATGATCCGATCAAGGAGCTTCGCTATGCAGCTGGTAAGCGATATTGGCCAGAAGGTCCGGAGCGTGGCAGTTCGGCTTCGGGATAGGAACGACGATTGCATTCGGCCAGCTGGTGAGAAACTCGCCACTGCGCAAGATATCGTTCAGCAGCTAGAGGAGTGTCGTTTTCACAGGCAGAGGACGACGTTGCAGCAGAGGGTACCCGATCGAATCTGGGCCTGTTGAGACGTCTCGCTCTTTGTCGACGGCCCACAGAAGTTCGCCCAGGGCGATGTCGATGTTATACACATCATCATTGTGCGAAAAATTCAGCTAAAGTTCAGCAGCAGTTGAACGCGGTTCTAGTGGACAAATGTAATGAAACATCACCCGAGTACGCCAAAAAATTGGTGCCCAATCGCTTGAAGGATGTTATTAAAGCTAAATAAGTCCATACGAACTATCAGCAACTAGTTTGCAAAACGTAATAAGGATTAGTATGCTCAGCCGCGAATACTTTTTCCCCAGCTATTTCTATGAATTCATTGTTTGATTCTGTTTATTGTAATTGTTTTTTTTTTAATTTTTTTTTTATTTTACGTCGGCCTATTTCCTCACATGGTGACAATCACCGACGCCAGGGAGACGACTCCACCACCTGGACCCTACCTAACGACTCATGAATATGAGCCGGGACCAGCGGCTTTACTTCCCTTCCGAAGGAAGACGTGACCAGATTTTTTCGCCTCAGAAAAACCACCGACGTCGACTGGGATTGAACCTAGACCCACTGGGGTGCCAAGTAGCAGTCACCACCGACGCCGGCTATTGTAATTGTAAACACTAATGAATATCATCATGCAAAATCAAATTGAAATCACCTGTGCTTTTTGAAGAAGTATTTAAACCGTAAATATTTTGTCCGCCACTGTGTTAGCATTAAAGATTGAAAAGACCCAGGAGGTTCCTCAGCTGGAACCGTGGGAAGTGTTTCTTGCTGACGCAATTCGGCAGTTATAAAAAATAATTCGAATTGATGTTTTATCGAACGCATTTTTTAATGTGATGATGTATCGAAAACCTAATTCTAATACCGAATATGGCTGATTATAGCGATTGATAAGTCTTTTCATTTCAAGCAACTAAAAACAAAAACTACTTTGGTGATGGTCTCATATTTGCATATCTTCTCTGCTGACCGGCAGTCATTTGACTTTCTGCTTCTCTCCCCCAGCCAGAACCTTCCGACGTTGACGGAACATGTGCAGGTACATCTGTGGGAACGTTGGAATGTATCCGATGCTCATCATCCAGGCAAAGTAGTAGAATGAGAAGCTGAAGTTGAACCGATTGGGCATAGAGATGCTCCACTTGTCCGTTTCGCGGAAGTACGATTGAGCCCAGTAGAAGCAAAGCAGTTCACCGATAAATCCGGCTGGGTACAGGGGAATAAAGATGGTGTACCGTAGCCAGGTCAAGAAACGAGGAACTTTCGTTAAAGCCAAGTGAAGGACGTAGTAGCTATAGCGGATGGTTTCCATCAAACTCCAGCAGAAAAGAGCAATTGGTAGACCCGGAGATACTTTACCGCCCGGAGTTGCATCGATACCTGCGACGACAACCATACATCGTCCAAATACTTGCAACAGCGTCATAACAGGATTGCTCGGAACCAGGCCGAAGAGAGCGTGGAAAAACTATAAATCAAAGGTCAAATTTTAAGCGAGGTCAAAGATGATAAGATAAAGAATGTTACCTCAGCTATGGTGAGCAGTTGGAAAAAGTAAGTAGCCTGGCCAACACGATCCCAAAGGGTAGTCGTAGATTTTCCCTCCAAAAATATATGCATCATGAAATTGACAAATATGTAGAACCATCTAAAACATTCAGGTTATCGGTGTTTAGTATTCCGACACAATTAATTGTAAACCTACCCTAAGAATTGCACCGAGTTGTAGAGAATTAAATACAACTTAACTACTGCAGATGGTTCCTTTCGTTGCCCAGCCATGATTGAGACTAAAGGCTTCCAACCAGTGCTCGACAGGAAATGATATTCAGTTTCAAAATTTATGAATCGATTATATACGTCCCAAGCAACTATCGAGCTATCGACACGCAGCAGAAAAAAAAACTGCCGGTACCACCTCGGTATCACGTTAATCAACAGATGCAAAAAAAAAGTTCACTACCAACATTACGGGGCCAAAAGTCTCACCCTCAAAACAGCGTTCATCACATTCATTCGAGGTGAGTTCATTCCGATGCATCCATCCATCGCAAACGAACGATTCGTCCCAGTCGTCGTCGGTCACTGTCAAATCGTCATCGCCGTCAAGATGGGAGCAAGCACCAAGACTGGAAAATTTGCCGTCGGATTTACGGCGGCCGCGTTCCTGTTTATCCTGATTTCCTTCTGCTCCCCATACTGGCTGCAGACCGATGGAAAGCTCGTTAATCCCAAATTTACCAACTTAGGTAAGTAGGAGGCGTTCGACTGGAGCAGGTTGACATTCGCTCTGCGTAGGGTGTGTCATTTATCATGGTTGTTTGGATGTACAGTTCGGAAGGAGGGGTTTGGACAAAAATTGACAGATGGGGCGAAGTGCTAACTGCTAAGGGGCAGAGCGTAAACAAAACATAGGAATTTTGTTTACCCTTCTCAACAGAATGCTTAATTGTATTTATTTTTTTTTCACTTTTTAGGGCTGTGGGAGTTATGCTTGAATGATTTCCAGGATATTCATCGGTTTTACGATACTCGCTTCTCCGGTTGCATGTGGATATTTGAGGAAGAGTACTATATACTGCACGACTACATCCTGCCGGGATTTTTCGTTGCGGTGCAGTTCTTTTTCACGCTCTGCTTCGCGCTGCTGCTGATGGGATGCATTATGACGTTGATATTCTTGGGTTGTTCCAATGACAACGAACGCTACATAATGCTGCTGCTGACGAATGGGACGACCATGGTAGTTGGAGCAATCTGTGGATTCATTGCCGTTCTGACGTTCGGATGCAACGGGGACAGTCGGGACTGGATGCCCAACTGGGAGCACAACGGCATGGGATGGGCATTTGCCCTGGGAGTGGTTGGCGTGTTTCTGTTATTCCCTGCGGGAATTTTGTTCATCGTGGAAGCCAGACGGGCGACCTACCGTCGATTGAACAACATTGCCAACTCAGAAATGGCTGCCTATACTATGGACGAGCGGAAATACCGTGGAGGACACACGGACATATAGAGTGTTGTAGTTTAGCACGTAACTTTGCCAGATCAGTTTTTGTTTTGTTTTACAAACTAGACGTAAGAGAGAAGGAATCTCTAGCAGCGATGTAACGAACGAATCATCAAGCTTAGGGTAGAGTATACCATTGGAAAGCGTAACATTCCGTCCAGATCGTGGCATTGGCGATCGATTGATTAAGACATGCGGGATTTTGCCCGCATAAATATATTATAATATAAGACCCCGAATAAGAGTATTTTAAGAATACTGAAACGAACAACTTAATTGGAAAGAAAGCCTTGCAGACACGAACATTAGATTGCCATCAAATTGTCATTAAGCTTGAAGAAGTGATTCATCATTGGGATGAACTCGGACTTGTCGGAATCACAAACTGTCACCGCTCGGGCAGTATTGCTTTTCACGTCTCTACAGTTGGCAGCTTAATTGCGTGATTTAAATGCAACCTGTTTTATAGTGTGTGCAGTGGGCGCAGGTAATAACGTTCATTCATTCATGGAGCAAACAAAGGCCTAGACCACTACAGAGGCATGCAAGTGCGGAGTATTCGTTTGTACACATCATGTATGCTGTTGGTGGTGATGGTTGCAGTTACGTGTTATGTTGCCTGTTCCAGCAATAATACAATATGGTTGTATGCGGGCTCCAGTCCGGTTTTTAAGGTGCCCTCAGCCTACTACAATACAACGACGACGACGTCGGGCGGTTCACGCGTATTAGGTTGTGCAGCGACACGAGTAGGCCCTGAGATCTCCGCTCCTCACATCGAGGTGTTTAGTGTAGTGTTGGAGGTGTTCGGAGGGGGCTGTCTACTTCTTAACGTTTCACTTTTATCTTGTTTTCCCACCGTGTGTAAATGCAAGCGAATTCGGAACTGATATCTGGGCGTGCCAAGACAGTGTAAGTTTTGCGTCAACAGAATTCAGAGTTCAGCTTAGTTTTAGTCCAGCATCCGAATCGTTCAGAATTCGTTGAATCTCGCGCGTACCTCACTTAGTGATCGGGACCTGTTGTTCTAGGGGGAAAGTGTTTGCTAAGTATGCAAGTGGGGTGCCTGGAGTTTTTGAATTGTTTGTGAGGGGAAAATGGCGGTGGTGCTCCGTTAGAGTTTAACATTCCCAGATTCGTGAGACTTTGTTTGGAAAAGTGGCGCTTGTGTGATGAATTGGGGCTGAAAAAATAAAAAGCGATTCCATCGAAGTAGAGAGTGAATGTAAATTGGTATCGTAGAATTAATGAATGGAATCTAGTGTGTGAGTTGGCGCATCTGAATCACGATCAATTCTCGAAGTGTACCTCTTAAAAGAACCGAGATGAGGAGCGGTGCGTGTCAGTAGCTATGGAGAACAGTGGAGAACATGTCTCCATTCCTCAGAAGCTATGGATGAGTAACGTTTTATTCTATCGCTGTATTGGTGGCAAGAAAGTTTTCGCTTCTGTATCCACCGAAAGTCGTTGCAAGAATGTGTTTACGATCAGACGAAACCGTACAAGAACATCCACCCAGAGGGGCCAGATGGTTTTTGTTTTCACTATTCGGGGGCAAGCTATTGAGTGGGTGACAAACTCTATGGAATGACGGCTCATGGTGCTCTCAATTGGTTTTAATGGATTGTCTCGTGTCATCGCCGCCGTCGTCCGTTCCATCTAGATTCGATTCGGAGATACCGATCCCGGTGATTTGGTGATACAGAGGTAGTTGAACAGCGCTGCAAGTCATGAACAGGTCATCAATTTGTTGGCAACGAATTAATTGCCAGTTGAGAAATTTTCTGAACGCTGATGAACGACAAGAATTGAGAGCAGGTTTCTAAGCCTACTTATATGTGCAACAAACATTTGATCACCTTTCCAGATAAGAACCCGCTAAGCGATGGAAGCCTGCACTGATGGCAATCAAACGTAAACCTTTCATCCAGAATGTTTTATTTTCAAGTTTACTATAAACATGCCAGCCTGACCTCAAAATAGCCATTCGCTGATTGTTGTGGTATTATGGGGCCTGTGCTGTTGCGACCGAGTCTGTTCCAGAAGAATGAAAACGGCTTGAATATTTATGGCTGAAATTAAGTATTGATTATTCGTCTAGTGCGGTTGTGTAACTCCAGCGATGACCTGAGTTGGGTTAGAGCGTACAGCACACAACAAAGTAAAACACTACATTACCTCGTAAAAAAGAATGAGTCTTCCAGGAAGACTTCATTACCTTGAATAAATGTTTTTGTCTTGCCGGTCGCGACCATTGCCTCGCTCAATTTGCATCGGTAAATATTGGCGAAGACTTCCGCATATAGATAATATTTGTCCAACGGAGATCGCATGAAACCGCACCGGTTTATTGATTTCTCGAGTAAAACGTACCCGGTCACGTCATCTTGTGCTGTGAATCTTGAGAAGGGATATAAGTCACACGGATTTAAAGATCCAATCCCTTCGATTTTCGATACAACTAGATGTTCTTGGATGTCAGTAAAACAATGACTTAAAAACAGACATGTCGTAATAGTCATGCCTAAATCTTAGTTTAGTTCCTTCCTAAATTTAAATCAAATCCCAGATTTGAAGTTTCCATTGCTGAACATTGCAGCCCTTTTCCAAACTTAGGTCACAATAGAAAATCCAACATGGCATCGCGTGAATTCAGAAGCATCATTGTGCAGGGGTCATTGCACTTACCGACTGCCAAAGAGATCATTTTGGTTCCTCCTATGATAATCAAGCTTCGGCACCTTGACTGAGCGTCAAAGGGTGTGGCAGCACGGAAGATCAACTAACCTCACGCAGACCAAGAGTGACTGTCTGGTGGTGCTTATTGTCGTCTGTTAGCGTCACGCTTGCGTTGTTTTGTTGCGTGTTGGGTGTTTGTTTTGGCGCAAATCGTACCAACACTTGAATTTGAACTGTATCAACCTTTTCAGCGCCTTCATAGCGGATAGTTAACTGTTATTTCTTGTCATCAGAACTGCCTACTTCATTATGATTGGTAGGTAGTTTCGCATTATCTCGTGTAGAACATAACACTTTTCTCGGCTGTAGAACATAACAGTTTTCTCAAGTGATCTCCAAAGAGTACCTGCGACAAATATCGTGCTGTCACGAATATTTGACGCGATTCCAAGCTTAGGCTGTGTCCCAATTTGCGAATTAATTGAAATTTTCACTTAAACTTGACAGATGGAATATAATCGATTAAGGACATACTGGATCAAGTCCCTATCACTTCGAAGTTTTCTGAGCATAAAACTCAAATACTATTGCACTTCAGGCTTGAAATTTTCAAGAATATTTTGCTCAAATGGAGCAACCATTGGTTAGGGCCTGTTCATAAACCACGTAGACTCATTTCTTAAAATCTCAGACCCCCCCCCCCTCCCCCTCGTAGACTTTTCTCCATACAATTTTTGAAAGTTTTGTATAGAGCGTAGACTTAAGTCAAACACCCCCTCCCCCCAAAAAAAGTCTACGTGGTTTATGAATAGCCCCTTAGCAATTTGAGCGTTGTTTGTTTTGTTTTGTTTGTGATTATTAGTCTCAAAAATCGTGAAGTGATAATTAACCTAACCTATAAATCATATGGAAAAAGGACTCCCTCCAGTTTCACCTTAAGTCTGCTATTCGAGCTGACTCATTTTGTGACTGGCGGGAACTCAATTTTAACAGACATCTTATCGAAAGTTTGTTGATCAATCACAAAAGGATTTTAATCGATTAATCGATTATTTTCCATCTGGCAAGTTTAAGTTAGATTAAAATTAATTCGCGAATTGGTTCACAGCATTAGTGAACTCTTGATTTTAATCGATAATAACCTGAAATGAATTGTCAAGTAATGAATTGTAAAGCTGTAAACAGCTCACACTCTCCAGGATTCAAGTTTTTGTTTGTTTAGCCTTCGTATTCGTAACGGATAGTTAAGGGCATCTTCAGCAGTGGTCTAGTTTTTCATCAACTTTATACTAGATTTGCATCAGCAAAACTTGAATAGAACCAGATAAAATAGACCAACTTTGCGTTCCCCGCACCGGTGTTGTATATCTTTTTGTAAACCCGCCAACACCTGTCATCCTGTCAATCATTCAACATCAGAGATCAGAAGTATTTTTTTAAGAGATCGCAAATTTTCGCAAACTGTTTGCCATGGATTGGTTTGACCAAATACTTTTAACTGCCAGTAGTGCGTCGTTAGAAGACGACGAGGAATATTTGCTCTTTCGTTTGGCTGAAGGTGAGTGTGTGAATGCATGCATTTCATTTAAACGATATTAGATAATGCTGATTTGTAATTTGGCAGCGGAAAAACAAGAGCCCAAACGGAGAGGGCCACGTCCTGGAAGACGCCACAACGTCGACCGTGATTACCATTTCGGTCACGCCAAACTAAGACGAGAAGCACTTTCTGTGTCGTTTCCGCATGCCAAGGGAGATGTTCCTGGACATTATGCGACAACTAGAGTCACCTGGTGACTCTTTCCAGCTATGTTGCGATGCAGCTGGAAAAGTCGGCCTGAGCCCGTTACAAAAGTGCACTGCAGCCTTACGGATGTTGGCGTACGGTTCCTCAGCTAGTTCTCTCGATCAAAATGTGAGGATTGGGGATTCAACCAGCATGCTGACCCTGAGGGTTTTTTGCAAAGCTATCCTGAAGACTTACGGCCCGCAGTATTTGCGTCCCGCAACACCGCAACAGGTGAAAAAACCCATGAACGAAAATGCTTTCCAAAAGTTTTAAAAATATCGTATAAAGCCAGTGAACTTCCCAGAAACTCAGGGAACTTATCAGAAGTTCAGGATACTTCTTAAAAATTCAGGAAACGTCTCAGAAGTTTTGCGATTCTCCCTGATGTTTAGGGAACATCCCTGAAAATCAGGGAACTTTCCAGAAAATCAGGGAACTTCCTAGAAGTTAAGGGCTCTTTCCAGAAGTTCAGACAACTTCCCTGAAATCCTGGGTATTTCCGAGAAATTCAGGGAATTTTCCACATAATTTCAGAGAGCTTCACATGAGTTCAGGAAACTTCCCAAAAGTTAAGGGTTCCTCCCAGAAATTCAGGCAACAATCCCGAAATTCAGGGAGCTGCTCAGAAACTCAGAAACTTTTCAGATTTTTTTGGGTTTTTCTCAGAAATTCATAGAACTACCCAAGATGTTCAGGGAACTTCCCAGAATTTGAAGGAACTTCTTAAAAGTTTAGGGATTTTTTCAGAAAATTAGAGAACATTCCATAAGTTCAGAGAACTTTCTAGAAATTCATGAAACTTTTCAAAAGTTTGCGGATTTTCCTAGAGGTTCAGAGAATTTCTCAGAAGTCCATGAAAATTCCCAGAAGTATAGAGAACTTCTCAAAAGTTCAGGAATCTTGTAGGAGCTCAAGGAACTTCCTTAAAGTTCACGATAGTTCCCAGAAATCCAGAAAACTTTCCAGAACTTCGTGCAGATGGATAATACAGTGCGGGAAATAAATATAACGACAAAATGTTTTCAATGGTTTCATTCTCTCAGTGAGAGTAACTTGAGCAACACGCATATCAATGAATATGTATTGAAAGCACAAATGTCCATGCCCGGTTCATTCACATACAACATGTGTGTGTGTGAAAAGATTCAATTGTTGATATCGTCTTCAAAGGAAATAAATATAAAGTCGCAATTCACTGCCAGACTGTCTTTCCCCGTGGACGTGTTGTTGTTGCGTAAGTCTTCAAAGTTTGGTTTGCTTTCAACGAAATTGGTACTGTTAGGAATACATGGGCTATTTATATCAGCTAAATATTGTTCATTATGTTTTTTGTTGTTGGATTTGCAGGAAAAATGCCTAAAAACAAGCGATTGACTGAATTTAAGCGAGGATAAGTAACTATCCTCCATGAACAAGGTCTGACTCTTCGGGAAATTGGCAGAAGCATAGGAAGGAGTAAGGATGTCGTGCATAATTACCTACGGTTGGGTAAGAAATATGCCACTAAGAAGCGACCCGGACGTCCGTATATTCTGACACCGAGGATGAAGAGGGTAATCAAACGACTTGCAGTCCATCAAAGGCTGTGTCCGAGTGCCATCAAAGCCGAAACGAATCTTCCTGTGTCCAAACGTTGGATTTGTCAGATTTTAAGTGAAGATCCCAATATTTCCTTTAGGAAAACGGCACCTGCACCAAAACTTCTTGATCGTCATAAGAAGGCCCGTTTTGCCTTTGCTGAAAAATACCAGTTCTGGGAGGATAAGTGGTCTAAGGTGGTGTTCAGTGATGAAAAGAAGTTCAAACTAGATGGGCCGGATGGTTTCAGCAGTCGCTGGTGTGATGAAAGGCAAAACAAACTAAAGAAAAAAGGAATTTTGGTGGAGGTACCGTTATGATTTGGGCAGGATTTAGCGTATCTGCAAAGACACCCGTTTGTTTCATTTCAAAACGGATGGACTCAGAAATGTATTGCCAGCTTCTGGAGGAAGTTCTTATTCCATTAGCTGACAATGAGATGGATTATCTTTCAACAGGATAACATTGCTAAGATAAATTGGCTTTTTGGCAAAACTGTGATTTCTTGCAATCGCCATATTGAAATATATGAAATAATTGAAATGTGGAAAAATAAATACACCAAATTTTAAATGTAATACAATTGAACTGTAGATCTGAGACAAACTTCAGTATTCGTTTAGATAACCTTATTGAATTCCATCAATGTTCAGGAGTTTCATGATTAATTTACGGAATATATTTTTTTCAATTTTGTTGTTGTTGTTGTATAACTCGCATAATTTCCAAGGCGCATTAATTTTTCAGCTCTTATCGTGCCAATATTCACCATAAAATTAAATGCGCATATGATTTGGAAAGCATGATACGCTTTAAACAAAGCTCAATTTGAATTTTCATAGTATTTTGCTATCAATTATAATTTCCCGCAACAGTAGGTTTTTTTTTCTTAGCCATTATTTACTGTTGAATGAATCAGAATCGAGAAACAAAGCAAAACAACAAAAACCAACCACGATATCGCCGTGAAGTTTGACAGCTGGAGAGCCACGAATTGCAAACAGCTGATTGGTAGAATCAAGAGATGTATTCCCTATGCTGGTTTTGATGGCGGTAAATTGTAGCCAATGTAAAAGTACCTACAATTTTTACCGAAATATGCTTGAAAATCTCACCGGGTGTGAAAACGATAATGGTCATAACATCTTTCATCTAGAATTCATTTTCAAAATCTTTATGGTCTTACGTGACAGTGTTTTATTCATTTGTTTTCACAAGCACGTTTATAGATATAAATGTTAGTTTAATCGTAAAACTTTGAATTAAACTTCCACTCTATCGATTACATATTACTGCTGGGTGATTTCAGTAGATAGTAATTAGAGAGAGTAATGGGGGTGGAGATGAAAAGAAAGGTGATAGTGGGTTTTCTGGTGAGAGTGAGAGGGTGTGTTTTTTATTTGTGACGGCTGTGGAATTTGAGATGGTCCGACATCAAACAGAAGCTTCGCTGTACAGCCGATTTCGGACGTTTTCAAATGTTCACTTTTTTTTTTTGCTAAATCTCTTATATTTATAAAGATGCATAGAGGAGGTGTTGGTGGACAAAACAGTTTTGAATGTAGTGTCTGCTAGAACCAAAGATGTGAAGAGAAAGTATCGATAGGTCCGTTAGAAATCGGCAGGTTATGAAATTGAATAGAAGTAGTTTGAAATTGAGCGTAGGGCTTTGTTTTGGCAGTATTTTGAAGCAAACACAGACACTTTTGCCAAACAAATCAAATCTTCTTCAAGTATGTTTTTCTTTTTTTGACAGCTTGAGAAAGAAATTCCAAAATTTTAGTTGCCAACCGTTAATACATAATGTTCCGAGTGACTAATGAAAGTTACAACCATCCCAGTCGTATAGGACAGTCGTTGATTTATTTTGAAGAAAATTTAGAAACTAAAAATTAAATACTCACAGACATTATGTTTGATGACTAAAAGCTACTAAACTTTGTTTAAAAACAAAATAAATTAATGATTGGCCCAGAATTCTGGGTGGCACGTGATACCGAGATGACTGTATGGGAGCATAAAACTGCAAGTTGCGGATGCAATATTTCAATTGCAGTTCCTTTTTGTACAATAATTATTTACTACATAAGTAAAATTAGATATTGTCATTGAATCAGTAATAAGATTTAAATTCCTAAATGTAGTTAAAATAACAAGAAATATATTTAAAAAACAACCATATTATTTTTCTGACAAGACACTAATAACTCTTGCAGATTTGACAAGGCATACGTTTTGAGAAACAACAATCCTGGATTTTTTAAACAATAATGATTTTTGTTTGCAGCCAAAACAAGCTTTTACGTCAAATATCGTTATGTTTACATTGCTTTTATTTATGCGAGAGTGGTCAGAATGAAAACAGTCGTAGAACTTGCCGCCCCCACCGTTTTTCTTTTAGTAATTTCTAATAAATAATTTGAATAGATTTCCATTTGGAGTCTAAAAAGCTGGCCTTCCGTTTGATTCGGAGCAATCGTAAAAGTGGTCAAATACTGAAACTAGTCTGAGATCTCTGCGGTTTTCCCGGAAGTACTTTTAAAAGCATCATTGAATTATATATGTACTTGAGACCTGGAAAGTCTTCCGGTTGATCCTAAATAACCGTAAAAAGGGTTCAGTTACGGAAACAGTCGATGAGCATCGTATTTTTTTTTGTGTGGTTTTTATAATTTTTTTTTTATTTTTTTTGGGGGGGGTTCTCGTAAACAAAACCCCAGGGGGGTGTTGGGGGGGGGGGGAGTAAAATTAATTTTTTTTTGTGTTTTAATTAATTTTATTTTGTTATGTTTTTTTTTTTTTTTTTTTTTTTTTTTTTTTTTTTAATATAATTTATTTTTTTTTTTTTTGTATGGAAAGGAAGAAAAGCAATATGTCCGGCCGGCCGTCGGTCTGGAGGAAAAGATAAATTGTGTATTCGATAAAAATGGCACACCAAAAATATTCTGTAACTTTTGAACCGTATGAATAAAAAAAACCTGAAAATTTGAGCAAATCTTATTCATAGTGTATTGTTTACATCTGGCAAGTTTCATAGTTATGCATACAATTGTTCCAGTCATGTCGTCGAAACAATAAATTGTCCGTGAAAAAATGTTGTGCACTTACAATCTCAAGATCCAAAGGCGTCCCACCGATGGATCGCTAAAAAGCTTCGAATTGCAAATAAAACTGTGCCTCGTGTGATAAAAACCTTCAAAGAGCGTCTGAGTGCCGGAAGGAAGAAAGGGAGTGGCCGTAAAAGTTGTTCAATGGACAGTGAAATGGCCAGGAAAGTGGTGCAACAGTTCAAGAGCCGTCCAAACATGCCAATTCGAGATGTCGCTAAAAAGTCCAAGGTTTCAGTCGGTTTTGTGCAGAAAACCATGAAGCGTGCTGGGTTACATGTTTACAAGGTGCAAAAAGGCCCACTGCGAAAACCCGCACCCGGAAACTTTACACGAAGTTGATCACCAAATCGTGTTGCATCGTGATGGATGACGAAACTTACGCCAAGGTCGACTTCCGACAACTTCCTTGGCAAGAATATGTCGTTGCCAAGTCTAAGTGTGATGTTCTTGAGGATGTTCGAAAGAAGAAATTATCGAAATTTGCAAAGAAGTTCCTGATCTGGCAGGTGATTTCCGGGTGTGGTAAAATAAGTGCTCTCTTCATCACTTCCGAAACAATCAACTGTGCGATTTACACGGACGAGTGTCTCAAGAAGCATCTCTTGCCATTCATCAGGAAACACAAATGATAAACTCTGTTTTGGCCTGTTCTAGCTTCCCATGCCAATTTTGTGCCAGAAGATGTGAACCAACCGTTCACCGGAACTTCGCGCAATTGAAAAATTCTGGGCAATTATTAAGATGGAACTTCGCAAACATCCCAGAACTATTGAAATAGAGCTGGAGTTGAAGAAAATTTGTGTAAAAACAGCAAAAACACTAGGAAAATCGGTTGAACAAAATATTATAGATGGAGTGAACAGGAAGGTGCGGGCATTGGGGATGGGAGATGAAATTGAATTAAAACTAATTTTGTAAATCTTAACTTCTCAGTAGTTTTTCATTCCCTGACACTTTCAAGAAAAATCCGATAATCGGTTTAATTTTTGTGAGTATAAATGTGTGTGCCTTTTTTTTATTGAATACACCCTGTAGTAATATAGACGAATTTTACGCCTACTCATCCAGTGTTTGGCAGCACCCTCTCAGAATCCAATGAAACTTTGTGGGTGTGCAGACTATGTTTTTTTCAAGCAACTTTGAATACTTTGTTTATCTAGACTGTCATATGGAAAGGGCATAAGTATTTCGATAGTTTTTTTTTAAATCAACATAACCCCAAAAGGAAAAAAGTGATGTAGGGGGGTTAAATCTATAGACACTGTTTATAGACCGGACAACAATTGTCTTATGCAGCCAAACGACCTGTCAAAAAATGCAGCGAAACGGACTGTCAACTTTTGATTCACTTTAAAGGAGCAAGTATTGTGATCAAGTGTTGTTTTGACAAAAGCCAATTATGAACAAATAAGGGATTTTCTACTTCCATATTAAGTAAATGTAAGTATTTTCGGTGTATTATTTATTACCGTTTGGATTACTAAAAATGAACAAAATTCAACAACAACAAAGGTAATCGCGCCAGTTTCCTCTAAGAACTCGTACTCCAGATATTCCGCCACACTGCCGTTGCCCTCCAAGAGAATCAAATCTTGCGTTTCGTTGATACCAATATCTTCCTTTTGTTTTGGTACATGCCGGTTTTCTCCACCCCCACACAGATGATCAGATTCCAGCCAATTAAAATCTTCGAAGCTACTTCTCTTTCTCTTCCTGGTACTCAACTGCGTGACATTGTCATAAAACGGAACAGCATCCTGGACTTTTCGAGTCTTTCCGTTCATATCGAAGTAGAGATCACTAGCAAGAAAATGTAACTGGATATATTTGTTATAATTAGTAATGGAGAAAACAAATTATAGTATTTTGTATTCACACTGCACAGCCCATGGCTTCCTAGAATCTGAAAATCTGCCGAAAGGCCGCAGAATGCAAGCCATTTCTGCCTTATATTATCTTTCTTTGGAAACCGGAAGAAACCCACAGAATTCACTTCACATCGCAAGTTATTGCCACAATTTCGCTCCAAAAAATTCATTTTTTAAGGGACTTTTTTCTTTTTTTTTTTGGTATTGTGAAGGGAAACAAAAACTGCCAACTCGAAACCGAATTTTTTTTTTTGGCTTGGGGTGTTTTTGGTTTGTGGAAGGGGGGCATTTGTTATTTTGTTTTTTGGGGGTGGGGGGTTGTTTTTTTGGGGCGGTTTGACACTGTAACCGGCCAGTACCCATTAATGGGTAAATATGTACCCATTTTTCGATAGTATATGGAACTGTCAAAAAATGGGTACTTTAAAAATCAAAATAATGCATACTAAAGACCCATTTTTTATTTTTAATGAGAGATCATAAGATGGGTATTTTTCTACCCATTAATGGGTAAAAAATATCTTAGCATTTTCCTGGCTCGCTCTGTTTATTTGAAAGTGCGTGGTTCGAAAAATAGAAAAACTTCGCGGAATCCATTCCACGAAAACGCGAAGAATATGGAAGAACTGAAGGTTAAACTGGATAGCGAAAACTTCCAAAAACTAAGAGGTACGTTAATAATTTAATATTATAATATAAAATGCTTCAATTTCATCAGTAGAATCGTACTTCCGAGTATGTGTCTCTTCCGGGGCGTAAAATCCAAGCTTTCATCAAGTTGACGTCAAAATCATTTAAATCCTTTCAGATATATTCCACGGAAATCCTCTCTGGAGGATAACGATGTGATGACCCTTCAATGGACCACTTGAACGTCGCCGGAATATTTGCCGGTGTGAAAACTCCCGAACGAAACTTAACATACCTGATAGGTAAAAGGTCTGAGGCTAAAGGGTTGTCAAAATACAAATACACATTCAGTTATTGTGATCTATTATGTTTATTCTAATGCTCATTATTCAATATCACAATTAAAAACAAATCACGAAAAATGGGTATTTCATACCCATTTCGCAAATAACAAACATTTCAAAAAAAATGGGTATTTCATGCCCATTTCCCAAATAACAAACATTTTGAAAAATGGGTAAAAAATACCCGATAGCCTGACGTACAGGCTCTTTACCCATTAATGGGTAAAATCGTTTTACCCATTAAAGGAGTTAACCCACTTAAGTTCGAAATGGGTGATATTTTACCCATTAATGGGTACTGGCCGGTTTCAGTGTATAGTGAAAGTCAATTTGCAAAACTTGGACGACTTAGAATTGGACGACATTTTTTCTTAATAAAGGCAATATAATTGTCTAAAAGTACGCCATAAAGGGCAAGATGGGCACTTTTAAGGAAAAAAAGTGTTTCTAACAACATTTTTTTGTTGTCTTTTTTTAAAAAATAAATACAAATTTTTTAATAATCATCCTTCTTTTTTTTTTTTGTTGTTGTTTTGTTTTTTTTGTTTTAATTTATTTAAAAAAAAAGAAAAAAAAAAATTATGAAAAAAAAAAGGAAGGAAATGGTTGTAAAATATAGATACCATTGTTGTGTTGTGGGGGGGCGGCAGGGGATTGCGTCTTATTCGTTTTTTTAAGAAATCATTATTTGAATACATGTACACTTGTGATATGAAAATTAACGGTATCAGGACTAGGTGGTACCCGCGCTGTAATCTTGACTGTATTACTACTGTGTACAATTATTTTAAGTGTATCATACGGCATTGTTGGTAAGGTCTATGTTTTCGATTTTTCATTTCGCTTCTCCCTACTTCCCTACACTTCTAAATAATAAAGTCCGTCGACGAGTCCAGTGACCTACTTCAGTCACGGCATGCTTTTACGCCTTTGAGAACCTGTGTGTACTCACACAATGCCCATCCTCTCAGGTTAGGTACCGGTCAGTATGCGCATATTCGTGTGCCATTCCCATATTCTAGTCTAGAACAAATTACCCACACACACCTCTATATATATGTGATAAAAAATAAGGGACAGTCATCCAAACAAAACGCTCACGCTGGAAAACGGGTCGGGATAGTTGAGAATAAATGATTCTTTAATTACCCCATTGTGAACCGTCATTTGGGTAGCAATGCGGGTAGAAGTACACTTGCTAAGAATGCAGCCGGGTGCTAAATGCAGCAGTTAAAATTCCCACACCGACCAATCTACTCCAAGGAAAATTGCTCGGTCGGTTCGATGGTGATAAAGCGAGCTCCGTTGGTTTCGTCCCAGCAGGGATGGCTCCGTTCGAAGTACAGCTCGGCTACGGCTCCCTTCGAGGCAAGAGCACAACAAGCTGCTTCGAATCCCACTTCGACGCATACCGGTTCCAGACGGCCGCCCAACATGGCAGAAATGAACCCGCTGGAGAAGCTGTCACCCGCACCGGAAACGTTGACAATGTACTCCAGCTTGCGGCCCGGGTAGAAACGCATTTGAGACTTATCAGCGATTCGCCGCTGGTACGTTTGACTGTCATCGAAGAAGGGAACATGCTCACACGCTCTGCGAATAATTGCAACACCGTAGTAACCGAGGGTAACGATCACGTTGTCCACGTGATTAACGGTGAACGTTCCGAGTGTTCGCACCTCCTGGAGTAGGTCGTTCAGCTCGCTGAAGTTTTCTATCAGCTTGTTGGCAATGGGTTGCTCCTCGAAGCCGAGATTCTTGGCAATTTCCCTCAGCTCGTACAGGTTGGGGGTGATGAAGCGGATGACCTTACAGGCGTTTTCAGACGCGTTGAAGGGTTTCGCCGCATATCGCATGTCCGTTGGTTCGAAAAAGACTGAAAATAGAGAGAAGGAAAAACAAAATGCAATTCATTACAAAACTACGCTGTTCGTTTATAATTATGACATTGAAATTGTTAGCGATTGTTGGGATTTTGCATTTCTACTCGGTGGCGGCTGACGATTTTTTGCTGTTGTTTATGTGAATACAGATAAACACGTGTGAAGCTATTGAGAAGAGTGTCTTTAAGATTTGCTTTTGTACTTCTAGCTGATTAGCACTTTGCGCATTAGTTGGCTTGATGGCATGAGTCAACATATATGGGAAATGTGGAAGGGGATTTTTGCTTGGTTCTAGATCTTAGGTTTTGATTGGACCAGATGTCTTCTGTGCGTTCCGTCGCAAATCACATTAGTGTTCCTATTGAAAAGAACATACTCTAGAGAATGTGACCAATCACATAGAATTGTTCAAGCCAAGAGTAAATATATTTTGTCTACCGGAGATTTGAGCTTTTTTTACTTGCCAGTGTATCAGCTCGTTCGTTTTTTTTTTCAATTGCACATTTGCCTGAAACCCAGTATAAATTGACTATGACATCTTTTGGAGTGATTGAACACAATCCCTTGAATGTCTGACATAATGCAAATATTCGAATATCTACAGATTCTTCCCAAGCATAAAGCAGAGCATTCCAGAATAGCTTGAATTTAAATTTGAAAAACAGTTACTCCTGCTCCCTTTTGATTGTTCATTCTAGAATCGTCTGTATGGAAAACATTTGAACTTGGACGGAGATCGGGACCACCTTTTTCGTTTTTCTTAGGTGTTCACCGCTTCCTGCATGAGGTGATGATGCTTTTTAATTCTCGAGTACTTTTTCAAACAGACGTATCTGATTTTTGTAAACTAAGAAGTAAGATTCAAATGTTAAATTCTTGAAACCCTTAGCACTTCCATGCAAACTAGGGCCACCAGCACAAGGGATAACATTTCCCTAACATGATGAGCATCACCGTTATTGGTTATTTGTTTTATGCTTGCTCAATTTTTTCTCTCCAAAATCTTTCACCTACTTTCGTCGTTTTTGCGAAAACAAAATTTATTCGAATAAAATCAATATAGAGGCTAGTCTTGAAATTGAAGTAAGTCTTGTCACGCAGGAATAAAAACCTGTTTAAAATTCTGAACTGCTAAGGCATGAACAATGTAAACAAAATTAGGTACATATTTTAACAATTAAGGTTGATACGTTACGGTAGTAGCTGGAGCACCTAGATTAACATGAAATGTAAATATGAATAAATTTGGAACAAATAAAGAGTTAAAAAAAAAGTAAGTCTTGAAAAACTTATTTTAATTCATATTTTTCCGGCATCTAGGAATGCCGCAACTTCATGTTGCGTGTACGCTGGCGCATCGCTCGACAAATTGACTTGTTCAGAACGAATGGAACAGAATTAAACAAGATTTGAGACTTAACACGCATAATGACACCCAGATTTTAATGATTTTAAACATTTTTGCATTTTTGTCAACGTTTGATAATTTTTAGTGTGCGATTTATAATTTGTCTGATAAACGTGTGTCTACATATGCAAGTGTTTGTGTCAGTGTGTGTTTTGTAGGTGGTTGTGATATAACGGGTGTTCACTAAAAAATGGCAGGTGTTCATACAGTAAAAAAAAAATTTCAACGAATTCAGTAGTTTTTTCTAAAAACATAATGTTTATTCTTCAAAAAAACGCCAATGAATATTGGAGAAGGGGCCTCGGTCAGCCGTACGACACAACTTAGTCGCGATGCTCTCACAAGAGCGCTGGACGGCACTGACGTTTATGTTCCGGTTACAATTCCGGATCTTCGTGGTCAACTGCTTCGTATCCTTGGCCTGCCAATTATTTTTGTACACAAGGGCACTGGGGGGCACTAGGGTATCTTTATCTGCTCAAGATACTCCAGCGTCTTCTTGGCGTAATAAGAAGACGCAAAAGAATTTCTCAAGACACTCCTCCTGGTACACTTGTTGATTGATGGCCAGACCGCTCGGCTTGAACCACGGCTTTGAAATCCCTCTGTCCGATATGGCGATGTACAGCATAACTTTTTTTTACAAATTTATGCTTAAACTTATATTTTACTTCGGGGGGTGTGGCCGACTTGTCGCTGGAATAGTAGCTGTCATTTCCTGGAATGTGGATCTTCGAGAGCGGAAAGTAACTTTCGTCGTCCAGCACGAACGACGTCCCGCGGTAGTTCTTCGTCATTCACCGGGCACTGCAATTTCACGGTCGCTATCTGCTCGTCCGGGTACTCGGGGGACCGAGTCTTCTTCCGACAGATGATGTCCTCCATCTTGAGGGTTCGGTGAATCAAGGTATGGGAGCAGTGATATTTTCCTGGCGTCACGCAAACTTGTTCCGTCCTTGTTGTCGAACAGTTTTTTCAACGCTTCCTTCTTCTTCGTCATTATCTTCGCCGGACGGGCGCTACCGGCCTTTCGCTCCACGCTCAGGGATGCCAGGATCCGGTAAACTGTACTCACGGGCACGTTTTCGTCTCGAAAATGGTCTACCGTAAACTTTTTTCCACGATGACCATGCGTTTCGTAAAACCGTACAACACGCTCGCGGAGTGCTTGCTGTTTTGACGCCATTTTTGATTGAACTGAAAGCACCCGAGCGAAAAGAAACATGCCACCCATTTATAGGGAGCCCAGAGAGCAATTCTACGCTCTTTACTTTAATTACAGAAAGGTACTGAAATCATTCTCATTTTTTTATTGAACACCCGTTAGAGGGTAAGAAAGCCTGAGGATATACCATCCGAACAAAATCAAAACTTTAAGGGACAGCCCAATGGGGTTGTAAGCAAAGTTGACGTGGGACTACGTAGCAATGTGTAATGAATTATTATTATTATTTTTAATTGCCTGTATTAGAATAGAGGCTACATTGATTGCTTGGATCAAGAACCCTTGCCGAAAATCAGTTTATAACACACGACGGGTTTATGTAGACAAAGTTAAACCGTTTGATGCATTGTCTGGTTCAACATGGTAGATTAGTTTCGTTCGTTTCGTAGAGCAACATTGAAACGTAGGTGCTGTTCTAATGGGACGTTGGATCGGAATAGATAAGTAAGTATGTTAGAAAATTCTATGATTTGCTCTTTACAAATCTTTTGGCGGTGCTAGACTGCATTTAAATGTTGGTATGATAAAAAGGCAACGGCTGTGCTGGCCGTGGTGATTGTGTTGATATGATCGACTGGCTTATCCTTATCGCGTTATAGATTGTTGAAAGTCTGTTTGGGAATTCAAAGTCAATTATTAATGATATTTTTGAACATTGACTTGACAGTTCCAACTGATTGAAGTAACAATCTCAAAAATCTATCGAGAAATGATAAAGTTATTAGCTTTCAAAATATTTCAAATATTCGTGATGGTCGCTATTTTTCAAATTTTCATTTGACCTTTACCGTAGCCGATGGACGTAGTCTAGGTCAAAATAGCGTGGGTGTTCGTAGATCAGCATTAGAAAGTAAGTATGTGTGAAAATTCTATTGTACACTCTTGAGAAAGCATTTTGTGGCTCTGAAAAGGGCCGTGTGTTTGAATGATGATACGGACACGGTCGTATTTGCTACGATGGATGAGAGGGTCCTGATATTTTTGGCATGAAAGATAGTTGAGGACCTGTTCGAAATATGAATTTTATATTTTATTTTACAAGTACATACAGTTCTTTAAAGAATATGTAACTGTACAGAAATCATTATGTTAATTGGTCATCAATTTAAACGATTTTTTTTTGCAGGAAATCAATGAACCCTTAATAACTTCTCCAAATGTTTGAAAGTCGACTTTAAACTTCTGCTATTATTTAAAATAGCTTAAAGATTTATTCGCTCCGATTGCTGTTCTGATACTTCGCAGCCATATTCTGCGACATTTCACTTTCTCTTTCAAACGCTTTCTCAAAAATATTTGATTCCTATTGCAGGGGAGGGACTCTATCCAACGCACTAAAACGAACAGAAACACCTGCAAGCACCGATTGGATTTTCAACAATCATGCCAGCAACCAGCCGGCTGCGATTGCAAAAGGCAAATAAACTTTAAACGACCCTAAGTTATTTTCTATACCGAAACATGATTTTAAGAAATATTTGGTATTTAACGAACAGAAATTGTGCGAAATTCAGGATCGGCCAGGATTTACGAATTATGTAGGTGTCATGCGGATACAATGAGCAAACTCTTATAATAATTCAGTATATCACTCTTTCAAAATCAGAATAGTAGCCCTGAAGAAATCTTTTTGTGTGAAATACATCATAGAATAGTTATTGACATTCTGTCGAAATTTGGAAACCAGGGCGATAAACACAGATGGTTCTACCCCGAAAAATGCCATTCTACATGTAGAGACATAGTGATTGCGGATTTTTAACACTCAACGTTGCGTCTTATCTACATCATCTACAAATATATCGATCATCTTCAAACATATCAATATCATCATTTATATCATCTACATATACATCGATATAATCTACAAATATATCAATATCATGACCATATACATCTATACATTTATCTATATCATCTACATGTATTTCGAAATCATCTACAAATATATCTATACATACATATATTATCGTGATATGACTACCAACTGGATCATACATGTTTCCCTCCAAATTTGCCACGAGCTTAGCATAGCACACGACTGCATTAAAAATGGCTGTCCAGCCAGACAGCCGCTGAGCCATCATTCTGGCTGGTTGCTCGCCCGCATACCCTTCCTCAGGGTACTTGCAACCGCCAGCTGCCAGAACAGTACTGGCCCATTGCCGCTCTGCACAGCTCTATGGCTGCAGAGTGAATGAAGAAAATTTGAAGATGTCCCCGTTTTATGTCGTGCACTGCTGCATGTGAGACGTGCCTTACTTAAATTTGAAGTCTGTGATAGGAAAGTACTGTGCATTTAGTAAATTTACTCTAAAAAATCGGCATTATAAGACATCACCTTATATTTGTACTAATTTCAATAGTTGAATGTTAAAAATCAATAGTTTTAAATATTGAAATCGAAGCGTAGTAAATATCCCGATCGATTGGTGCGAACATTTTGGAAATCAATCGTGAAATGACTTAGTTATTAACGTTCAAAACCTATATATTTTTCGTGACGCTCCAAATTTTCGCTATTCGAACGTGTACTCCAGTATTGAAAACACAGACGTAGTCCTACGTCAAAACTATGCCGATACCTTAGTCACACGGCACGTTCCATTTTTTAGAAAAGTAACGTTGTGTATACGCCACAGAGGAAGAAAATGGGCTAAATCAACATCTTCCAGCAGTTTAGTGGCACACTGTTGGCAGAGTGGGAGGACAAAATCGCACATGTTGTCGCATATGAAAATCCCAAATATGTGAACCCATGTTTTACAGACCATCCCTTAGCTATCAAAAAACTAAATGAACTTATAGAACTAACTGGTCTTTTGGCAGAAATGGTATATTTTGGCTCTCCAGGAACGTTAGCGTCTTCTTCGCATAGTGTGATGATGCCTTGTCCGGCCAAAACACGTAGTCTCCATTCGAGTGGTGTTTCTTAAGGAACAGGATGAGAATTTTCTGCAAACACTTTCTTTGGTTGACTTGCTGGCATCTGGGACTTGGACAGGGCAAAGTAGCTTTTGTCGTCCACAACGATAGACTTTCCACCGTATTGCCCGATCATCCAGCGGCACACAGTTAAAATTTGTTCGTCCGTGTACTTTGTGGATCTGGTTTTTTTTCGACATACTATTCCCTCCTTTTTCAGAGTCTATTTTTTAACTCATTATTTATTCCAAATTTTACATTATCTTACATTCATATATTATTCTAGGTGCTCCTGCTAAGTACTTAATATTTCATCCTATATGCTATCATTTATATCAAATGTTGTTAATACTAGTTTCACCTTGTCTATTCAGTATTTTTAACAGGATTTTTTTTGCCTGCGTGTAAGATAACAGTTGATTTCTTAAAACTAGTTCTTATATATAGAGAGAATTGATCATTGCAATTGAAGATTGCAATGATTTTTGTCTAAAATTATGAATTATGTTGTTGGTCATTTCTTCTAGAGTCTCAACGTTTGAAATTCTATGTAATTCAGTAGTACTGAACCAGGCTGGCCGATTGTTCCGGTCCGTATTAACTTCTGTATTATTCGTAACATTGATTTTTTAAGGGCGGCTTGTTGGGCCTTCCCCAACCCCCTGTCTCGCCGGAGGACCATCGTGCACAGCACTGTTTAGAGTCCCACGCTGGCACGAGGACGATGATCAGCCGCTCCTAACATGGAGAACAGACGTTGTTTTGAGCCGCCCCTAACATGGAGAACAGACGCTCAGATAGACTGCGCCCTTTGAAGAGGGCAGCCCCCCCTTCCCTGTCAGCATATGACCAAGGTCCCACCGGGGTTGGTTACCCGATCTTTCCTATGGTTACTCATACCCCAGTCGGCACCACGGGGTGGTAGGGGTAGGAGTTACTGGCCAAGAGGCTAAGGATCGCAGTAGGATCTATTTTATACCTGCAGGTACGCGAAGTACCAATGGTACGCATTGTCCAGTCATTTACCAACCAGATTTTCGCGATTCGACAAGTACTGCAGAAATGTCGCGAATACAACGTGCCCACACATCATCTTTTCATTGTCTTCAAATCAGCGTATGATACAATCGATCGAGACCAGCTATGGCAAATCATGCACGAATATGGATTTCCGGAAAAACTGACGCGGTTGATCAAAGCAACGATGGATCGAGTGATGTGTGTCGTCCGAGTATCAGGTACACTCTCGAGTCCCTTCGAATCTCGGAGAGGGTTACGGCAAGGTGATGGATTGTCGTGTTTGTTGATTAACATTGCATTGGAGGGTGTGATTCGAAGTGCTGGGATAGACACGGGTTGCACGATCTTCAGGAAGTCTGTCCAACTATTTGGCTTCGCCGACGACATTGATATCGTAGCACGTAACTTTGAGACGATGGCGGAAACGTACATCAGACTTAAGGCTGAAGCTGGTAGGATTGGGCTTGTGATTAATGCGTTGAAAACAAAATACATGAAGGGAAGAAGCTCACGAGAAGAAAATGTTAGCCTCCTAGCACGAGTTCAGATCGACGGTGATGAAATCGAGGTAGTAGACGAATTCGTGTATCTGGGCTCATTGGTGACCACCGATAACGACACCAGCAGAGAAATACAAAGACGCATTATGGCTGGCAATCGTGCCTACTTTGGACTCCGAAGGACGCTAAGATCGAACAAAGTTCGCCGAACCACAAAGTTGACCATCTACAAGACATTAATTAGACCGTTAGTTCTCTACGGCCACGAAACATGGACATTGCTAGTGGAGGACCAACGCGCCCTTGGAGTCTTTGAACGGAAGGTGCTGCGTACGATCTACGGTGGAGTGCAGATGGAAGACGGAACGTGGAGGAGGCGAATGAACCACGAATTGCACCAGTTGCTGGGAGAACCTCCCATCGTACACATCGCAAAAATCGGTCGACTACGATGGGCTGGGCATGTCGTAAGAATGTCGGACGACAGCCCTGTGAAAATGGTTCTCGAAAACGAACCGACAGGTACAAGAAGAAGAGGCGCGCAACGAGCAAGGTGGATCGATCAAGTAGAAGGCGACCTGCGGACCCTCCGCAGACAGCGAGGCTGGCGAGGTACAGCCATGGACCGATTACAATGGAAACAACTTCTGTGTACAGCAGAGGCCACACCGGCCTTAGTCTGATTGGTAAGGTAAGGTAAGCAAATCACTCAATCTAATAGTGATACGATACACATTAGCAGCCACGACTCTCCTCCTGTTCTTTTTTGGCCTGATTTGGCCTCTTGTCACTATTCAAAACCCCTCCTGGAATGGTATAAGGCACAAGAAGTCAAATATGTGCCAAAAATGTTCAATTCGCCCGATAGAAAAATATTGAGTTCTGGTTAAGCGGTAACTTTTTGAAACTTAGAAGAAAGCAAATGGGATCGAGGATTTCAAGAGAAGATGGAAAACCGCCATCGCTAGCGTATCTGAGGATACTGTACGGAATCTGATGGCGGGAGTACTACAGAAATTTTGAGAATTTTACATAAAGAAGGATTAACATGCCAGCAACTGTTTTTACCGTGTATATAACCCTATTGTACTGAAATGAACAAATGGTTTTCTTGTGGAATTAATGTCCGAAATTTCACGTGGACAGGCTTTATCAAAGAACTATGCATCAGTATCGACTTGCAGTCTAATTCGATTAGCCTTCCCATTTCCGCAATAAACAGCAGAGGCGTAATACTTATGAGGTTTAATTGGCGCAACAGTATGATTGATTTTTAATTGCGAGATAGAAGAAATTAAATTGACTTCCATCAATTCATTATTCAATCAACTGTAGCAATAATTTTCTCGAAGTGATTCACTGTTTACCTTTATCATTCATTCATAATCGGCTGCACTGAGTGTATCGCATTGAAATTATCTCCTATTCTACTTCATTATTGCCATCCATCCATAATGCGGCGTGGGAAACGGCCGCTGCTTTGCATTTTCTATGTCGACGTACACATTTGTATCATGTAACGCGATTATCGGCCGCCATGATAGTGCAATGTGGCTTTCGCGTTCGCGAGGAATCGGAGGGAATTTCTGCGGTTAACCGGATGACCTTTCCGCGTTGGCAGAGTAACCAAAGAACAATGAAGCATTCTTCAGCCGCAAGCGGTCCGTGTGTGAGGGTCACATCGGCTTGGAATTCCGTTTGAACCATGAGCGATTTCGTAGGTAAAGTTAAAGTTAATTGCTCTCGGCGTATGTGACAAAGGCTCAGTCGAAACAATACGAACTTTTCTCAAGTCATCGTCGACGGAACCTTCAAATGAATGTACAGTTAAAGGATCGTTTAAATTTATTAGCTTGATGTGGGAGTTCGATAGATAAAATACGTAATTGATTAGCTTTTATTGGACGTCCTTCGCAAAAAATGCCGCAAATTACGCTTGGTTAGGTCGCGACCTAAACCTACTGGACGCGGTTGGATGCGCACTGTTAACATCATGTAAATGGCGGTGGAAACATAATTGTAGCCCGAAGGGGTAAGTTTTTCGCTTTTTGCACTGAAATTGATCGATATTATAACATTTTATAAAGGGTAACACGGTTCGATATCCCTTCATCAGTTTGAAATCACCTCCGCCAGGAACAACTGTTGGTCATATTTGTGAAAAAGAGTGAAGAATCCCCTACCAAAAAATGTGGAAATTCAAAAAGAGGTAATTTCCTATAAGGAATTTGCCAACTCGCGTGCTTTTGCGATATTATCGTTGAATGTTTTGTGTGTTTCTCGAATGCAATGCAACAAGTGCAGTTGATTGGGTTGCTGAGTGTGGCGCAAAAACAAGTGCTTGATAAATGGTGGGAAATTTCGACGTGCTGCTTGGATGGAGTCCTTTTCCGGTGTGAAGTGCGCGCAAAAAAAAGAGAACATTTCCCCCTCGTTTAGCGTTTCTATCGAAAATTGCTACTCGTCGTAGTGAAGAACAAGTTTCGCGAAAAGTGCCACCGCCAATTTGTGATTAATTAAGCGAATGAGGGGTGCCTTAATGTGTGCTCTCGATGATTTATAACACAGCATTTTCTTTCCATTTCCCCCGTTCACAGTGAGATTCAAATGATGAAGCGCCGCTCGTTAGCTGGGAACTGTGGAGTGGGAGTGTTCGTGATAGCCCTGGTGACGGTGCTGGTGGCTTTTGCGACACCGAGCTGGCTGGTCAGCGACTACCGGATCACCGGAGCCAAGCTGGACCGGTTGGGCCTGTGGACGCATTGCTTCCGCTCGCTGCCCGATGTCAACGATGATTACCAGAGGAGATTCTTCGTCGGGTGCCGATGGGTGTACGATCCGTTCACGACCGGCTACGATGAGATTCGGGGATTCTTGATACCACGTGAGTATGATATTTGTTTATCGGGGAAATACCTGACAATCTTTATTGCCTAGATAACAGGGGCAAGGGTCGTTCCAATCGTTACGAACAGTTGGGCTAATTCTACGCGCCGTCTCGTTTTCAATTACGAAGTGAGAATTGTTACTTAGGGTGTGGTGACTCTTGAATATCAAATGGAGTGTCCGTGAAAATCAAATGAAGAGTCGACATTTATCGATTCGAAAATTGTCACCTCACTTGATTAGATTCTACGAGCCGCGTAAATCCACAGGGCGCGTAGAATAAAAACAATTGTAATTGCGTCGTTGAATTCGACAAGGCGAAACTGATGGAAGCATAAACTTACACATGAGGTATGGGGAGTTGTGTTATTCCGAACACTGTTAATGACGACGTTTCTTCACATAGGGGTGTTGTGAATAAGTACGTTTGGCATGATTAACTTTCAGAATAAACTCAGAATCTTTTCAACAACGAAAAGCCGCGTGGATTAGCGTGCAAACGCATTTGAGAAAAGTTTGGATGCCCAGTGATTTATCAATTTGATGGAAGCTTACAATAGGTAGCGTTAGGAACGGATTCCGCCTCCTTCCCCCTGAACTCTATTCCTAGTACGGGGTAAACATTAATTTTAGCAGTATGCTGCTCCACTAGATGAAGCACCATGTTGGAAATGCCGAATTGTTCGTTTTGTTACAGTTTGCGCAGTAATAATGCTACAGTGATAGACATTCGTTTAGCCGAGTGCTATGACTTTTTCAAATGTTTAAAAAAATATCGAAAACTCCTTCATGAGAATGCACGAAAACACACATTGAACCGATAACGACGGATGTAAACATTCAAACAACTTTTTAACCCTACAACGTACTCGTCTGACGGAGGAAGAAGGGCGTATTATAAGGTTGTTCAAGGAGGAAAGTCACTCTAGTGTCTCAAACATTGGTAGAAGCGAGACAGCGAAACGGAATTTCATCTAAAAAGGATCAAAATATGGCTTTAAACCTCCTACCACAAGGCGCACCAAAGTTTCTTCGAGGCATAGAGGCCAATTTAGACATGATACCACACAGAATTGGCTGTCCTGCTCCCAAAGAAGGCGAAAACTAGATGTTCCGGTGACTCCCCGACAAATTGCTCGGATTTTGAATGAATCGCCAAACATCAAATCGAAGAAACTGCAAAGAAGGCCAAAGCTTAACCTCACTCATAAGCAAAATCGGCTCAAATACATGGATTGGAAGGCTGAATGACGAAATGTTCTGTTTTCTGACGAGAAGAAGTATAATTCAGACGGACTGGACTGTTACTGTTGCTGCGGGCATGATTTGAATCAAACTGGTGTCGTGAGATCGTAGCGAAATTTTGGGGGTAGTTTGATGGTTTGGGTTGCATTCTCCTATCATGCAAAGTTTCTGATTTGTTTCATTTCAATCCGGATGAATTCCAACATGTACCTGAAGCTTTTGGAAGATGTTTTGATCAGTCATATTAAGAAGGACGCGAATGACGATATAGTTTTTAAGTAAATTATAGACGTATCAATGAGTTTTGACAGTTCAGGAGTTGTTTAGGTGTAAAATTTGATTTTTAATTTAAAAAACAATGCATCTGTTCACGTCATAGGCAAGCTCCCTGAACTGTCAAAAAAAGCGAGGTTAATACATTCCGTGCAATGTTCTTTGTATAAGAACAAATCGTGGTTCGTTGAGAAAAACATTCCGCTACTGGACTGGCCAGCTTGCAGTCTGGATTGCAATCCCATTGAAAGGGGCGACCCCGGCGTAGTGGTTAGCATCCATACCTCTCACGCCAAAGTCACGAGATAAAATCTCACTCCCGGACAAGTTACGAAAATACCCAAAAGGTATATGAGTGACTACGACGGGAGATGAACCAGCCCAGGGCTGAAAATAAAGGAATTAAAAAAAAATCCCATTGAAAACCTCTGGAGAATCTTGACTGCAACGGTTTATGCAAACGGACGTCAGTTTGATCACATTTACAGTCTTAAAACAACACTTGGCAACACTGCGAAAGCTCTTTGGTTCGATGCCAAACCGTATTTTTGTAGTAATCCGAAATAATGGCATTAGCTAATATTTGGCCATACCAAATATTAGCTAATGATTATCTTCGAAATTCGCTTTTATAGGTCATTTTCAAGGTAAAATTTTCCCACTCGGCTAAACGAATGTCTACCCATTTTTCAATGTTATTTTTATCCGGTTATCCAAACGTGAACTAAGGACTGTACATTAACGAAAGGGGACACCTGTTTATCAATGGTTTAGGGTTAAAACTTAACGAAAAAATGTGAATTTTCGCTCAGTGTGTAAAACCATTGTTTACTTTGGCAACACACCTGAAAATTAAAAAAAAAAGTGCGAAATTGCGAACGATGGGTCGGATTTGCTTATTAACTCGTAGATTAATTCTGCTCAAATGGTTTTGCGAAACGTAGTCGTTTCGAAAATAGGCAAAAAGCGTGAAGTGCACTAAATCTGCAGTGTTCAAGATTGTTAAGAAGTTTGGAGAAACGTGTTCTCTTGATGATTTACCGAAATCTGGACGCAAAAAGAGGACATCGGACCAGAAAAAGGAGCTGGCAGCGGTACGCCTTTTGAAATCGCATAAACCGTGTTCCGTTCGTGATATTGCCAAAAAAGTTGACATTAGCGTCGGAACTGTGAAGAATATCAACAAGCGTAACACTATAAGAACCTACAAGAAGCAGAAACCACCCAAAGGACGGATTCACAGTAAGATTTCTCGAAAATACGGTCACAGAACTTGTATGACGTTTTCCTCCGAAAGCCAAACCGGGGCATTTTGATGGACGAGACGTACGTCAAATTGGATACCAGTACACACTTCCGCGGCCGCTATTTTTCAACGCTGAGCATAGGACAGATGTGCCTAATGATGTCCGATACATCCGAACCCAAAAAAAAAATGGGGGCCAGGATCTGGCATCTGTTCACTACGCTTTTGCTACGTTGGAGATGTTCAAGAAGGGAAAAGTCGATTTTGTAGAAAAATGCGAAAATCCCCCAAACTGCCCTGAACTGCGTCCTTTTGAAAGATACTGGGCAATAATTAAGCGGCATCTAAAGGAAGATAGAAGCAAGCCCTGTTGACTGCTTCAAAAAAAAAATTGGTCTTAAGCAAACGAAAAGTTACGGAGAAAGTTGTGCAGAATCTAATGGGAGGTATCATGAGAAAAATCCGAATGTTCTTCAGAATTAAGAAGTAAAGATTCAAACTCACGTGAAATCGGTCATATGTGTGTTGATTTTGATTTATATAAAGTAAACTTATGAATTTGTTCCAAAATAAATATTTTCCTTTGAGAAACAGGTGTCCACTTTCTTTAATGAATAGTCCTGAGTAAAGGGTGATACGATCTAAATTGAGTAAAGCAAAAATCATTCCCCCCCCCCCCATTATTTCGCACCAAGAGCTAAGCAACTTGCTGTGACTGATGAGTGGCCACGAATAACGTGACTATAGTAAATAGTTACTTCTGATGGTTATGTGAGTACTCCAGAAAGAACAACTCTTCAGGTTAAAGTTTTTAACGAATGTAACAAAATCTTATGTCATAAAACTCGTAGACTAATACAAGCTGTGTTGATGTCTGCCGTGTTGCTATGATCTACGAGCACTCCTCCTCACCACTGTCCTCCAATCCACACATCGTCCGCAGCTTGACTATCCGAATGCCTCCTAACGGTTTGGTGAGCAACTCGGCAGTCATGTCTTCAGTAGGACAGAACACGAAGGACACCTCTCCTTTCTTCTTCAAATCTCTTGCAAAATAATATCGTGTCGCGATGTGTTTGGTTCTGTTGCTGATTTCTTGGCGTCCAGCAGTCTGGTTGTCCTCAAACATAACTGGATTATTCTGCTTCTCACCGTAATCATCCAGCAAGCACATCACCCACAGGACCTATTGTGTCGCTTCCGAGAGAGCCACAAATTCCACCTCTGCAGTCTACAACGAAACGCACGAATATTTCATGTACGTCCAGCTCATGAATGTCATTACGAAAGTACTGGACTACACGATTGAGCTCGTTCCAATCGTTCTGCGTAGGGCAGCTTGTTTTCCCGATAAGGATGGAAACAGCTGCCGGAATAACGAATCTAGTGTTAACCAATGCAAAGAGCAACTGTCGGATTAGTTGTTGATAATTTTTCCTATCCGGGAGTTGATACCCGCCTTCATGCTTGAAATATCCCTGATCCATTGGTACTTTTGACACTTTTGCGTTTGCCAGGCCATTGGTTTGAACAATTTCATCGATGTAATTCATTTGGTTCAAGAAATCACCGTACCCGTCACGTCGTACTTCTAACCCGAGAACGTCACCCAATGATGACATGGTGAAGGTCCTCTGGAGTACTCTGGATAGCCGCTCGACCATCTCCTCGTTCTTGCTGACTATGGTCAGGTCATCTACGTTCACCAAAACATATCACCATAGGTTGTTTTCTTTCTTCCGGTACAAGCACCTGTTGAGCCCAAGTCGAGTGAACTCCGCATGCTGGTTCACTTCTGGTTTCAGGATTTTGCAGCCTGTCTATGGCCGTAAAAGCTCCTCTTGAGGCGAAAGACTTTCATTTTGTGTCCTTTAACGGTGATTCCTGGAGGCTGTCGTAGGTAGATCTCGTCTTAAACAGTGTCGTACAGGAAAGCAGTCTTGATATCGTACTGCCACACAGCCGTACATAGCTTAGCCGCTACAGCTAACAGGGTCCGGAAAATTGTCTGCCGCACCATACGAGCAGACACTTGGTCATAGTTGGTACCATAGTGCATGCCTTGTAACGGGTAACTTCACCTTCACCGTCTCGCTTGATTTTGAACACCCATTTTGATCCAGCTTGTTTTAGTCCTACCGTTAGGTCCACCAGATCCCAGGTCTCGTTTGATTTGAAGGAACACCACGCGTCTTTCAAAGGGCTAACCATCACCATTTCCCTATCACAGTCATCATTCTCATATAACTAGTTGTTTAATGCTGGTAATGTTTTCTTCAAATGCCAATCAGTGCTTGAAAGTGTTTCTTACGTCCTAGTGCCTTGGATAGAGTCCCTTCCATTCGATAGGAATCAAATAATTTTGAGAAAGTCTAGGTGAAATGTCGCAGCATATGTCGAATGGAACGGATTTAAACAGCATATGGCGTAGTTTCCCGATATAGAGTATTTTGATATCATATGTCATACATATTGTTTCCAGTGAAAGCAAGATGTACAGTGACGGACAATACAATAAGACCAAAGCCTGATTTTCATATAAAATGGTCATGTTAGGGGGCTTGCCTTTCATTTTCTCGAGAACCAATTGAGCTGAAATTTTGGCAATAGCCTAGATATAACCTGAATTTTCATCTTTAATAAATTTATAATTTTTCATTCACCACTTCAGAAACTACAGACACCACTTACGACAAAACATGACCAAACATGACCATTTTTTATGAAAATCGGGCTTTGGTCTTATTGTATTGTCCGTCACTGTATGAATGCAGATTCCAGACAGGCTATGTCAAATAATTAAGGTTGTAGTGCGAACTTTTAGTGTATGGGAAACAGATTTGGAACGAAACGTAAATTTCCTGGCCAATCCAGATGTTCCATAACGAACTTCGACAGTTTCGAATGCTTGAAAATGTCTGCCACCTTTTCTTTACGGTTGGCTTATAAAACTCCTGCACAGGAAGCCTGCCTTGACATAAGATTTCGTTGTCCAATGCATCGCAATCGAACTTCGTCAGCTTCCGGGATCGTCTGTTGACCGTCTTGGTTTTGTTGCTGTCCGCTACTTTCTTATAAGGGAACATCCATTAATTATGTCACGCAAAAAAAGTGACTTTTTAGACCTCCTCCCCCCTCCTTGTCACTTTTTTTGTATGGACCTTCATGTTTTTTTTTTGCATGGATTGTCACGTTTTCCCAAACGCACCTCCCCCTTACTGCGTTACATAATTAATGGACCTTCCCTAAGTCCACAGTCCGGCTCGTTTTTCACTCCATGCACGGTTGTAGCCGACACTCCCAGCTTGTTTGCGGCATCTCGGACGGAGAGATTGGGGTTCCGCTTGAAACCGCTGGTAACTCTTATTGTCGTCGATTTGACTTGCTTCTTCGATTTCCCCATGATTTAGGCTTCCTGGTTGTCGACAAACGATCTCTGAACATTTTGATAACGTTGGTGACAGTTGGTTAGGCTACTTTGATCGATTCCGCTAACTCGTCGTTTTGCGATGCGGGAGCGAAATCTTGATACGTTACCCAAGTAACAATTTCAGTTCTATTCCAGCCATATAGCACTCCTCCCGGCTTTGTTGATGACACTACATTCAAAACTGTTTTGTCCACCAACACCTCCTCTATGCATCTTTAAAGCCGAAATATGTACAAAGTGGCCCACTCTATAGACGGTTGTGAAAACAAATTAATAAAACCTTTCTAAGACCATAACGATTTTGAAAATGTTCTAGTGAAAGATGTTATGACCACTTGAGAACCATCATAAAACCTATTGGCCGCCATCAAAACCAGCATAGGGCTGAATGGCCACAGCTGTCAAACTTCACGGTGATATCGTGGTTGATTTTTGTTGTTTTGCTTTGTTGCTCTTCTGATTCATTCAACAGTAAATAATGGCTAAGAAAAAAGTTCTACTGTTGCGGGAAATTATGATTGATAGCAAAATATATAAAACAAAATGAGTTTTTTTTTATAGCGTATCATGCTCCAAATCATATGCGCATATAATTTTATGGTGAATATTGGCACGATAAGAGCTGAAAATTAATGCGCCTTGGAAATTATGCGAGTTTACAACAACAAAAACAAAATTGAAAGAAATATATTCCGTAAATTAATCATGAAACTCCTGAAAATTGATGGAATTCAATAAGGTTATCTAAACGAATACCGAAGTTTGTCTCAGATCTACAGTTCAATTGTATTACATTTAAAATTTGGTTTAGTTATTTTTCCATATTTCAATTATTTCATATTTTTCAATATGGCGATTGCAAGAAATCACAGTTTTGCCAAAAAGCCAATTTATCTTAGCAATGGCTACTATAAAACTATCTGGTCGCTTGGTAGCTTTCCTCAATGCCAGTTAGCCGTTTAATGCATTTACTGGAGGCAAAATGGTATTAAAATGCTTTTTTAACTGACCATAATAAGATAATATGAATGAGTCCTAAAACGGCATTTCAAAACAGCATTTTATGAGTTAATAAAGTCAAAATAAAACCTTTGATAGGAGTAAAAGGAATTTTAGAAGTCAAGGTTTTAAGATCGTTGTTAAGAAGCTGTGTAGGTTCTTATAAACCTGACTAAAATTTGAAACCTATTGGCATCTCTTGCTGCCATAATAAAGCCGAATTGATTTCTAGTGGTTTTCATAAAACTTTAATAAAACTTAATAAAGCTGGATGGTTTTGGCAATGTTACTTGGGTACTCTTCTTGCTTAGAGGCCATTAATTGAAGAGCGAATATAAACATCAAAATAAAGGCATCATTCGGCATGTACACCCTTATTAATCGAGGACTGTCAGGTTTTTTTTAAATGCACGATGAACAGAAATCTGTCAAGTTTAAGTAGTAAGTACATCCACCAAGTACTATCACAGCTCTTCACATCCACACTAGGTTCAAATCCTGAGGGTGGATTTTTGTGTGTTAATTTAAAGTCGATAAAGTAGATTTGACAGATTCATGAATAAAGTTTCCAGTATCAGGAATTCAGCTCATGGTTTTAACCCGATTGATTCATGATTTCATTGCGGTGGAAAAATAGTTCATCATATCATGAATATTGTTCATGGTGTATATTCATAACACAAAAACACAACATATTCATGAAATCATGACCTGTTTTTCTCATTTTGAAGAACAAATTATTTCCCGTGTATGATTTTGGTGAACGAATCGGAATAGTCCAATATTCACAATGGTTTGGTTACTCTTTCAGAAGTATGCTCAGATTTGATGTGTTTTGTGGATATAAAAGGGTTTTTTTTTTTTTTTTTTTTTTTTTTTTGAAAAGTAAAGGGGCATTTTGCATTGGGGGGGGGGGTTTCTTTTTTTTTTGGTGTGTGGGTGTGTGCGTCCGGCAACAACAACAAAATCCTTATATTTCTTTTTTTTTTTTTTTTATTTGGATTGAATTATATTATTATACTGCTTTTTGTTGGGGGAATTTCTACGAAGATTCTCGAGATCCTTTTTCCTTCATATTTCAAGAAATTTCTTCTTGAAGGCAATTTTCTCCTTATGGCAATTTTTTCCCCGGAAAACAGCTGCTGGTATACCAGTTTCTTTGTGTTTCTTTACGCGTGAATAGTATATAACGAATGGATTTTCCATCGGATGACTTGAGGAGGACTTCTACTTTGAAGGATTTGTGCTCTGAACAATTCACAACAAAGTGATTTAGCAAATTTCTTGGCTTCTATCCAATCATAACCTTACTCTGCTGGTTCAAACATCGTATACGGCTTTCGCCATAAATCTGTTGATCCGTAGTATTTCTGCGTGATCCATTGTAGTTGGTTTATCTTAAACTTTAAGTTCGTTGTCCGTAATTTTTTCGATGAACGACCTATTCTGCGAAATTACGCATTTAGGCAATGTCAACCCTTGCAAAAAGGGCCACATACATTTTGCATTCAGTATTCTTAACCATGAGTAAACGGGCGGTTTCATCAAATCCCCTCACGTGATCGGGGTGTGGATTCGAAACTGTTCAGTTGTTGTTGGTCTACCTAACTGTTTAATAGCCTGTTGAATGACGTCTTAATTAAGTACCGCAGCATTACATGAAGCACTCAAACCCCGATAGGCCACCTCCATCGCCGCATGTATTCTAAATTTCAACTTCATTCCCAACTTTTTCATGAATGAAAGTCATTCAAGCACAAAGCCATGCATCGCGACAGTTGCTCTGTTCCGTAATGAATGTTTACAATTCTGTCACTGTCGCTGCTGCATTCGCTATGAATGACTGTTCCGTCCGGAGCTATTTCCCATGTATATATGCTAACTTGTGGTTGGATGTACATTTCATTTTCGTTATTGCATTTGCGTGTTGAAATGTGTTTAGCTAATCTTTCGGTCGTGAATGCGAAGTATGAGTACAACCATTCGTGTCTCGTCACATAAAAGCTGGGCTTCACCCACAACTGCAAACTGACTGACATGCATTCAAGTGAACAGTATCCGAACGATAATTTCTGTTTTTGACAAAATAATTTCACACAACGATGACAATTGTTTCCGTGCCACTAACGGTTCCACGGTCTTTCATGTGACCAATTTTATGATCCAACGCCTTCGACACTGTTTCTGTTTCTCACGCTGTTTTTTTTTCTACATCTGTTTACAGCGTTCATGGTTGCCACCCAATTCTTCTACACGCTCTGCACGATCGGGGTCATACTGTCCATGATAATGGTTCTATTCTTCTTCCTCTGCGCCGGGCCGGATCAGAAATTCTTCCTCAAGTTGATACGGGTAAGTCGAATGTTTACTTAGTTTACAAATTACCTAATCTAACGTTCCCATTTTTTTTTGCAGACCATGGGCTTCCTCACACTTGCGTCGGGGATTTTCGGCGGAATTGGCGTTATCGTGTTTGCCATCTTCGGCAACAAGGACAAATGGATGCCAGAGCACGCCAACAACTGGTTCGGTTGGTCGTTCATCCTGGCCTGCATTGGAGCCATCGCTTGCGGAGTGGCGTCCTCGCTGTTCCTCACCGAAGCCCACGTGCAAACTCGAAGGCGACGACAGCTGAAGGAATCGCAAACCAGATTCCAGATTGACAGCGAATCCAAGGCTTAGGTAGACTAAAGTGTGCTCACTTGGAGGAAAGGGGAAAGAGGAATCATTCGCCAAAATCAAAACGCACACCCATTATTGAAAGGAAGCAGAAATCAAACAGTACAATCTTAAGAATATGCCTTTTTTACGCGAAGTTTGAAAAGTCTTTTAACTGAATAATCTGTAAATACGAGTCGTAAATTTACTTTTACAATTGGGCTGAAGTATCTGAGCATCAGAATCAGCTATTTTTTATTAAAGTAATTTAATCGTACTTGTTCGAAACATGTATCCGTCCGTAATAAGAATCTCTATGTTTACAATCTACGTTGCGTCCATTTTTACATTTTGCGCGTTTTTTTAACTTTGAATGTAGGAAATCAAAGCAAACATTCCACCAATTCTCACACTACAATCCCATATCCCAATACAGAAAGCCAAATTTAAGTGTCGACAGAGAACAATCGACAACAATTGAACAACCCTCATCGCCCGCCATCTCATCTCATTGTTTACTTAAAAGAGCGCGAATTTTTAAGTTTTTCGTTTTTTTATAATTTTATAATTTCCCAGTCCTTTGTTGTTTCGATGTCCCGCGACATCGACAATTGCTGCCTTGAATAAGATAACCTTTTTGTGCATGTAAACCGACACGAGAGAAGACGTTTTATGTGTTAGATACTAAGCGAAACTTTAACGATGACGATTGGGATGATTCGTCGAAACGAAAATGCAATTGGCTCATGTTGTCTCTGTTTTACGAACGTATATGTGGCTGCCGGTCTGGCAGGGAGGATACGTTTTAAATGTAAGTTAGATAAGTAAGAGATAGATTTTCTATTGTAGAACAAACATTCGAATCAATAAATATTTTTAGTAGTAGCAGTAGTGTGTATTACTTCTGCACTGAACCCAAACATCCTCCTTTTATCGGATGAATCCTCCGTCGGTTGATATCGAAACATTGAAATCGCATTTTCGAATGATAGATGCAGGCGGAGGACGATTTTCTAGAAACCAGATGATTATCCTTCTAATGTTGAACAACTAATAATACGCGAAGTGAATTGACCTCCCGTTAAAATTCTGATGAACGCTGTACGAAAAATCGTCATCCCAAAGTTGAATGCGTATTGCATTGGAAAAGCCTTATGACGCAAATCATTTGAAATAAGGATGACAAACATTCCATTTTACATCATTCGGTAAAAACCTATCAATCGCTATCAGAACTGGTCCCGTCACGAATAAAGCATCGAAACCCGATCGCTTCCTACGGGGTCGCGGAAAAGTATTTCCTGATACCTTCAACCTTTGTACTCCCGTTGCAGTCTTTGCTCAACGGTTGAGGAAGTGAAAAGTGATATAAATTTATGTCGTGAAATTGTTGTAAATTATTTATAGATCGCTAAAAAATCTACACACTTTTGAAACAAACATCATATTGAATTTGGTTGAGTGTCATACGAAACATGGATGATCGTCATACGGATCCAACCATAAGACTATCATACGATTTCCGAATGCTTTTCGTTAAAGGGCGCAGTCGAATTACTTTTCGATACGATTTCGAGATGATGTTTGGGTTCAGTGTGGTAAGAGATGGACATCCGTTATCGCCAGATCAGCTGAAATTATACAAGGAATAAACAAACGATGCTTTGGAGTAATATGCATTCTAAATAAAGACAATACCGGCGCCGGCCACGCCCAAATGCAGGTGGAATAAGAAAAAAATATGAAAGGAATGTGTTGACGTGATCCTCGTTTTGTTGGAAGCCGACGAGTTCCATACACTTCCACGAGAAATCACTGCGTTATTGGATAAAAGAGTTGCTTCGGCAGCAGATTGAGATTTGCTTTCAGATTATTCTCCATCTCGTTAATTTTAAGGAGAAGCATAAATATATATATTTGAATATTGGTGTGTTTTAAACCAAGAGGGGGGGCCATTAAAAAAGGTGGTGGTGTGGTTTCACTAGGAAAGGAAAAGGTGTGGTACTGCGTAGGGCGGGGGGTTCACGGGGGGGGGCGGGGGGGGTAAGGGGGGGGTGGTTTTTTTTTTGAGGGAAGATGTTTGTGGGGGGGGGGGAGGTGGGCGAAAGGGGGGGGTGTGGGAAAGGGGGGGGGGGGGGCCGGGGGGGGGGGGGGTAACAAAAGGGGGGGAAGGGAAGAAACGGAAAAGGGGGCCTCTTTAAACAAAAATCTGGATATTCATTTGCCTCTCATTCTGCGAAATCTTTACCAAATTGGATGCAACCTTTTGCCAACGTACACAAATTTGTCCTAGTTTTTGATACAGTATCGGACATTCCGGAGTTTTACGCAGTTCCGGTTATATTCAGGGGAACCGTGGGGTAAGTACCTTTCCCGAAACACTGACCAGGATCAAAACGGTACCAAAACATGGCTTGCGACACCTCAAACTTCATGATTTTGCAAAACAAGACCATTGGTGGTCATTCTGGAAATATTCGGCCAATGTGGCCACTCCTGGTAGCCTTCCGGGAACCGGGTTCCACCGGGAAAGTGGCCAGATTTTGAACGGTACCAAAACATGGCTTGCGACACCTCAAACTTCATGATTTTGCAAAATAAGACCAGTAGTGGTTATTCTGAATGTACGCGGCCATTATGGCCACTCGCGGTAGCATTCCTGGAATCGGATTCCTCTTATAAAGTGGCCTGATTGGTATCGGGCACCAAAACATGACTTGCGACACATCAAACAAGACCATTGGTGGTCATTCTGAAAATACTCTGCCATTGTGGCCACTCCTGTCAGCGTTCCGGGAACCCGCTTTCACGGGAAAAGTGGCCAGATTTGGACGCAATCATCATGGCTTGCACATCCTACAAATCTTATTCCGTTGGGGAAAGCGATTACATTTAGAAGAGCTTTGCAATAAGTTTGGAACTTGGAACGACCATTTGTAAGACGTCATTTAGTAAGATATGAGAAATTTTGAACAAATGCAGCATGAGATTTTAATGGATTTTCAAAATAACTAGAACATAATCTAGGGTAATATGCACCCCCGCCGCATAATGGCTTTTCGCACATTTCGAGTACATTCTCAGTATATTTTCATGGATTTATCATACAGCATTGCCAGTTCAGATGTTGATCAAGGTATGTTGCTTGAGAGATCATACAAAAAGATGTTCAAAATGTATTTTATGGTCAAAAAGGTCGTTTTCCCCGGGGGTGCTTATTACCCCAGAAGCCCCTACGTTATTCTCCTCAAAAGAAAATAAACGGCCAACTCCAAGACCGACTCTGTCGTTTAGACCTTAACCAAAGATTTCATAATGTATTTCTTAACGTTACACACGCACACACACAAACCCAAGTATGTATGATTATAATTTATTTACGCTTTGTACTGTTAGTCTGGATCGACATAGTTGCTAGCATCTAACGGTTTTGGCGGTTGGTGGTGCAAATATTGTTGCTGGGTGGAGGGATTTTTTTTATATTTTTTGTGTTGTGTATGTGGTTTTTTTGTGGGGAGGAAATTGTTTTGTTGTTGGAGGGTTTTTTTTTTTTAAAAATAAAAATATTTGTGATGAGTGATTCTGGTTCGGATGCTTCAAGCATCATCGACCCAAACTCGGTCGGTGTGGAAGATGATGTTGATGATGAGTAGGTAGAAGAAGGTCCTTTTAGTTCTGAAGAAGAGAATAATGGTGCACGAAAATTAAATGTGGATTTGCGTACAATCAAAACCCCACTGGACGCGTTCATTAGATTTGTTCTTAGATGATACTATTTTACATATCAGTTGACAATTCACCAATTCGGAAGGAAGTCATGATCCTGCTGCTTGCCTGGATAGGCGTTTTGATTGCCGCAGGAAAAAAAACCATGACTCGAAAACATATGTTCGGGAGTTGTGGTCATTGGACGACGTGACCACTCGTGTGTTCTATTCGGCCGTCATGTCCCGAATTCGGTTTGTTTCATATTTAGGGTAAACTCACCTATAGTGGTGGTACTTAAGTGGCGGTATGTTTCTACAATTATGTTCCATAACGAATATTTTCAGAATGACCATCAATGGTCTTGTTTCGCGAAATCATGAAGTTTGAGGTGTCGCAAGCCATGTTCTGGTACCGTTCAAAACTTGTCAACTTTCCCGGTGGAACCCGCTTCCTGGAAGGCTACCACGAGTGGTTACAATGGCTGAATAATTCCAGAATGACCACCAATCGTCTTGTTTTGTGAAATCATGCCGTCGCAAGCCATGTTCTGCTACCGTTAAAAATCTGGCCACTTTCCCGGTGGAACCCGGTTCTCGGAACGCTACCAGGAGTGACCACAATGGCCGAATATTTCCAGAATGACCACCAATGATATTGTTTTACAAAATCATGAAGTTTGAGGTGTCGTAAGCCATGTTCTGGTACCGTTCAAAACCTGTCAACTTTGGGGAACCGCTGGAAGGCTACACGAGTGGTTAAAATGGCTGAATATTTCCAGAAGACCACCAATCGTCTTGTTTTGTGAAATAGCCGGCCCATGTTCTGGCGTACGGCATTTCCCGGTGGAACCCGCTTCCCGGAAGGCAACCAGGAGTGGCCACAATGGCCTAATATTTCGCGAAATCATGAAGTTTGAGGTGTCGCAAGCCATGTTCTGCTACCGTTCAAATCTGGCCACTTTCCCGGTGGAACCCGCTTCCCGGAAGGCGACCAGGAGTGGCCACATTGGCCGAATATTTCCAGAATGACCACCAATGATCTTGTTTTGCAAAATCATGAAATTTGAGGTGTCGCAAGCCATGTTTTGGTACCGTTTTGATCCTGGTCAGTGTTTCGGGAGGGGTACTTACCCCACGGTTCCTCTGAATATATCCAGAACCGTGAAATTTCGGAATTCCGGATACTGTATCAAAAACTAAGACAAATTTGTGATCGTTTGCAAAAGGTTGCATCCAATTTGGGAAAGATTTCACAGAATGACAGGCAAATGAAATTTCAGATTTTTGTTACAAGAGGAGTCAAGCATGTAAGGATGCTGCTGGGGCCTCTCACAAAGTGTGTAATCTTTCAAACATATTTTTAAATGTATGTATAATCCCTGCATTTCGGCCGAGGGACTTATGAATGAAACTATTATATCGTAGAAGCATTCGTACATTTTGAAGGAGAAATAAATAATTATCCCCATTATTAGGATTTCCAACCAAGAATATTAACACAACTTATGAACAACGTGAAATACATATATTCAAAATATGGTCAAAATAGGAGTTTCCCTTCATGTCAAAAAAAAGTCCCCCCCCCCATTCAAAAGTCAAAACATGTGTTTCCCCTAAGTTATTATATTTACGGTGTGGCTATGGGAAATTACTATTACTATTTAAAGACGTTTTCAAATGTTATCGATTAACAAACATAGTGTGAGAGATTTGACAGGCGCTCATATGAATGATGAACCCAACAAGTCATGCCGTTTTCTGTTGGTCTGATTGGAACAGAGTGGATGAGATTTGTCAAAAGCATGGTAAATGCGGCTCTTCGCTCACTTTAGGCTATTTTGTATTACTCTGGCAACGTTCTGATGAACTCGTGGGCTTTTTTTGGAATCCTAATTTTCATCAGCTGCACACTGAACAACCTCCGCACTCGTTTTTTTCTTCACAATTGGGCCATCTGTGCAACGTCGCGAATACTCTTTCCAGGTTTTTTTTTGGATATCACGCTTCATAATTGTCCAGTACTCTTCGATTTCGCTGAACTGCGAGCGGTTGAGTGGCATTTTAGCAAGCTTAAGTCTGTAGAAGACATTGTTGTCAAAACATCCCGTCGATCGACCCTGCGACGTAGCAGTTTCTTCAGCAAATGCAACAACAGATGCAGCAGCAACAAATGAGAAAAGCAGTAGAAAATGTTCCGGACGGCAATTTCTTCGATCAATGTGAATGTGCCGACAAACCCGGAGCGAATTCTCGATTCGCTGGCGAGTAACATCTGTGAAATTCGGTGCGAGCCGGATCAGAACGTCACGTTGGCTGGTTGGTGCGTGCGTTACCAGGATTTATTCGCCGTTTGACTCTACGACGAAGCAAAGGTGGAATTGCTGCTTTGGAAATTGGATGGAGCGGTTCATCCTACCGAAAAGCCCCAACGAGGTGAAGTCCAACAACACGGTAAGTAAACTGAAAAGTTTTTTTTTTGCATGCCAAAGTCTGTGATCAGCAAACGGTACCGATGCTTGCAAATGACCGAAGACTGCAAAACGCTCGCCTGCCGGGTGAACAAGATGTGCGTCGAATTCGAACTTGGCAAGTTTTCGAAGGACCAGTTAAAATGCATTCAGTCTGCAGACTGAAACCGGAAAGCGATGCGGAACGAAGGGTACGGTTGCTAAGCAGAATCGAGGAGCGGAATGAAATCACTCTGGAGCAGATTTCGGATGAATGCCAACGGCTTCTGAAAATCAGGCACGCCACGGCGATGATAGAGGCAGCGTCTTCGTCAGCAACAGTGCAAGCAGTAAAGCGGAAGCAGCTTGGTGGGAAGCATTACCGCTCGCGACGAGGATCGTTAGAGCCAAGTTCGTCGAATCAACGAAGCGCCGGTCAACGCCTTGTGGAACTGCGGCGCCATGCACTTTTCCAAGGACTGTACCTTTCTCAAGTATCGTTGCATAGACTGTGGTCAGGTGGGCCACTAAGCCGGGTATTGTTCCAGCGCCAAAAAGGAGAAATCTCCAGGTAAGCGGTACTCCAACTCGACACTGCGTCGGATATCAGCGTCATTTCCGAGCAGACATGGAGGCAGATCAGACAGCCGTTACAGCATCAGGCAAACCCTTGAAGCTGGAGTTCCAGTGTTCATGCGTAGTTGTTATTAAGGGAGAGACACGTGAAGGCTTTTCTTCGTGGTCAAGCAGCAGCTCAATCTGCTTGGACTGGATCTAATTGACAAGTTTAACCTCGGGTCGGTGCCTATGAATCAGTCCTGCATTCAACTCAGCAGCTATCCAACTTCGATCACCCCCTTCCAAGTAGATTTTTTTTACAGTGTTCGGCGATGGACCAGTGTTGTGTTCGAAGGCAAAAGTTAAATTTACGTTGAAGAATGGTAAATCCCTAGTCTTCAGACCCAAGAGGCCGGTAGCTAACGCTATGTGCAGCACCGTCGACACGGAGTTGGCCGGTTGGAACGTGCCAGTATCATCACCCCAATCGATTTCTCGGAGTGAGCAGCTCCAGTTGTCGTTGTTCGCAAGGCAAGTGGTGCAATCCGTATCTGTGGCGACTACTCCACTGGCCACTTCCTCTGCCGCAGAATTTCTTCGCCAAGCTGGCTAACTGCAAAGTCTTCAGCCAAATCGACCTATCAGATGCGTTCTTGCAGGTGGAGGTGGATGAAAGTTGTAGAGAGTTGCTTACCATCAACATGCATTGAGGTCTCTATCACTACAAACAGCTTCGACCAGGAGTAAAGGCGGCAGCCGGAGCGTTTCAGCAGCTCGTGGACACGATGTTCGCTGAACTCAGCTACACTTTGGAATATCATGACGATTTTCTTGTCAGCGGAGTCGACGAAGTGAACCATTGACGCAACCTTCAAGCTGTCCATCGTCGACTTCAGGTGTTCGGATTCACCATCAAAGCGGAAAAGTACTCGTTCGGCCAGCATCAAATCAAATACCTGGGACACCTCATCGACGGACAAGGTCTGCGTCTGGATCCAGCGAAAGTCAAAGCCATACGCAACATGCCAGCACTGATAGACGTTCCTGGAGTTCGATCGTTTCTGGGAGCGATCAATTACAACGGGAAGTTCGTCCCGAGTATGCGTACGCTGCTGTATCCGCTGGATGAGCTTCTCAAGGCCGACAAGAAGTTTGTTAGGTCAGCGGAATGCGACAAAGCCTTCTCCACCTTCAAGCAGATCGTCACCTCCGATTTGCTTTTGACGCACTACAACCCACAACGCGAGATTGTGGTAGCAGTGGATGCGTCATTGATTGGAGTTGGCGCGACCATCAGCCACAAGTTTTCAGACGGATCGATCAAGGTCGTGCAGCACGCGTCCAGAGCACTAACATCCGTTGAGCAAGCCTACAGTCAGCCAGATCGTGAGAGACTTGCGATCATCTTCGCTTTAACCAAGTTCCACAAGATGCTCTTTGATCTTCGGATCCAAAAACGGTATCCCAGTTAACACGGCAAACCGGCTTCAACGCTGGGTTCTACAGCTACTGCTCTACGACTTTAACATCGTCTTCGTGAATACGACGAAATTCGGGAACTCTGATATCCTGTCTCGGCTGATCGATCAGCACGTCAAGCCAGAGGAAAACTACGTCGTAGCCAGCATCATCACGGAGAAGAATGTAAGGTGTAACAATGCATTAGATGCAGTCAAAAACGGCCATTCCGGACCGTGAGATCCAGCAATTCTTCGACCGAAGTGATTCGCTATCTACGGTTCAATGGTGCGTGATGTTTGCCGAACGTCTTGTGATTTCGACCGGTTACCGGATCCGTTGCCTACACCATCTCCATCGTGGCCATCTGGGCATCTAACGCATGGAGGCAATTTCGCACAGCTTAATCTACTGGCCGTCGATCGACTCGGACATTGCTGCGCATGTTAAAGCGTGCCTTCACTGTGCAGCTGTAGCCAAGAGTCCACCCAAAGCACCCACAGACCTATCGAAGGAGAGTACTTCTGAATTTGTTTTTTCATGGATGATTCTAAAGGGGGCGACTTGCCTCCCAAAGATGTTTTTAGGGCGCGCTGTTATCAGCCGTCTTCTGCCTCTCATTGAGTTGTCTACTTTCGGCAGAAAGTGAAAGCACTAGACTATTTGGGCATAAAAAGAAATTTGATGCGTCGTTATCCGGGGACCGAATTTCATCAGGTCAACCGAAACAAACTGCGTGTTACTGCACCTACGTATAAAATTGCAAATGAAATTGCTAGTGACGAAGGTTATAATGTCGAGTACTACGTCTACATCCCATCTCGAGATGTGGAGATAGACGGTGTGGTTTCTGCAGCGAGCCTGACGTGTGAAGACTTCCAGATTCTGCTTTGTCTACCATTGAGATTCTGGAATGCAAACAATTGCATGCAGGATGAATAGTAGATGGAAAAAAGACGTATTCACCGTCGGACTCGCTACAAGTGACCTTCGCCGGATTCTCCCAAAATTTGTTGAAATTGAATTTTTTTCCCATTGCGCCTTTTTGTACCAAGGGTATTTAATTGTACCAAGTGCAAACAGTTGCGTCATACGGCTACTTTTTGCGACAACAAGCCCCGTTGTGGCAAACGCGGCCAAAGGCATCTAGAGGATGCTTGCCAACAGGAAGCAACAAAGTGTGCTTACTGTGGCAAAGAGCCTCTCCACGATTTGCAGAACTGCCCCGTGTACAAGAAGCGCACTGAAAACGTGAGACGTTCCATACAAGAACGCTCCAAGCAGATGTATGCAGAAATGCTAAAGTCGCAAAACGGAGCGTCTGCATCGTCTGTATCAGCCGCTCAAAACGAAAATTCTTTTTTGATTTTGTCTTCCGACGAACTGGACTCTGACGTAGCCGATGAGTGTGGATTTCCTGTACCTCCGGAAATCCACACTCATCGGCTACGTCAGAGTCCAGTTCGTCGGAAGACAAAATCAAAAAAGAATTTTCGTTTTGAGCGGCTGATACAGACGATGCAGACGCTCCGTTTTGCGACTAAAAGAAAGCCTACTAGTTCTCCGGGTGTGCGCCGGAAACAAATAAAATCTACTCTCGAAAGCTTGCAAAAATTGGAGGTAGCGGGGGTCAATTAAAAAAACCGAATAAACCGGTAATAGCTGATGCATCCGTTCCTAGCTGTAGCTATACCAACCCGCCGCTACCTAATAACAATAATCGTAAGAGGTTGCCAAAACCAAAAACTACATCTTCTCGCAATTCTAAGAATATCCCGTCCCGTCCAAGCGAGGGAAGATTAATTTTAGGGTAATTGTGGATAACATTTTAAATGCTCTTGGCCTTTTGGATGCTTCACCGCTCCGAGGACTTATTGACCTGCTTATTCCTATAGTTGGAAACTACTTTAAGCAATTGACTGTATCATGGCCCCTCATTGGTGAATTCATATCTTTCGATGAATAATTTGTCGAGTGAGGATCAAGATATGATCACCGTATTACAATGGAACTGCGTAGTCTAATAAACCTAAATTAGATTCGTTCAAGTATTTGATTCATAATTCTGATTGTGATATATTTGCTCTCTGTGAAACATGACTTTCTTCTGAAGATGAATTAAACTTCCACGATTTTAACATTATTCGCTTGGATCGAGATGATTCATATGGTGGCGTACTTTTGGGGATCAATAAATGCTACCCCTTCTTTAAAATCTCACTCCCAATATTCTCAGGCATTGATATCGTCGCTTGCCAAATAAATGTAAAGAATAAAGATCTTTGCATAGCTTCCGTCTATGTCCCTCCGAGGGCATCAATAAACCGCCGTCAACTTTGGAGTTCAATTACATTACTTCCATCTCCAGTTCTTATTCTGGGCGATCTGAACTCCCACGGTACTGCTTGGGGCGAACAATACGATTACAACAGAGCGGGTACTTTCTATGACTTATGCGACGATTTCAACTTGACCATCTTGAACACTGGGGAAGCGACACGAATAGCAAAACCTCCTGCCAGGGAGAGACAATTTGGCATATCTTTGTGTTCTAATTCACTATCATTAGATTGTCTGTGGAAGGTTATCAATGATCCTCATGGTAGTAATCACTTACCAATTATTATCTCAATCACAAATAGTTTTCAAAAAACAGATCAGTCAATCCATGTTCCTTATGACCTCACGAGGCATATTGATTGGCAACATTTTGCATCGGCGGTAACCCTTGGTATTGATTCTACCGATCCTCTTCCACCATTAGAGGAGTATCGTTTCCTTTCCGAACTGATATACAAAAGTGCATTAGAAGCTCAGAAACGACGTGTTCCAAGTGCATCCCTCAAAAGAAGACCCGCCACCCCTGGGTGGGATGACGAATGCACTAAATTGTATCTTTAAGGTCTGTATCCATAATAATCCGGACACCTCAAAACATGAATAAAACATAAATTTCGCATTATATTTCCGTCGTAGTTGTTTATTTCAGATTCATTCAGATTCATAACATAGTTATTCAGTATTTGCCTAAAATTTTCGAACTTTGCGCTCACTCCGTCCATTAGGGTTTGTACAGACTCTTCAGTAATCGTAGAAGACGTCTTTGTCCAAATTTGCTGGAAGTGTTTGATGTCTTTGATTCCTTGCTTCTTTCCAAAAAGCTTCCTCTTCATCAAAGCCCAATATCTCTCGATTGGTTGTAGCTCTGGGCAATTTGGCGGGTTTGAGGTTTTTGGTACAATGTTCACTTGATTTGCTTGGTACCACTCCATCACAGTTTTAGCATTGTGGCATGATGCCAAATCGGGCCAGAACAATGGTTTTTCTTTGTGACTTTTGATGAAGGGTAGCAATCGCTTCTGCAGACACTCTTTCTGATAGATCTCCTTTGGGGAGTGTGGTGGAGTGACGAAAGATTACTCTTTTGCCACACGGAAATACTGCCAAGAAGGTTTGTGTGGGAAATGGATGAGTCTGGAAGAGAAAACAGGGGCTGGGAAATCCCAGGAAATACGGTTGAGAGAATAATGGTGGAATTAAGGACTTCTTCACGAAAACTGCGGGGAGATTTAAACACCCAAAAACCAATAGAAAAAGAGTTATTTAGGTACATTGGATAAATAAGGCAGGGGGAGGAGGTAGAGAAACGTGATAATATAGGGCGTTTTGGTGGAGATGGAGATGGAAAGGAAGGGGGAGGGGGGGGGGGGGAAAGGGGGGTGGCCGGGGGGGGGGGATTGGTTGGTTGGTGGGGGGGTAAAGGGTGATACGGTCAAAATTTGGTCAAGGGAAAACGCGTGTAAATCGGTGAAATCGTTTATTTAAAAAAATCAAATTAAATTTCTTTTTCAAGTTCAATTAGTATAAAATTCAGGAAAAATATTCAGTTAGGCTTCCGCTTTTCCAAATCCGAATTGCCGGGCCTTACGCTTGACCCCTGCCATCAGATTTTGTACAGCCACCTTGTCCACCTTCTTCGCCGCAGAAAGCCAGTTTGCCTTGAACTGCTGCTCGTCCTTAGCAGTTTTTTGGTCTTCTTTAGGTTCCGCTTGACAATAGCCCAGTATTTCTCAATTGGGCGGAGCTCTGGCGTGTTGGGAGGGTTCTTGTCCTTGGGAACCACCTGCACGTTGTTGGCGGCGTACCACTCCATGGCCTTTTTACCGTAATGGCAAGATGCCAAATCCGGCCAAAACAGTACGGAACAACCGTGTTTCTTCAGGAAAGGCAGCATACGTTTATTCAAACACTCTTTCACGTAAATTTCTTGGTTGACAGTCCCGGAAGCTATGAAAATGCTGCTTTTCAAGCCACAGGTACAGATGGCTTGCCAAACCAGATATTTCTTTGCGAACTTTGACAGTTTCGTGTGCTTGAAAATATCTGCTACCTTTCCCCTTCCTTTTGCCGTATAAAACTCCTGTCCCGGAAGCTGCTTGTAGTCGGCTTTGACGTAGGTTTCGTCGTCCATTACCACGCAGTCAAACTTCGTCAGCATCGTCGTGTACAGCCTCCGGGATCGCGCTTTGGCCGTCGTATTTTGTTTATCATCGTGATTTGGAGTCACTACCTTCTTGTAAGTCGATAGTCCGGCTCGTTTTTTGGCTCGATGCACGGTTGTAGATGATACACCCAGCTTATTTGCGGCATCTCGGAGAGATAGGTTAGGGTTTCGCTTGAAACTACCGGCAACTCTCTTTGTCGTCTCAGCGGCTTCCGGTTTTCGATTTCCCCCCGATCCAGACTTCCTGGCTGTCGACAAACGTTCCCCAAACACTTTAATTACATTTGTAACGGTTGATTTGGCAAGTTTTAGCGATTTTGCCAACTTTGCGTGCGAGTAGCTCGGATTTTCGCGATGCGCGAGCAAAATTTTGATACGCTGCTCTTTTTGCTTGGACGGCATTTTGACAACTGAAGAGTGAATTCCAAAATCAAAATAGGAGCAACATTCTACACACACACACCTTCAAAATGAGGGGTGTTCAGGTTTTTTAAATGCAAAATTGAAAGAAATACGTCAAGTTGATATTGACCAAATTTTGACCGTATCGCCCTTTATTGCGTATTTGAAACAGAAATGTCAACAAAGGATCAATTTTCTAAGATCAATTTCCGGGACATGGTGGGGTGCTCACCGGGAAAACCCCTTTAAACTCTATAAAAAAACTATTCTTTCAGTTCTCGAATATGGTTCTTTTTTGCCTCCCCGCGGGAAAAAACCCCCCCCCCCCAAATTGGGAACGTTTTCAATTTTGTTGTTTGTGTTGTCCTCGGGGGTGTGTGTTTACAACGCATAGGGGGCGGGGGGGGGTGGCGGGGGTAAAAACCCTACAGTCTTTCCTGTTCTATTTCTCCTGTTGGGTGCTCTCCTCTTTTTTCTTTCTTCCTTTGTTTTTTTTCCTTTCATGAAAAAATTTATTAAATGAGTTCTAAATTAACTTTTATTTTTTTTTTTTTCCTTTTTTTTTTATTAAAACAACATGTCAATAGCAATAGAAGAATTTTCACTGATGGGTCGCGCATTGATGGATCCACTGGTTTCGGTGTTTAAAATGAATACTCATCTGCCTTCCGGAAACTTCCGGAACCTTGTTCTGTATGTGTTGCTGAGCTGGCAGCAATCAATTTCGCATTGGGGATAATTCCCGACATGCCCATAGACCATTATTTCATCTTCTCGGATAGTCTCAGTTCTATTGAGGCCCTCCGGTCGATGAAAACAGTGAGGCACTCATCTTACTTTCTTTCAACAATAAGGGGGCACATGTGTGCGTTGGTCGAAAGCTCATTTAGGATTACCTTTGCATGGGTCCCCTCACATTGCTCAATTCCAGGCAATGAGAAGGCAGACTCTCTAGCAAAGGTGGGCGCAAAAGAAGGCGAGATTTTTGAAAGAGGAATTTCACATGATGAACGCTCCGAACACAGCACTATGGAAGCCCTCAACCCCACCCCCCCACCTCCCACCGTAGTCGAGTCATTCCAGCCAGCGACCAGCAGCCGTCCCGACCCTGCGTGTGGGTGTGGGGAAAGGGTCTTCCAAAACGTGAATACAGGCAAGTACGAATGTGCTATTTGTCCGTCAAGACCTGATTCCCCCACCGTTTCCAGACATTTTCCACTGATTCCTGACGCACCTCAACAATCACAGCTTGAGAGAAGAATACTTGGACGCACCGAACATAGTAGTTTATGGGTTTATTACCAAAACGTCCGTGGGCTGCGGACCAAGATCGACGAGTTTTACTGCAATACCATGGATTGCAACTTTGACGTCATCATTTTAATTGAGACGGGGCTCGACGACGCAATCAATTCGACGCAGCTTTTTGGGAACAATTTTAATGTATACCGATGTGACCGAAGCCAAATGAACAGCAGTAAATGTCGTTTCGGAGGGGTTCTAATTGCTGTGCATCATCGGTTAATCAGAAACAGTGTTGAAGTGTCCAGCGGAGAAAAGTTAGAACAGGTATGTGTATCGATGAAGACGACTCTTGCTTTGTACCATTTATGTTCCTCCAAACAAAATTAAGGATCCCAGTATATTGACCGGGCATATTGAGTCGATTCATGAGCTTGTTAACAGAGGCTCTGACAACGATTGTCTGCTGGTATGCGGTGACTATAATCAGCCTGGAGTGACCTGGAATTATTCTGATGGCAAGATTCAACCCGTGAACACTATATCTTCATCGAGAGCTTGCACGATATTGATTGATGGTATGGATTTCTTCAACATGCATCAAAGAAATCTCGTGCACAATCACCTAGGATGCATTCTCGATTTGTTCTTTAGCCCAACGGATCTTCCAGTTGAAGTCTCGAGTTCTGTTTCACCACTCTTACCAATTGACCTTCATCACCCGCCACTGGTTGTCTGTGTACCATCTTTAGTTGATGACGCTGTACCATTGCATGGTGTGAATGAGAATGTTTTGCTAGCGTTAGACTATAACAAAATTGACTTCGATGCTCTTTGGGATTTTCTTTCTGCCATTGACTGGGATGTTCTTATTGATGGACTGAGTGCTGATGAAATAGCTGAAATGTTGTGCGCTGTACTGAATGATTGGATGGACACGAATGTTCCATATCGTCGTCCCGCTGTTTCTCCTCCATGGAGCTCTGGCTTGCTACGAAAACTAAAACGAACACGAAATGCTTCGCAGCGTAAACTCCGGCGATACCGTTCCCTGGCAAATAAGCGTAGTTTTCACTTGGCATGTAATGAGTACCGTAAACTTAACTCGTCACTCTACAAATCTTACGTTTTACGGGTACAAACTTACTTAAGGCGAAACCCCAAGAGTTTTTGGAGCTATGTAAATTCAAAGAGGAAAAATACTATGCCAGCTAGCGTGTTTTTGAACGATGTTGAAACATCTTTAAGTAAGGAAAAATGTGAAATTTTTGCTACTCATTTTCGTCAGTGTTTGCTGCGAAAAGTATTAACCCAAGTGAACTTAACTCCGCTGTTTTGGACGTCCCTACGAACCTTGTAGACGTGGATATTTTTGAAATAACGTCCTTGATGGTAAATAATGCCATCAAGAAAATAAAATGTACATTCTCGCCTGGACCAGATGGTATTTCGTCTTCAGTGTATTTTCGCACCAATGGAGCTCTTGTCGAGCCGCTCTGCAGGATCTTCAATAAATCTTTTGCCGAATCTAAATTTCCCGCAGTTTGGAAGGAGTCTTTGATGGTTCCGGTACACAAGAAAGGAGACAAACGTGACGTTCAAAACTATCGGGGAATCACTAATCTGTCAGCTGCCTCTAAATTGTTTGAGATTATAGTGAGTGGTTTCATTCTCGAGCGCACCAAATGCTACATCTCTGGCGACCAACATGGTTTCATGCCTGGACGTTCGGTTACTACCAATCTCCACGACCTGTTTTGATCAATTGGAGAGAAAGGGGCACAAGTAGACGTCGTCTATACTGATCTAAAAGCAGCGTTTGATACAATCAACCACGAAATTCTGCTGGCGAAGCTATCAAAACTCGGTACATCGGAAAGATTGACATCATGGCTGTGCTCTTATTTAACAGACAGGTCTCTGCGAGTGAAACTTGATACACGCACTTCCTGTTTTTTTTTACGAATTCGTCAGGTGTTCCTCAGGGTAGCAACCTTGGACCGCTGCTGTTTGTTCTTTACTTCAATTACGTATTGCTTCTACTAGGAGATGGCTGCAGGCTTGCGTATGCTGATGATCTACCTTGTGATCAAAAAGTTCCGGTAATTTTCAATTTAAAAAGGCCGCCTTTATTTTTTCGGTAAAATCTTTTTAGTGTAAGATGGCAACACTAGTTCTGATATTCTGTCAAAGTGTGAGAGCAAATTATCCATTAGTTTTGTTTTGACAACTGCTTTTGTTAGTCGAAAAATAGACGCTCGGCGATTTTTACCATGGATAAAAAATTGGAACAACGCGTTTGTGTGAAATTTTGTGTTGCAAACGGATTTTCTGCAGCGGAAACGCTCAGAATGTTGCAAAAAGCCTTTGGTGAGGACTCTATGTCACAAAATCGTACATTTGTTTGGCACAAAGACTTTAAAGAAGGCCGTGAAAGCGTGAGTGACATGCCGCGTTCTGGACGACCATCGACCTCAACTACCGATGAAAACATCGCTTCCGTGAAGAATTTAGTTATGGAAAACCGCTCAATTAGCATTCGGGAGATAGCTGCACTCCTTGATATCTCATTTGGATCGACCGAACACATTTTGACGGAAATTCTGGGCATGAAACGCATTGAAGCACGACTTGTTCCAAAAGAGCTGAATTTTTTGCAAAAACAGCATCGAGTTGAGGTCGCTAAACAGATGATTGCGAACGCAGATAGCGATCCCACATTCATGGAACGCATCATAACTGGTGATGAAACGTGGGTATATGAATTTGATATGCTCACAAGTCAACAATCGTCCGAATGGCGCGCCGAAGATGAGCCGAAACCAAAAAAATCACGACAAAGTCGCTCCAAAATTAAAGTTTTACTGACCGTTTTCTTTGATTTTCGCGGTGTCGTCCATTCTGAATTCCTTCCAGAAGGTCGAACGGTTAACAAAGAGTATTATTTACAAGTTATGAGACGTTTGCGTGAGGCAATTCGAAAGAAGAGGCCAGAATTGTGGCGCAATAATTCGTGGATTTTACACCACGATAACGCTCCATCACACACCGCGCTCACTATTTGTGAATTTTTGGCCAAGAACTCCACCAATACCATCAAACAAGCACCATATTCACCAGACCTTGCCCCGTGCGACTTCTTTCTCTTCCCAAAACTGAAAATTCCGCTCAGAGGTAGGCGTTTTGAATCGATTGATGCGATAAAAAAGAATTCGCTGGAAGAACTGAAAGCCATACATTCATCGGCCTATAAAAAATGTATGGATGATTGGATAAAGCGCTGGCATATGTGTGTTGCCTCTAATGGCGAGTACTTTGAAGGCGATAATAAAGATATCAATTAAAAATTGAAATAAATGCGTTTTTTTTTCAAATTACCGGAACTTTTTGATCACAAGGTAAAGCTGTTTTTTGTGGTACGGACTGCCGTCTTTTTTTTTTTAACTTAGTTGTTTATTTATATGGCTCAAGTGCCATAGGCATAACGGAGCCGAGTTCTTTTTCATTTTTACAACGATAATAACTTATTAGCTAGGTTAGTTTTGGAAAGCCGAAAAACTCGCGGCTTGGTCGAGGTTAGGGATTACAATGATTCGGGTAGGAATGGGGAAGTAGGAATCTTAACGTTGGCTTTCAACAGCAGATGGCGATGCGATATTGTTGCTGTTGGTCTGGCGTAGATGTTGCATTGCGTTAAGCTGTAACGATACAATAGAAGGGGTATTACAGGGGAGGGGACGAGGTGGACATGTTAGCGACACATTAGAGAGGATCAAACGAATACATCTATTTGTTTCAAGAACTTGTAAATTAGCCCCATATAGTCCAAGTCCAGCTTACCCAGCACGTCTCTGATATCTTCCTTCTCTGGTTTCCCTCGGGCCCGTAGGGATGCGCAAAGATCAGATCTGGCATTTTCGTAATCGAGGCAATGCCAGACAACGTGGTTGATGTCCTGATAACCTGCACCACAGCCGCGTTGAATGGTGTCTGAGAGACCTATTCGATAGAAATGAGAGCCTAACGAGTAGTGATTGGACATTAGACGACACATTACCTTGATAAAATCCCGGCTAATATCCAATCCTCTGAACCACGATTTTTTCGATACCTGTGGGAGAATGGAATGTAACCATCTGCCCAGATCCCCTTCATCCCATTTTTGTTGCCAGCTGATCAAGGCTTGTTGACGGAAAATAGCAAAAAATTCGTTGAAGGCGATTTGTCGATCATAAGTATCGCCTGCCATAGCGCCCACCTTGGCAAGTGAGTCCGCTTTCTCATTACCCGGAATGGAGCAATGGGAAGGGACCCAAACCAAGGTGATGGTGTAGGAATTGTTTGATAGCGCACTCAAAAAAGTCCGTATTTCGCTAACGAAAAACGGTGAGTGCTTTGCCGGCCTCATTGAACGAATAGCCTGAAGTGAGCTGAGACTATCCGTAAAAATGAAAAATTGATCAGAGGAAAGAGAGGCGATTCGCTCTAATGCATAGTGTATAGCCGCCAATTCTGCGACGTATACGGAGCAAGGATTTTGAAGTTTGCAGGAGGCGCTATGAATTTCGTTAAAAACACCAAATCCAGTGGAATCATTTGTTTTTGATCCGTCGGTGTAAAACTTTCTGTCACTTCTGATATGGCCAAACTTGCTTGAAAAAATTGATGGAATGTACTCCGAACGGAGTGGATCTGGTATTCCACGAGCTTCTTGCTTCATGGTCAGATCAAAAACTACAGTAGAACTAGAGAAGTCTTGGGAGTAATCACGATTAGGAACATTCGAAGAAGGGCTCACCTCCAGAGTCATGTACCAATGGTACAGTGTCATGAACTTAGTTTGAGGATTTCGTTCGATTAGCTTTTCAAAATTTTCAATTACCAATGGATTTAGCACAGCGGATGCGGAACCGGAACTATAGCTCCACAAAACGATCTGATAAAGGAAGAACTCCTGCTAATACCTCCAAACTCATAGTATGAGTTGAGTTCATGCAGCCTAACGCGATACGAAGACAATGGTACTGGATTCGCTGCAGCTTCAGAATATGAGTTTTCGCGGCGGATTGAAAACAGAAGCTACCGTACTCGAGAACCGACAGAATCGTTGTACAATACAGCTTTATCAGATCTTCCGGGTGGGCTCCCCACCATATTCCGGTGATAGTACGCATGAAGTTTATTCGCTGCTGGCATTTCTGATGCAGATACTTAATGTGCTTTCCCCAGGTGCATTTAGAATCGAACCAGACCCCTAGGTATTTATAAGACAAACTTTGAGTTATTATTTTACCCGTGAGTTGAAGCGGTATCTGTGCTGGATCACGCTTCCTAGAAAAAACAACTAACTCAGTTTTCTGCGGGGAGAATTCGATACCCAGCTTTACAGCCCAGGTAGACAAATTGTCTAGGGTATCCTGCAACGGTCCCTGCAGGTTGTTCGCCTCTGGTCCTACAATTGAAACAACGGCGTCATCCGCAAGCTGTCTTAGCGTGCAATTTTCCATGAGGCAGCTATCGATGTCTCTGACATAAAAATTATAAAAAAGGGGGCTTAAACAAGAGCCCTGGGGGAGACCCTTGTAGCTAATTCGTGAAGTTGTCGAAGACCCATGAGAAAAGCTCATATGTTTCTCAGACAACAAATTGTACAAATAGTTGTTTAATAATGGTGAAAGGCCACACTCGTGGAGTTTGTCTGAAAGGACGTCTACACAAACTGAATCAAAAGCCACCTTAATGTCCATGAAAACTGAGCCCATTTGCTCATTTTGAGCATAGGCCAGCTGTATTTCTGTTGATAGCAGCGCAAGACAATTGCTCGTTCCTTTGCCTCTGCGGAAACCAAATTGTGTATGAGATAGAAAGCCATTAGATTCAATCCATTTGTCGAGCCGATGGAGAATCATCTTCTCTAGCAGCTTCCGTATATACGACAACATCGCAATTGGACGATAAGAGGTGTAATCCGACGCGGCTTTCCCGGGTTTTTGTTTTGCTATAATTCTAACCTGCCTCCATTCATCCGGAACAATATTGTTTTCCAGGAACTGATTAAATAAGTTCAGCAAGCGCCTCTTTACGACGTCTGGGAGGTTTTTCAACAAGTTAAACTTGATTTTATCCATTCCTGGTGCAGAATTGTTGCATGAAAGAAGAGCAAGTGAGAATTCGAGCATCGAAAAGGGACTGCCGTCTTCAAGCATTATTGGATCGATTCACTGATTGGTGCCTTTGGAATAAACTTATGATCAGCATTCCAAAGTGTATGGTAATGTCGTATTACCGCATCAAGCAGCCGATTGTTTACGACTATACCATCAATGGCGTCGTTCTTCATAGAACCGACCAGTTCAGCGATTTAGGTGTTCTACTGGATCATAAATTATCGTTTAACCTCCACCGCTCTGCTGTGATCTCTAAGGCTAATCGCCAGCTAGGGTTTGTGTCAAAAATCTCAAGAGACTTCACTGACCCGTACTGCCTGAAAGCTCTCTATTGCTCACTGGTACGACCGATCCTAGAAAATGCCACCTTGGTCTGGCTTCCTCATCAATTGACTTGGAGCTTGAGGATAGAAACAATACAGCGCAGGTTTATCCGGATGGCATTGCGTAATCTACCATGGCGTGATCCGCAAAATCTCCCGCCGTATTCAGATCGCTGCAATCTGCTGCAATTGCATACTTTGGAACGCCGACGGAACAATCAACAAGCGGTTTTTGTTGCTAAAGTTTTGAATGGAGAGGTCGACTGCTCGAGGCTTCTCTCTCAACTGAACATCCGAGTTCCTCCGAGAGCATTACGGAGTGGTACTCGTCGTAAGTCGCGGTTTCATTCGTGTGATGTCAAGACTTATGTCCAACCACTACTCGCTAGTCGCATATCTCTACAGAATTAACCTCGTCGATAGCAATGTATGTAGGTGCGGAACCCGTTATGATGACATCGATCACGCAGTTTGGCGTTGCCGGGTGATGATGCCTCCAGAGCACGACTATTGGATACCCTAGTGGCCCGAGGTAGACAACCCTCCCGCGAGGTAAGAGATGTTTTGGGAATGCGTGATCTCCCCTACATGCAAGCGATTTACGAATTCCTTTGTTTGTCTGATCTAAGAGTGTAATGGCATGACCCCCTCCCCTCCAGTCTAGTAAATTACCTGCCATTGTGTCCCAGTTGCAGCTTAGTTCCTGAAAGGGACTACAGGGACCGTGGATTTGGTAGATGTCGCAAGCATGAGCAGCAAATAATACCTTCAATAAGTTACCTGCCTAGCCCCTTCCAAACGATTATGTGACCCATTAACCTCGAGCTAGCCACGAGTAATTGGCACCCCATTTTACTAAAATTGAAAAATCATACATTGTAAATAACAATATTGAATATCGGCTCCGTATAGTGTTACACACGCCTGCACACTAAGTTTTTTTCGCCGAGAATCCAACAGCCGAATATTTCGGCATTTCAGTTTACTGAGAGTCTGCAAATAAATTACCGAGAATTAGCTAACAAATGAAAATTTTGCCGAAAATCAGCTAATAAACAAAAATTTGACAGAAATATCAGCAAACGTAACTGCCGAATTGATCGGCTGTTGGAAATTTTGCCGAAATAAATTGAGTGTGTGAGCCTAACAAATAAACGAACTAATTAAAAAAAATGATCAACTTATGATTATGCAAATGTAGTTTGGGGGGGGGGGTTGGCATAAAATAATGGGATTTTTGTAATTTAGATGGAGTGGGGGTGTGTGTGGAAAAGCAAAAATGTTGTATGCTGTTGAAGTGGTGTTGTGTTGTGTGAAAGAGGGGGATTGACTCATTATTTTTTTCTGTGTAAACCCTAGTCACATGCCAAAAATCAGCTCCATTGGAGGCAGGACTACTGAGAAATCTGGTTGGGTAGGTGACACCTTCAGCTAAACTACACAGTTTACACTTCCTCCCAACAGCATCTCACAAAGGAACGCACATACATTCACAAACAGTATACGCTCAAATCCCGGGAGACTTCTACGTCCTGTGAAAGGCGAACCCTTTTTTTGAAAGTCTATAAACTGAAAGTTTAAAACTTCCTCCATTAAACCACCTGCATGGGTGCGTGTTTGGGAAACGAACTTAGAATTCAGAAGGGTACCTCAAACCGTGACTCATCCAGTCACGAACAACGCATATCAACACATACCCTTGTTTGCCAATCGAGGTGCGCCCCTTCACAACACACTAACACACCCGTTTCGTACGTTCATGCGATTACGACATCCGTCGCCCCGGCGGACGAGTGTCGCTTTCGCCCAACCCATCACCCGCTGCTAATGTAATTGCTGGTGCTTCTTTATGCGAGAAACGTACGGTCGTTTGCTTTCGCTTTATGCATTCCATGCTCATTCTCGATGGAGTAAGGTTTGAATGAACATAAACAAAACCCTTCTGGTTGTTCTGGGAGTTCATGCTGTGTATTTTTCGTTTCGTCAAAGTTGGCTGCCATCCCACATAGCAATTCATTTTGACCATTTGAGCTAAAACAGTGTTCACTCACTCAATCAACAGAGTGCAGCGCTGGAGGAATCATCATCGGTGGAAGTCAAGTCAAGTGTCTTGTCTGGAGGTATTTTTTTCCGGTTTAAATTACAGGTTGCAGTGCCTTAACGATGTCCTCGACCATCGAAAAGAACGAATATCCGAAGGCTTCAAGTGAGTATGCCGGGCGGAGGTGGTACAAGTCAGCGGAAGTTTGTGCAAAATAGACATTTCTGAATTGGAAACCTCCGCCTAGTTTTGCTGTTGATGTTGTTGTTTTTTTTTTTGTTGCTCTAAGGGGCGGCGGTGAATTGGGCAAACACACCTCTCTGTAGGTGTATGGTCGAAACACTGCGTTGTGATGGTGTCGAACTATCCCTAACTGAATGTTTTCTCTTGCAGATGCCTTGGTGGCCGGAGCGATTCTTTCCTACATCGCATCGATATTCCTGATGATGAGCTTTTGCTCGCCGTATTGGATCGAATCCTACGATGAATCGTTCAGTTCATTTAAAAACATGGGATTGTGGGAGTATTGCTTTAAAGATTTTAGCTATCCGTACTATCAGTTTCCGAAGCTGTTCAACGGGTGCCATCACATCTTTAGCGAGGTAAATGGAGCGCGAAATGATTCTGGTTCGGGGTTACGAATAGAATTGGAATTTACTTTTTGCAGGAATACTATGTCATTCGGGAGTACCTGCTGCCCGGTTGGTTGATGGTGGTTCAGGCTTTCGTGACACTATCGTTCCTGTGTACGTTCGGATCGTTAGTGATTATGGCATGCGAGTTGGTGCGATGGCCCTTGAAACTGGTACTGCGTTACGAGTGGATGCTGACGTCGGTTTCGTTTGTGGGAATTGCTTCCTCGGGTGAGTTTGTTACATTTGGGTTTCAATAGTTTGGATTGGTCCACAGCGGTGGGTTTTAGATGGGCTACGCGGGAGTTTTTCTTAGAAGTTTTCAAGTCATTTTTTTACATACCGCACGTAGTACGATTTTTCCTCATAATTAGGCAATGGCTTCCTTTCTCATAATATGTGACAGCACATATTATTAGAAAGGAAGCAGAGCCGTAAACATAAAGAGTTAGAGTTAGTTCTGCTAGTATGCAAATCATCTTAAAGACCTAGTTTCTTTTTATGAGCATCCTAATGGAATTTTCTGCTTAATGAAAAACATGAATCAAGAGGTATAGCATTTCTGTCAGTTATAGCCCTGGATGGAAACTTTATTGATATTTAAAATTGATATGGATACAAATTAGACTGAATAAGATGTGAAAGTTGCCTGAAATGTAATCCTAATTTGGTAAGAAACTGACTGCATAATCCATTTAAAGTTTACATGACATTGTAGAAAGCAAGCTTTTTGTTTACTGGCTTCAAAAACCTTCTGATGAAAAGTTTCATAGCTGTTCTTATGGTTATTTTTTTCAGCTACAAATTTTCCGAAGATGCAGCAAAATGACACATGAAAGAATTCTTAATTAATTAAGAGGTTGCTAATCGTATGACTGTTTTGTGCAGTGTAACATAGTAGCAATGATTCCATATTGTTTTTAACAAATTCCTCCATTTGCACAGGTTCAATTGAATCAACTTTACAGAGCCATATTTCTCTTTCAATTTCACATCAATGATCTTTAAAAAAAGTTAAGCGGGGAAGAAACGATTACTCGCGGCTGTCTTGTGGTGGTTAGTTGGAATTATAGTTTAAATTATGGGAAAAGGGAGCGGAAATTTCAAGTATGATCTACCCAACACGTGTATTTTTTATTCAAAATTTGTACTATGTTGGTCTCGGTGGTTGGCGCAATAGCTCTCTAGATCGCAGCACTCGTTGAGGGCCATAGATGTTGAGCTCTAGGACAGGACCTGTCAGCTCAGAGAGAGATGACCTCTTATAAATTTATGATTGCTATGATACGGGGGTCGCTCCAGTGTTGGCAGATATGTTTACACAGTAATCCTATTGAAAATAATGTAATCTAAAATATAATCAAAATTCGTCAATATTCTTTTAATATTTGGTAATATTCAATAAGGTAAACGTTTAACAATTGTCAATATTTTAAATGGAGAGGTTCGTGAATTTGAGGCTCTACGAATACAAAACTACCTTACAGGGAAGAAAAGGATGATATTAAAAATTCAAATAAATAATACGCGTTATTTTTAAATCTTCGTAAGCTTTTTTCTGATCTTTATTTTTCCAGAAAGTATCATTTTTCCAAATCCAAAAACCCAACAGTATATCATTTTCTAGTAAGAGCAAATTTTAATATTAATGAATATTTGTTTTGCTAGCCATAGAGAAACAATGTGGATGTATTTTAAGGATTAAAAAAAGGTACCACAAGAAAATGATCTTTACATTTTTAAACAGATTAATATTTCTCATTTATTATTTCAAATATGCATTCTCCCTTCACCATTCCAGCTTCTATGATAGCATACTTCTGCTATCGAACTTTTTCTTCCGTTGCTTACGCTTCTGCCCTGACTTTAGCCGGAATGATACATAACGTCGCACCAATGTCATCTTGAAGGATGAGCAGTGGAAAATGTTCGGAAGGAGTGCCAATTCATTCACTACCTTCTGTTCAACATTGTTTTTATCCTTGTTCGAAATGATAAAGTTTATCGAATTGCGATACACGATTTCCATGGCTTTGAAAAAAATGAAGGTATCAATGGATGGAAAGTGGATGTTTTTCTTAATGGTGTTCGCTCGATAGAAAGTGAAGCTTTGATAGTCGGAGTGAGCACCCTTTGGACTCTCCGTCATTTTGACACATTGCTTGCAAACAGTACCCTTATTCGCTAGACTTTTTAACACGTAGCCCGTAACGTAGAAGAGCGCATTCAGCTCTCCTCGGTCCAGCACCTCACCGGAAACTTCCTGCTGCATTTCATAATCCATATCTACTGCATCACTGTTGTCGACAACTGTCATCTGTCGATCTGATGCTGTTGTATTTTGCTCGTTGGATTGCTTGCGACGCTGAAAAAGAAAATCTGCCATTCCTACCAGATGTTCCTGGTCGTCAAATGAGTATGACGAATTTGGAACAGGAGCCATATACTGCGATAATGTTACTGTCTTTAAGTTTCTACCAAAATCCCGTGGTGTGGGTCGACGTTGCTTGGATCTTATAGCTGAAAAAAGGCTCTCCAGACAGTCTTGAACAAAGCGGGAAGTGAAGATCCTCTTGTGACCACTAGCAAAAATCGTAAGATCAGTCGGATAATGGCTTTCGTGCATATAACTAGTCCAGTCTTCCACGGTTTCCATCGGCATAATTCTCCAACACGTACATCGTAAATTAAACGAGTGGTATTTTCAAGACGGTTTATTGTTTCCTATTGTAAGGGATAAAATAATTGTAATTGTTACATTTCAATGCGATACCAAGAAGGTATGAATTGAAAATATTTGATTCAAATGAATACTCTTTGTAATGAGTGCTAATGAAATCATTAGCCTCTCATGTAAATCCTGGCGTATCTCCTTAAATTCATAAACACTAATACCCCTATCATATACAGGGTGACTAGTAATTTGTGTTACACCCAAAATTAGGTGATAGACCTCATTTGCACTCTAAAATTGTATGGCGAGGTATGTCTAAAAATGACTGCCAACTTGCTAAATTTTCAAAATATGTTTAGAAGATACCTTACAAGATCAATTCTAATTGCTTTACAAATTTGCTAAATTCAGTAGTTTACTTTGAGCTAACAGAAAAGTATTCATTTGATCCCCGTAGGTATCGATATGTTCGATACGATATTTTCCTGGTATCGATACTTTCCTTCGCTATTGCTTTGAAGTAAAAGTATCGATGTTTTTATGATATCGTGGAATCCTTACCTGTAAAGCTTTTGGGTCTGATTGGCGCAGCGCATGATCTTCCGAACGATTGTTGAGTGTTCCGTACCAGTCTGACATGTCCTCAATGTAGCATGCTGTGGTTAGCAGTTCATGTCGGTTTTTCTCGGAAGCCACTACGCGTAGCGCAGCAGCAACCGCTCGATTGCAGTATTTTGTTGCGTTAGATACTTTTATTTTGTCGACAGACGAAACAGGAACATCAAACGCCACGTCGGCTGGAGATAACCTATGAGCCATTCTCAATTGATTCCCTGCCTCGAATTCGACCAACTCTTTCAGATGATCCCGATGCACAATATCCGATGAAAGGCCATTTTTATTGACATACCATTTTGGAACGACGAGAAATCTGTTGTTGATCCATCCATGAATTGCATTTTTAAAAACATGGACTGGATCGGGCACGATCTCCAGTTTCGACTGTTGTCGATGGGATGCTGCAGTTCCAGATCAGACAAGATATTCTGGTTTTTGATGTTCAGCCCCATATCCTTCCACATCTTTTGATTCTCGGAACCGGAGTCAGAGGTAACAAACTGTACTCGCAAGCCAAGCTCTTCCGATTTTTCAATAACGGACAACACTAGCTTCTTGAGTTGCTCTGGAGGAATTGATGCTTTCGTAAACTCGTACGCAACAACTTGCTTCCACCGTTCAGCAACTCCAACAAGCATCAAAAACAAGCCTTTAGACGCTAAGTCATCAGATGGAGGCAGAGTCGTCTTTCCAACGAACTGTTTAGTGCTTGCACACCACTCTGCTTCGTCGATGCTCATTTCGTCGAGAACCAGTCCACAATCCCGCTTAATTTCTGTCATGCCAGCCACTTTGAATTTCAGCAGTCCAAAAATATCTTCAAGGATACCTAAATTTTTCGAAACCATCAACTAAAACTTTTACAGAACATTAGAATGATTTAATTATACCAGGAGGAAAGTGAACGTCTGCAATTCGACGCAGCAGTGTTCTAGCCTCTTTTTATTAGCTTGTCGTAGCCACCCTGACATGCAAATCGGATTTGCAGCGAATCCATTATCGTTGCTTCCGACCACTGCTTCACTTGACGAACTTTTCCGGAGAGAAGCTTCAATTGATCGTCGTTGAAAATTTGTATACAGGCAATATCCAACGAGTTCGAATCTACGACATCCGAATCATCTGTTTTCTTTCGCGCAACCAGATTGCCGTAACGACTTCTCCAACGACGAATCGATCTAAAGTAGAAGATGTGATTCAATGAAGCTGAAAGCATTCATCCAATCGAATATTTAGCAAATTACCTCTTAAGCTTGGTAACTTGCTCTCTCAAACGAAAAATTTCCCCTCGTAGTCGAGACTGTGACATAGCATCTCCTCCTAGCATAGGTACCTGGTCAATGTTTTCCACTATTTCATAATCCGTAAATTCTCCATTTGATGCAGCATATCCTGTTCCACTATGCTCATCACCATAAATTTTCTCAACCACCTCCATTTCCTGCCACTGCTTCATCCGGCGGAGTGACGGCAATTGGAATATTCCAAGTTCCATTGGCATTTCTTTTGCCGTTCGGGAAATGAAGTTGCATCAAACTAATCGTTAATTTATGAGGTTTCATTGAATTTCATTGATGCTTACGCTGCAAATTCTGCTGTGGGGCGAAATCTTGAGCAGGAGAATGTCTTCCTCACGTGCGTTCCCAATGCAGGCCTTCATCCACTTTCGGCGAACGATTGGATCTCTCGGGAACCGATGAAACTGGAGACCCGGATGTGACACGTCACTGCGACCACAATTTATCGCTTTGCACTTCATTTCGAACCACTGCAAAAGTGAACTTTTGTTCTAGTTGTCACAAACGAAAAAAGTGAAAAAATAGTGACTACTAGCAACACCGCCAAACCAACAACAAACTGCCTGCTTGTAAAATAACTCGACGGAGGCGGTAGTGGTGGTTGTCAAAGCGACCAATAAGAAACGGTCTTTTTTGACAGGTCTTGTTTTTGCACTAACAGCTGGCAGGTCCTGTCCTAGGTTGAGCTGAATGAGCAAAGCAGGACTGTCAACTTCGAAATTTGCATCTATCGCCTAGTGGTTCAATACCAAGTAGAGAACAGCGATATCCGTAAAGTAGAAGCCGTGATGGATCGGACCACGGTAGAGTAAACAGAGCACAGCTTACAGATCTACGATGTTTTGATTCCATTTGTGAAATCCACTCTGCATCATATGGTGACCAAATGGCAGAAGCAAACTCCAAAACAGATCTGCCTAATGAGCAATACAAGGAACACAAACAGAGAAGGTCGTCAAATTCACTTGATATCTTAAAAATATATCCAAGTTGTCGATTTGCTCGATCTACCATTTCAGAATAGTGCATTTTGAATGTGAGTTGATAATCCAGCATCACCCCCAAATCTTTGACATTATCAACTCGATTCAGTACAGTGTCATTTGTAGTATAGGATTTTTCATTCTCCGGAAGTATGTGTCGCAACATTTGGACACACTGACAGAGAGACGGTTCAGTGCACACCAACCGATAAATACATCAAAATTGAAAACAGTCATCGGTGCTCCTAACGATTTTGTAGATTTTCAAATCGTCTGCTTATAATATCAGGCAGCAGTTTTCGAGGACGTGGGACACATAATTGAAAAACAATGCGAACAACAACTGTCCCAAGTTGCTTCCTTGCGGTACCCACATAGAGGAATGAACGGTGCAGATATTGCTGGTCCTATTTTCACGAACAAATCTCGAGTATATTTTTTCAAACAGGCGTATCTGATTTTGTAAACAAAGAGTGGAAGTAAGATCCAAAAGTTAAATTTTTGAAACGCTTAGCACTTTTTTGTAAACAAGGGCCACCAACACAAGGAATAACATTTCCCTTACTTGATGGTGATGCTACTTTGCTAATTTACGTTTGGTTCTTACTTCCCCTCTTTGTCAGGGGAAATCAGATACGTCTGTTTGAAAACAGTACTCGAGAAATGGCAATCAGTTAAGTACGATCTTAAACACCTACACTTCCTCGACGATACTCCTAATCGCTCAGCTTGGCTAACAGAATATCATGAACAACTGTGGCGAAAGCAGCCTTTATGTCAGTGTAAATACTGTTGGCTTCCATTTCTTGATCCATTTCCTCGATACAGAACGACGAGTATTCACACAGGTTTGTGATGACGGAACGTTGCCGAAAGAATCTATGCTGAGATGTCGAGATATACGATTTGCAGGCCTGGACTTAACATCATTAAGGATGATCTCAATGCATTCTGATCTGCCTTTCTTGAAGATTGGCTGCATGTATGACATCTTCCAATCGTTTGGAAACTGGTGAGTTCGAAGGGAGAAGTTGAATATGGCTTGCAGCGGTGTAATTAGCATGGTACTGCAATTAATCAATTTGCACGCAGGAATACCACCCAGACCAGGTGTTACAGACGATTTCAGCTTCTTCAGTGGATTCTGCACCATCGGCAGACTAACATCGAACTTGTTGCCGTCTCAACATCAGATCATCAGATAAACGCTCACAAAATGTGCAGCAAACAGTTCGCATTTGGTTTCCGCAGATGAGGCAGATTGGTCATCTAAGCGCATGGTAGATGGAAGGCCGCTTTCATTTCTTTTAGAACTGACAAGATTCCAAATAGTTTCGGCTGTCTCCGTAAATTGTCCTAAAGACGTCTAACATACCGGCCGTCCAGATTACGGTTATAGCTGTGACTTGCTCGGTTGAATGCAAGTCAAGTGATATTATTTATTTGGGTTGAGAAGCGTTTCAGCATCATGGCTCGATTTCGTCGAAGATACAGTAGACAAGAATTAGACCAAGCAGATTTTCCCCGAGGCCTTGATGACGAAACACATAGTGTGAAGCATTCGCGAAGTATTCCATTGATGCAGCTAACAGCTTCGTCAACACCGTTACACAGACAAACTGCAGACCAATTAACTTCGGAGAGCTTAGAAATGAACGCTTCGAAATCCACTTTACGAAAGTCACGATTAAGTTCATCAATGTCTTCAATGACTGGGGTTTTGGCGGGGGTCAGGGAATTTGGTGGTTATTAGGGGGGGGGGGGGGGGGGGTTGGGGGATAAAAAAAGAGGGGGCCCGCTTTTTTGTAGATAAAAGGGGGGGGAAGAAATTTTTGTTTGGAAATCGTTGGTATTTAAGGCCGTACATACTACTGCACTAAGACCAGTTGTCCAGGAAAAAAAAGGTGGTGGGGGGTTTTTTTGGTATTTTTGTTGGTGGAATAATTTTTTGTGGGGGGTGTTTTTTTTTTTTTTTTTTTTTTTTTTTTTTTTTATAATTTTTAAAATTGTTTAAAAAAGAAAATTTTAGTATAAAGGGCGAACACGAAATTATTGCGACACTGAAAATGTCATTCCAATTTTCTTATAATGTTTAGAATCAAACCAAAATTTTAGGGTAGTTTTATACATATATTTACTTCAAAAATCAAAAGAAAAGTTAATCGATGGAGCCTTGAGTGTAAAATTGAACGCATTTTCGCTTGATGCCCTCCATCAAAGTCTTTACAGTGTCATCCGGTTTCTCAGTTTTTTTTTCCATTTTCTTAACATGTCCTTCTCGTCTTTGACTGTCTTCTTGCTCTTCCGAAGTTCCCGCTTTATCATTGCCCAGTACTGCTCCACTGGGCGCAGCTCCGGACAGTTTGGTGGATTCATGTCCTTTGGAACAAAATGGACAGAATTGGCCTCAAACCACTCCAGGACACTTTTAGAATAGTGGCATGATGCCGAATCTGGCCAAAATAGCGGAGCTTCGTCGTGCTGCTGCAAGAACGGCAAAAGGCGCTTCTCGAGGCACTCAGATTTGTAGATCTCGCCATTTACTGTGCCCTTTGTCACGAAAGGCTCACTCCTCAGTCCGCAAGAGCAGATGGCCTGCCAAATGAGATATTTGGAGGCGAACTTCGTCATTTTCTTCTTCTTAAATTTTTCGTCCACATAGAACTTGCTCTTGCCGGTGAAAAACTCCAACCCCGGAATTTGCTTAAAATCAGCTTTTATATACGTTTCGTCGTCCATCACACAGCAGCCATATTTTGTCAGCATCTTCTCGTAGAGCTTCCGTGCCCGAGTTTTAGCCGTCGATTGTTGCCGCTCATCGTGGTTTGGGAAGTTCTGTACCTTGTATGTATGTAGTCCAGCTCTCTTCTTTGCATTCTGGACGTAGCTCTGCGACATGCCGATCTTTTTAGCCAAATCACGGCTTGAGACGATGGGATTTGCTTTAATCATCCGCTTCACCTTTCCCTCCGTCTTTTTGTTCTCCGGTCCCAGTTTTCTTCCAGCTCCTTTGCCGTGGTCCAACGTCAACCGCTCCTGGAACCGCTTCAACACTCTGGAGACGGTTGAATGGTGAATGTTCACCATTTTCCCCAACTGCCGGTGCGACAGGTCAGGAAATTCCAGGTGTTTGGAAAGAATTTGTTCTCTCGACTCGCGTTGGTTCACCTCCATTTTCGTTGAATCGAAAAACACGACTTCGAGTTTGACAGCATGTAAACAATACACATCAATGAGAAAGTGTGCACAATTTGGTTGATTTTTATCCAATGGTAAAAAAGTTATGCCCTGTTGAATGTGTCGCAATAATTTCGTGTTCGCCCTTTAAGTACCGATTTAAACCAACATTAAAAATGCTATTGAGGCCATTCACAAAATGTGATGGTGGTGCTACATTGGAAAAACAAGGCAAATTATAAATACCGCTGGAGAGCGAAGTAACCTCCCGTTGAAAAAAAAAAAAAAAGGGCGGGGGGGGCCCCTCAAAATTTTGTTTGTTTTTTTTTTTGGGGGAAAGGGGGAAATTTTTTAAGAATAGGAGGAGGGGTTGTGGGGTTTTATTTAAAAAAAAAGGAGGGGGTGGGGGGCCTCTTACAAAGTGCGATGGTAGTTTTTCATTTTGAATTCATGGTAAATTAAGAGTAAGGTCTGTATCCACATTAATCCGGACACCTTCAAATCATTGTAACTTTTGAAATATTGCACGTAGGAATGAAAAATTTCACTGCAGTATAGCTGATAGTCTATGATGAAAAAGACTATGATTGATGTTTACATTTCATATTTAGTATTCAAGATGGCGACGAAAGAAAAACAAGTGCGCGAGCGAATTTTGTACAGGCGTACGGCAAATCCTGACTTGTCAATACGGGACCTTGCAAAAACATTGGATTTGCCTAAATCCACTGTTCACGATGTGCTCAAATCATTTTCGGAACGTTTGACGGTGGAGAGGAAACCGAAAAGTGACAAAAACATTGGACGCGCTGATCCTGTCATGGACCGAAAGGAGAAAAGGATATTAACGAAAAACCCAAATCTCTCCATTCGAACGGTGGCTCGTAAAATAGGGATGTCGCCTGGTTTTGTCCAAAAATCAAAACAACGTTTGGGACTTAAGTCGCATAAAGTAAAAACAGTTCCAAATCGCAACGACAAACAGAACTTGGCAGCAAAATCACGGGCTCGACGTTTGTACTGCGAATATTTGACGAAGTTTTCATGCGTTGTTATGGACGATGAAACTTATGCCCTGGAGGATTTCAAGCAGCTTCCAGGGCTGGCTTTTTATTCTGCTATGGCCAGAAATGCTACAGCTGAGCATTTCAGAACGAAGAAGGCATCGAAATTCCCAAAAAAATACCTCGTGTGGCAAGCAATTTGCACGTGTGGCAAAAAGAGTAAATCTTTCGTCACTACAGGCACAATCAACAAGGAGATCTATCTGAAAGAGTGTCTGCAGAAGCGATTGCTAGCCTTCATCAAAAGTCACAAAGAAAAACCTTTGTTCTGGCCCGATTTGGCATCATGCCACTATGCTAAAACTGTGATGGGGTGGTACCAAGCAAATTTCCCAGAGCTACGACCAATCGAGAGATATTGGGCTCTGATGAAGCGGAAGCTTTCTGAAAAGAAGCAAGGAATCAAAGACATCAAACACTTCCAGTTAATTTGGACAAAGACGGCTTCTACGATTTCTGAAGTGTCTGTACAAACCCTAATGGACGGAGTTAAGCGCAAAGTTTGAAAATTTTATGCAAATACCGAATAACTATGTTTTGTCTTCACGAATTGTTAAAACACATCCCATGAATCTGAAATAAACAACTACGACGGAAATATAATGCAAAATTTATGTTTTATTCGTGTTTTGAGGTGTCCGGATTTTTGCGGATACAGACCTTAATACTTCAGAGCCAATTTGGCCCCTTCCAGGAAAATTTCCTCCAATATCGGACATTTCAAGTCACCGTGGTAACCACCTCTCCGACATCTTTTACGAGGAAACATGCGTCCTACAAGACTCGGCTAACTTGTGTTCAATAAAAAATGATTTGTTCAGTCATATAGTAAAGAACAACATTTTTTTTTCAACGAATTCAGTATTTTTTTATTAAAAACAATGTTTATTTTTCAAAAAAACGTCAATGAATATTGGAGAAAGGACCCTGGTCAGCCTTACGACGCAACTTAGTCGCGATGCTCTCACAAGAGCGCTGGATGGCACTGACGTCCATCTTCCGGATACAATTCCGGATCCTCGTGGTCAACTGCTTCGTATCCTTGGGCCGCCAATTATTTTTGTACACTAGGGCACTGAGGGAGCCGAAAAAATCCTCAATGGGACGGCACTGGGGCAAGTTGGTCGAGTTCCTTTCTTCCGGCACGTACGGTATCTTTTTCTGCACAAGATACTCCAGCGTCTTCTTGGCGTAATGAGGAGACGCCTTGTCCGGCCAGAAGACGTACTTCGCATCCGCATGATGCTCTTTTTAGAACGGCAGAATAATTTTTCAAGACACTCCTCCTGGTACACTTGTTGATTGATGGCCAGACCGCTCGGCTTGAACCACGGCTTCGAAATCCCTCTGTCCGATACGGCGATGAACAGTATAACTTTTTTTTCAAATTTATGCTTAAACTTATATTTTACTTCGGGGGGTGTGGCCGACTTGTCGCTGGAATAGTAGCTGTCATTTCCTGGAATGTGGGTCTTCGAGAGCGGAAAGTAACTTTCATCGTCCAGCACAAACGACGTCCCGTGGTAGTTCTTTGTCATCCACCGGCACTGCGATTTCACGGTCGCTATCTGCTAGTCCGTGTACTTGGGGGACCAAGTCTTCTTCTGACAGACGATGTCCTCCATCTTGAGGGTTCGGCGAATCAAGGTATGGGAGTAGTGATATTTTCGGCTGGCGTCTCTCAAAGTCGTTCCGTTCTTGCTGTCGAACAGCTTTTTCAACGCTTCTTCTTTTCTTCTTCTTCTTCTTTCTTCTTTTCTTCTTCTTCTTCGTCATTATCTTCGCCGGACAGCCACTACCGGCCTTCCGCTTCACGCTCAGGGATGCCAAGATCCGGTAAACTGCACTCACGGGCACGTTTTCGTCTCTAAAGTGGTCTACCGTAAACTTTTTTCCACGATGACCATGCGTTTCGAAAAACCGTTTAACACGCTCTTGGAGTGCTTGCTGTTTCGACGCCATCTTTGATTGAACTGACAGCACCCGAGCGAAAAGAAACATGCCACCCATTTCTAGGGAGTCCAGAGAGCAATTCTCTTGGAGAGAACAAAGTTTACTCTCTTTACTTTAGTCAGTCATGATCCTAGGTATCAGGCTTGACCGCTCCTTTTGCTCCGCCTGCACTTTGGCCTCGGCTCTAAAGTGAAATTTCCAAGCGATCTGTTTACCCTTTTTTTGTAAGAAGGGTGAAATGGACGAATACACATATTGGAAAAAGTCATTATAATCATTATAATGACCAAACATTAAATCGTTTGAATTTTCTTAATTGAAATTTAAATGAAAATTGTAGACGCCACCAAAATAATAAAAAAATTCTATAATTGATTAAAATAATAAGATTTGGGGGGTTGGGGCCATTAGTGGCCATATCTCGGTAGTGTGGCCTAATAAGACAATTTAGGTTGTATATTAGAAATCAGTGGCCCGAAATACATAACTTAGCTATGTAAAATAATTTTTAAGGCTTTTTTCCACTTTTTGTATGGAATGAAATCACTGTGCGTCGAGATGCCGGATTCCTAGCAAAAACCACCGGGTCCTGCGATGAAGTGTTTCTCCTAGATGAAGCCAATCAACTCCTCTATAGCCCCGCCAACCAGGCGCTCCATCCGGTTGGCGAGGTTCAGTGTAATAGAGCCAAGGACTGGAACTAGCAAATTGTGATACTCTCCTATTGATTTTCCGTACACCGCGGCCGATACAAGGATGGCTCCGTCGGAAGAGGCTAATCGCAGTCTTCACCAACTCAGCCAGCGTTGTTGTTGCCCTCGGATAAGATACCCCTTGGGTCCTTGGGTCCACACAGATAAAATTATTTTGTAATTTTCAATCTATTTTCATGCACATAAAAAGAGCATGCAAATACCTTCAAAATTACATGAAGCTTTCAATTTACACGACTTGAAAATTACATGTTGTAAAAATTGCTCGCTTGAATTTTACATGACCTACTTCAGATGCTCGCAACGTTGATTATTACATCCAAATGTATTTTTTCACGTGAGAATGGAGGATATAATTATCGAGAAAGAGATTATTGGTTTATTGATAACCCAATAATTGATAATCCTAAAATGCCAGCCATGGGCGTCAACTGTTAGGAGAAACCTAGGACCGTTAATATTTCTAGTGTATCTCAATGACGTTAATCTGCTACTTGGATCCTTCAAACTTTCTTTTGCTGATAATTTTAAACTATTATGGACTGTCAATGATATTCAAGACGCTTCATTTTTACAATGTCAGTTCGATACATTCACCGAGTGGTGTGAAACAAACCGCATGGATCTCGACGCTGGTAAATGCTCAGTTATCTAATTTTCCCGCAAACGTAGTTTGTTTGACTTTGACTATAAGGTTGGATCGACAATTCTCAAAAGGGAATCTGTTGTTAAGGATCTAGGTGTGTTATTAGACACCAAATTGACGTTTAAGGAACATGTCGCTTTTACAACCTCCAAAGCCACTAAGACACTTGGTTTTATATTTCGCATTGCAAAAAACTTCAAAAACATTCAATGTTTAAAATCATTGTACTGTTCGTTAGTGAGGTCAATATTAGAATACTCATCTGTCGTTTGGGCACCGTACTATCAGAATAGCATCTCACTTATCGAGGCGGTTCAGCGCAAATTTCTGCGCTTCGTTTTAAGACACCTTCCATGGAATGATCCAATCAATTTGCCCAGCTATGATGCGCGATGTAAACTTATAGGTCTAGAGTTACTGAGTATACGTCGTGATGTTTCAAAAACGCTCTTTGTTTCTGACCTTCTTCAATCGAAAATTGATTGTCCTCGACTGTTGTCGCTTCTCAACTTAAATATTCCGTATCGTCAACTTCGCTCAAATTCGTTCCTTTTTTTACATGGTGCTAGAACAAATTACGGGCATAACGAGACATTTTCTAAAGGGTGTATTCGATAAAAATGGCACACACATATATACTCATCAAAATTAAACTGATTATCGGATTTTCTTGAAATTTTCAGGGAATGAAGAACTACTAATGAGTTTTGATTTACAACATTTGTTTTATTCAATTTCGTCTCCCATCCCGAATGCCCGCACCTTCCTTTTCACTCCACCCATCAAATTTTGTACAACCGATTTTCCCAGTGTTTTTGTTGTTTTTACCCAAATTTTCTTCAATTCTAGCTCTGTTTTTATAGTTTTGGGATGTTTGCGAAGTTCCGTTTTCATAATTGCCCAGAATTTTTCAATTGGACGAAGCTCCGGTGAATTTGGTGGGTTCATATCCTTTGGCACAAAATTGACTCCGTTGGCTCGGTACCACTCCAATACGTTTCGAGCGTAGTGGCAGGATGCTAGATCAGGCCAAAACAGAGTTGATCCTTTGTGCTTCTTAATGAATGGCAAGAGACGCTTCTTAAGGTACTCTTCCGTGTAAATCGCACCGTTTATTGTTCCGGAAGTGATGAAGGGAGCACTTATTTCACCACATCCGCAAATCGCCTGCCAGATTAGAAACTTCTTTGCAAATTTCGATAGTTTCTTCTTTCGAACATCCTCCGGAACATCGAACTTCGACTTGGCAACGAAATATTCTTGCCCAGGAAGTTGACGGAAGTCGGCCTTGACGTATGTTTCGTCATCCATCACGATGCCACCGGATTTGGTGAGCAGCTTCGTGTAAAGTTTCCGGGCGCGGGTTTTCGCAGTGATGTTTTGTTTTTCATTCCGGTTTGGGGCTTTTTGCACTTTGTAAACATGTAACCCAGCACGCTTCATGGTTTTCTGCACAAAACCGACTGACACCTTAGACTTTTTAGCGACATCTCGAATTGACATGTTTGGACGGTTCTTGAATTGTTGTACGACTTTCCTGGCCATTTTACTGTCCATTGGACCACTTTTACGACCACTCCTTCCTTCCTTTGGACACTCAGACGCTCCTTGAAGGTTCTTATTACACGAGACACAGTTGTATTTGCAATTCCAAGCCTTTTAGCAATCCACCGGTGGGACGCCCCTGGATTTTGATTGTGAGTGCACACAATTTTCTCACGGACAATTTCTTGTTTCGACGACATGACTGGAACTACTGAATGTACAACTATGAAACTTGGCAGATGTAAATAATACACTATGGATAAGATCTACTCAAATTTCTAGGTTTTTTACTCATACGATTCAAAAGTTACAGAAGATTTTCTGTGTGCCATTTTTATCGAATACACCCTTTTATGGGCTTAAGGAAGATTGATTGATGGGGGAAAAGGTTTTGGGGTTTGGTGAAGAGTGGGAGACGGAGATTTGTGATTACACATTTTATGTATAAAAATCACTCACCTTAGGCAGCTATATGAAGCTGTCAAAGAGATGGGTGATTTCAAATAATACAATTTGAGTTAAAAGTACCCACCTTGAAACAGCTTCATGTAGTTTGAGAGGTGGGTGTTTTTCACTCTTATATGGGTGAAAATTTATTTCGTAAAATTTGTAAATCCTTCAAAGTTTTTCAGAAGTACAAGTACAAGTCTTATACCGTTGCACCTCGCTTTGGTGTTTAATTTTATTTTCAGCTCTGAATTCGCGATAACAATTTCAAGCATGGATGAGCTAAAGGATAAACTGGACCCAGAATATTTCCGAAAACTAGAAAGAAAGTGATTTTACAAATTAGAAACACGTTTCTTTAAACGCGTAGAACGTAAATGTTGATTTTTATTCGATGTATTATTGCTTCTGTGAAATATCATTAAATACAATGTTCTTATTTCAGTTTTAATTTCTTAAGATTTTCTAGAACAATTTTGAAAGTAGTATTTAATCGACTTTGATTAGATGGGTACTTTTAATCCATCTAAAAAAAAAATTTGGCTTCAAGAAGATGGGTGAAAAGTAGACATCCATTTTGACGTACAGACGTTGTTCCCACTTATGGGTAAAACGCGTTTACCCATCTTGTGGGTTAGACTAGCTGAACCCAGTGCGAGCACTGCTACGCTTGCAACTAAATGAATGAAAATTTAATAGAACCGGTACGTTTATTGTTGTCTTTTCGGAATGAGTTTTTTTTCTTGACTAAGCAGGGTTCAAACTTCTATCAGAACATGCTTCTTACCCGAGAAATACACGTTTTGTGTTTTGGTAACCTGGATAGTTCTCATGTTTGGTAAAAATGTGTGTTTCATTTGTATGGGAGCCCTCTATTCTAGGGGGGCTTGTTTCTCAAACCTCCTTACAATCATTGCCTTCAAAACCCCTCACATGCCAAATTTGGTTCCATTTTCTTAATTAGTTTCGAGTTATTTAGGCATTTGATTTTCATTTGTATGAAAGACCCCCCCCCCTTTCAGAAAGGGGAGGGGTCTTGAACCACCAACGAAACATTCTTGCCTTCAAAACACCCCAACATGCCAAATTTGATTCGATTTGCTTTATTAGTTCTCGAGTTATAAAGAATTTTGTGTCTTATTTGTATGAGAGCCCCCCCACCTTCCTGAGAGAGAAGAGGTCTCAAACAATTATAAGAACCTTCTCCAGCCCCAAAAACCCCTGCATACAAATTTTCACGCTGATCGGTTCAGAACTTTCCGAGTCTATAAGGGGCAGACAGACTGACAGACAGACATAAATTCATTTTTATAACGGAGGGGTCTCAAACCACCAAGAAATATTTCTCTTCTTCAAAAACCTCCAACTGCCAAACTTGGTTTCATATACTTGATTAGTTCTTGAGTTATATACAAATTTGTGTTTCTCTGTATGGGAGTCCCCTTTACAGAAAGAGGAGGGGTTTCAAGTCACCTTAGAAACATTTATTTCATTCAAAAACCTCCACATGCCAAATTTGGTTCCATTTGCTCGATTTGTTCTCGAGTTAGGCAGAAATTTGTGTTTCATTTGTATGGGAGACCCCTCAATAGAAACATGACTTGCCTTCGAAAACCTCCACATGCCAAATTTGGTTCCAGTTACTTGATAAGTTCTCGAGTTATTCAGAAATTTGTGTTTCGTTAGTATGGAACTGGGTCCAAATTACAGGTCTGCACACAAGTCCAGAATGTGAATTTGGACGGAAGGATGTGTTTTCGGCCTTAGTTTGAAATTTTAGAGAAAAAATATCTTCTACAAAGTTGTTTCTAACAGCGAAATAAACTTCCGATTTTCTTGAGTTTGCATTGTGGTTGTTTGCCATAAGAAGTGTTCTGTTAGTGTTAGTGTTCCTTTCAGTGTGACGCAGTTTTGCGCTTATGCCAAAGCAGTATTCTACCCTATCAGATATATTTTTAAGTGATTTTTTTATACTTCTCTGGAAACTTCCCGCCATTCACATTAATCAATCATTCTCCCTCTTTTTCAGCATTCTTCATGTTCCTCTCGGTGGCCATTTTCGGAGGAAACGCCTACCGCCGCGATTGGCTAATGTATCCCAAGTTCAACGTGCTGTCCTGGTCGTACGCCCTGGCCGTGGTTGCCTTCATGATTCTCGCCCTGGCAGCGCTGCTGCTCTACAAAGAAGCCAAAAAATCCTACGAAATGCGCCGCGAAGCCAAGAACCTGGTGATGCAAATGCAAATGCATGAACCCGGCTACCACCCATCGCACCACACCAGCCGAAGTCTGCACAGCGGAGGCTACATATAAATGGCCTGCTTCCAGCTCTTATCGGCCCCCTTATTTTATGTAACTTTATCATCGTAGAATGTTTAGGCCCATAGATGTGCTTCAAATCAAACTCACGAAACGAGCAGCACAATCCCTCAAGCGCCGGAATCGGGTCCAGCCGACTGTAGCAGATCCAAACAGAAAACCTCAACGAATGAATCGTCAAACTTTATACCTTACTATCATTATCAACCGGTCCAGGCAGGAGGGACGTAAAACAATGCACTAAATGTGGCCTTACAAGAACACACATACCAACCAACGCGTATACACCAAGCACCGAAGCAAACACTGGCGTCACAGAAAAAAATGTCCTTTTAAATGTTCGCTTGGCGTAAACATCGAAATTGATGACATCTAACTTTCAAAGACCATTTCGAATTTTTCTAATTAGTGCATTAAGACATTTCACAACGACGGTGTTTCTCATTAACGTACTTCTACTTTGACCACGCGTTCTTCCAATTTCAACTTTTACTTTCAGTTTCCTACCTGTTAGTGACCGTCCGTTTTGTATTCTACCTAGCTTTACCGAACATCAAGTGCAAAAACGTTATTCTCGAATAAATTCCATTGATAACTTAGCTAATAAGGTTCTGTTGGCGAAACTCGTTTCAATGTTTAGTTTAGGCAGCCGCAGATTAGCGTAAGCGGAAAAAGACAATTATTAATCTGTAAGAATCTCAGTTCGATACTTTGCCGTCCAATAAGTTTACTAGTTTTTTGTTTGTTTATACGACCAATAGCATGTAATTCTTGGTTCAAACTTTTGGAAACAGTTTTACAAGCATAATATACAGCACGTTAGTGTTTAGGAAGCCTCTCCTAGGGAGTAGCTTTTATATCACTTTTTTAACGTAACGAATCATATACAACTTACAAGTGTAACGAAAATAAATGTTGTAGTGAAAATAATGGTTAGTAATTTTTTTATTGACTTCGAAAGAAACTCTTCCGGAACGCGAAACAAAACCTTTTGATCGGGCAACTATCATTCAAAACAGTTTATTTTACAAAAACTTTCTTGAGGGTACAAGAAAACACGTCTGCTTAGGTTGAACAAATAACAAGGAATATCTTTATTTATCCCTTCTAACAAATACTTTGAATATCATGGCTTGCTACTTCTGTTGCTACCTCTTCACAATTTACTTACAAGTCTTTCAATCAAATGAAGTTCGGTTGAACTACCTTGAGTCGAGTAATGTCTGAGTATGAGATAGGGTAGGTAAAGGGTGATACGGTCAAAATTTGGTTAAGGGAAAACGCGTGTAAATCGGTGAAATCGTTTATTTAAAAAATCAAATTAAATTTCTTTTTTCAAGCTCAATTAGTATAAAATTCAGGAAAAATATTCAGTTAGGCTTCCGCTTTTCCAAATACGAATTGCCGGGCCTTACGCTTGACCCCTGCCATCTGATTTTGTACAGCCACCTTGTCCACCTTCTTCGCCGCAGAAAGCCAGTTTGCCTTGAACTGCTGCTCGTCCTTAGCAGTTTTTTTGGTCTTCATAAGGTTCCGCTTGACATAAGCCCAGTATTTCTCAATTGGGCGGAGCTCTGGCGTGTTGGGAGGGTTCTTTTCCTTGGGAACCACCTGCACGTTGTTGGCGGCGTACCACTCCATGGCCTTTTTACCGTAATGGCAAGATGCCAAATCCGGCCAAAACAGTACGGAATAACCGTGTTTCTCCAGGAAAGGCAGCAGACGTTGATTCAAACACTCTTTCACATAAATTTCTTGGTTGACAGTCCCGCTTTGTCAAGCGCTTTGACAGTGTTGCTTTTCGGGCCACAGGTACGAATGGCTTGCCAAACCGGATATTTCTTTGCGAACTTTGACAGTTTCGTGTGCTTGAAAATATCTGCTACCTTTCCCCTTCCTTTTGCCGTATAAAACTCCTGTCCCGGAAGCTGCTTGTAGTCGGCTTTGACGTAGGTTTCGTCGTCCATTACCACGCAGTCAAACTTCGTCAGCATCGTCGTGTACAGCCTCCGGGATCGCGCTTTGGCCGTCGTATTTTGTTTATCATCGCGATTTGGAGTCACTACCTTCTTGTAAGTCGATAGTCCGGCTCGTTTTTTTGGCTCTGTTGCGATTTTTGTAAACTATTTACGCAGCTTATTTGCGGCATCTCGGAGAGATAGGTTAGGGTTTCACTTGAAACTACCGGCAATCCTCTTTGTCGTCTCGGCGGCTTCCGGTTTTCGATTTCCCTCCGATCCAGACTTCCTGGCTGTTGACAGACACGTTACCCAAACACTTTAATTACATTTGTAACGGTTTTTTTGGCAACTTTTAGCGATTTTGCCAACTTTGCGTGCGAGTAGCTCGGATTTTCGCGATGCGCGAGCAAAATTTTGATACGCTGCTCTTTTTGCTTGGACGGCATTTTGACAACTGAAGAGTGAATTCCAAAATCAAAATAGGAGCAACATTCTACACACACACACACCTTCAAAATGAGGGGTGTTCAGGTTTTTTAAATGCAAAATTGAAAGAAATACGTCAAGTTGATACTGACCAAATTTTGACCGTATCGCCCTTTACTGACGTCTGAATTGAGTTATCTCATATTATAATATTCCGCCCACTATATCACAAAACATTGCGATTGGTTGATCGGATTGGAGATAATGAAATCATTGGGTATAGGACCAAGTATCCCCCGGGTGGTGCTAAAACGATAAGCTTGGAAATCAATAGAAGCATAAAGTTGCCAAAAGGCACGAATGGTTTCTGGAAGGACTCTAGTTTCACCAAATCTTTCAGTCGTAGCTTTAGATGTATGAGCATAGATTGCTCAACTTGCCTGATGCAGTTATTGATTCCAGTATTTAAATAGTTTGTGCAATGTTGAGTTTTTGTTTGAAAATGCAGGACGTCTGAATCTATTGGTCAATTTGTTTTCGTAATTTTTTGGTGTTAGAAACGGAACTGACCAAAACCGGTGTTAAAGTGTGCCTGAATGTGTCCGCGAGTGTTAACGTAATGTTTAAGTGAAAAATTTGATTTCCTGCCGAAAAAACTGACACAATCGGAATTTTCTTCTTCTTCTTTCTTTTTCATTCTATTGTTCAGTAGATTGGGCTTTGCATGTAGTTATTCCTTTTTTTATTCTCAGCTTTATTTCATGCTAGTTAAGTGGAATATGCAAGTTACAAGTTCAAGTGCAAGTTCAAGCTGGAAGGGGGGCGGCCCTGACATTTCCAAATGTTGCACGTAGTCAAATAGCATTTGGCTTCTATAATTAAATGTGATGGGATTGGGTTAACGCGTGGTGACTCGGGAATGATTCTTCATATGCGTCCGTCGAACCATTTTGAACGGCCGCAGTGAGAATATCACCATGAATATCTTGCATGCGCTATTATGGACGAGAACGGCTTTCCCGGGAAGCTCACTAGACTGATTAAAGCTACGATGGACGTAGTGCCGAAACCTATGAAGATTTCGCGAACATTCCAGCTCGTTTGAATCACGCCGGGGACTACGTCACAAGGTGATGGACTTTCGTGCCTGTTGTTCAACATTGCGCTAGAAGGTGTCATGCCGGTAGCATTTTGGGCTCATCCGGCTGGGCACAATTTTCACCGGATCCGGTCAGTCGGTTTGTTTTGCGGATGACATGAACATTGTCGGCAGAAGATTCGAAAACGGTGGCAGAAATGTACACTCGCCTAAAACGCGAAGCTGCGATTGTCGGACTGGAGGTGAATGTGTCGAAAACAGAGCGCATTGTAGCAGGAGGTACCGAGCGCTACAGGGACCCGCCTAGGCAGCAGTGTTACGATAGACGTGGATACATTCGAGGTGGTGGCCGATCCCATCTACCTTGGATCCTTGCTTACGGCCGACAACGACAACAGCCAGGTAACCCGAAGACGCATCATCAGTAGAAGTCGCGCCTACTGCGGGCTCCCGAAGAACTTGCAGTCAAGAAAGATTCACCCCCGCACTAAATGCAACATGCACAAAACGCTGATAAGACCGGTTGTTCTCTACGGGGTACTTGACGTGGACGATGCTCGAGGAGGACCTGCAAGCACTTGGTGTTTTCAACGCCGGTGCTTAGGACCAACTTTGGCGGCGTACAGGAGGATGAGTGGCGGCGAAGATGTCATGAGCCTGCTGAACTCTACTTATGAACTCAGTATCTGGAAGGTCACGAAGGCTGGAAGGATGCGGGCAGGGTACAGCAGAATGCCCACAACAACCTGCAAATGGTGTTCGCCCCTGAATCCGGCCGCCAAAGGCGGGGGCATGCCATACTGTGATGGGCGGACCAGGTGCAACAGGATCTGGCGAGTGTGGGTCGCCGCAGGAGAGGAGGTTAGCCATAAGACCGAGTATATTGGCGAAATGTTGTATATGAAGTCATATCGTAAATACGATGTATGGATATTTAAATAAATAATAATCTTGCATGCGCGTCGCTTGTTCCCAATCATTAATGCCTTCTCTCTTTTCTATTTCGTGCCCTTTTACACTCTTCCCTATGCAATGAACGCGAGCAATGCCATATAGGAATCATTTAAATAAGCCGGATACCTCGGTGGAAGCGGAACGCTAACCAGTCAGACCCCGCAAAGGATTTTTTGACAATTGAACACGGTCCCTAAACAGCAAAAGGTCACACTAACTTTCCTTCCCCTATTCCCACCTGATTGCAAGGACGTGGCCGGCGCCGTTATTGATTATTAAAGAAATTGAGTCACTGAAACGTGGGCAGTGAGAATGGCGGTTTGCTCCCAGCCCCATTCAATTGATTCTTTGTGCAATTTCACTGACTCTGATCAATCACGGAATAGCAACCATTGATACGTGCAGTCAGTCAAGCTAAGCTAAAAGTTAGGGGTAATTTTTACGAAAAACATGTCGATTTCCAAGCAGACCCCGCGCGTGTGCCCCCGAAGTACCCGGGATCATTTGTGTAGCAATTTGTTCCTTAATACCCATTAAAACAATAATTTGATGATTTTCTGGCAAATTCTCGCATAAACAATCATAAGGTCGAAAAGAAAAAACGCATGTTTTTAGTTAAAATTACTCGTAACTTTTGAATTATAAGCTGTACTGAAAAAAACTTTGTTCTACAAAAATGTGCGCTGTAACGTTTTCTATATTTTGTTTGAGAAACAAAAAAGTTATAATTAAAATACTGATTTTTTAGAGACACCCCGATTTGGGGCAGAAAAATAGCTCTATCATGGTCGAATGAAGAGCTGTGGTACTGGTGTTTTCAGCAAAGCTGCTTGAAATTATATTCCCTACAAACTTGCTTTTCACACCATTCTTCTATTGTCTTTCGTTCAAAAGTTAACAACAGCGCCGCCCTAGCGGTAACGTTTGGAACTACGAAATTATCACCACAAGATGCTTACAACTTGTTTTAAAAATACAACTTTTAGAAGACACCATGATTCGGAAACGTAAGCCTTAGGAGTTAATAATTTCGCCGTGAAAAAAGGTTTTTCCGATCACTGTGCTGCTGAAGAAGTTCGCTCAAATGTTGCCTTTGTGTATTTTGCATTTAATCGCGTGTACGGGAGAGCATGTCTTCATCAGCTCTCTCTCAGTCATAGGCTTGTTACCAGAATGTGATGTTGAACATTGAGTTAAATTTATTACATATTTAGATAATCTAAAATCGCTATTTATTTCATTTTTCTTCCAGTCATTGGAGGTTGATCTATGCTTATGATTATATTGTCCATCATCTGGCACTATCATTTGTAATAAACAATATGTTTTGGAGGTGTCCAATAGTACCCAACGATAAATAATGCTTCGCTGTTGAGCGGCAGTTATGGGATCACTGTGGCTTTTGAGAGAGCCCATGTTTCCTCTCTTCTTTGTTAACCATGGATATAGCGTACCGGTACTGTAACGTGAAGCCTGCTGTCTCTTGCATTTGTTTGTTTTTAAACGAAGCATCCCGTTTGTCGTCACAGTCGCTTTGGCTAACATTTGCGTGAGAGTAAATGAAATAAGAAATACACATTGCCAATCTAAAGATCAATGACAAACTAAAAGTTTGCTCGTGTACGTCTGTCTCATAACCTGCTAGTAGACGAGTTTGGATCGTAGCAATCGACATGTTTTGGTTGATTGTTTTCGAGAGCGGATGGGTAAAACGAAGGAGCGGGTTGAGGAAATTGACTTTTGCAGCAAATCGTGAACTGGCCTATTTCATTTCGCCTTCGCACACATGCACAGAATTGCACTCATACAATATTGTTAGTTTATGTACAGATTGAGGAGCTGAAGAAAACATTTTAATCGGAAAGTAATCCGCATGCTTTAAAAAAGTCCCTGCAATTGGGAACTTTATTCCATGGCTATGAAATGTTCTGAGTCTAATGCTTGTTGCTAAAGGTATGTTCCGATAGACCAGACGTAAGCAGGGGGATTAATGACTAAATATTGGCAGTTCTTATTATAGATTACATACAGCTTCATCAAATGTCTCAGGTGCTGACTAAACTGCTTAAAACCCGTCCCGTACCCTACTGAGATTTTCATTTTATTTCAATGAGCATTATTGACCGCCCTAAGTTGCTACTCCGTTATTGCCAGATCAGCTGTAATTACACAGAGAACCAACAGGTGGTGCTTGGGACTAACATACATCTTCAATGTGAAATAATTGGTGATCCTAAAATAAGGCAATACAAGCACCGTCCCAGCCCGAAAGCAGGTTAAATGAGGAAAGAGTAGGAATATGTTTACGTGATACTCGCTTTATTGGTAGCCGAGAACACCTCTGCATTTCAACGAGAAATCACTGGGATGTTGGATAGCAGGATTCAGTAGCAGCAGGGTTCGTTTTGGTAACCGGTAAGCTGTCTAATGAAATATTTAAATATTAGTACCAGTTTCCGATTTGAACCGATTCATACCAACCGTGAAGATACTTACTACAACAAATGGTGGCCCGGCGATTATGGCGAAAGAATAACTTGGATCACAATTAATTATGATCCCCACACCCGGCGTCCCACGTTGTTGTCTCTAACCTGAAGCAGGCTAATGAGATTGCTGTCTCCCAGCATTCTACTCTTGAATATCTAGTGTATATCCCAGCTCGTGATGTGCAGATTGAAGGAGTGGTGGTCGCCGAGGAGATTCTGAGTCCTGAAATTTTGATGAAGCAGGCGGTTGGCCGATTCAAGAACCCTCTGCTTCCCCCAGTACAGGTACTAGATGTTCAAAGATTGGGAAAAGTATCATGAGGATGGCGCCCGTGCAGACAGCATACCAAAATGTGCTTTCTGCAAGGGAACTCCTTCTCATGCTCTTTTGTCATGAACGGTGTACAAACAACACGAGGAAAAATTAGAACGTTTTCTGAAACAACGTTCAAGGCAGTCTCTCGCAGAAATATTAAAGAAAACCTCAACCTCACCCATAAATACAAATCCTTTCGCTCCTCTGTCAGATAACGAGTCTGACTCTGACTTGGCTGAGGAGGGAACATCTTTCACTTTTCCGGAAGGTGCTTCACAAAAGCGAAGACGCATCCGACCACGGCAAATAGATGAACTGAAGCCCCAGATTAGCTTGCCAAATTCAAGGAGTGGTGGGAAAAAGAAAAATCCGAATCCTCCTGATTTTCGTAGTATTGACTACTCCCAGGACTTCCCATCCCTCCCGGGGACATCCCAAACCCCAGTTACCCCGATTTTAAGAACAGAAACCTCTTCTTTATAATGGACTGTTCTTATTCGATAATATTGTGGAAGGTATCTTCAAGTACCTTGAAATTTCTGGCCCTCTTAAAAGCATTGTTATGGCAATACTTCCCACTGTGAAAACTGTTTTGAAGCAATTAACATTAAAGTGGCCCCTCCTTGCAGCTATCATTTCCTTCGATGGATAATGTTTCAAAAGAGGTCGGGGATTTGATCACTGTTTTACAGTAGAATTGTCAAAGTCTTATTCCTAAATTGGAATAATTCAAATTTTTGGCTCACAATACCGGCTGTGATGCATTTGCTCTTTGTGAAACCTGGCTCTCTTCCGAAATCGATCAAAAAAAAAAAAAAAAAAAAAAAAAAAAAAAAAAAAAAAAAAAAAAAAAAAAAAAAAAAAAGAGGAAAACTCCTTCTCCATGGTGGGATCAGCAATGCACCGAGGTTTACCGTAAAAAGTCCGACGCGTTTAAAATTTTCCGTAGACGTGAAATACCTGAGCACTTCGAAGTATACACGCCTCTCGAACGCAGACTTAAGAGCCTCATCAAGGCCAAGAAACGCAGTTACTGGCGACAACTCGTGAACGGGCTATCGCGTGAAACGTCTGATGAAGTACCCTTTATAACACGGCGCGAAGATTACGTAACCGAACTACGAACAACGAGAACGAGGAGTACTCGGACCAATGGATCCATAAGTTCACGTGTAAAGTTTGTCCAGATTCTGTGCCGGCTCGGATCATTCCTCGCGAAACCGAGAATTCGATGGGTGAGATCAGTTAACTTTTTTCAATGGTAGAACTCTCTCTCGCACTCCTTTCGTTTGGCAATACGGCTCCAGGAGCTGACAGAATCAAATTCAACTTGCTTACCCAAGTAACAATTTTAGTTTTTATTCCAGCCATGTCATTCCGCCTCCCGGCTTTGATGATAAAACTACATTCAAAACTGTTTTGTCTACCAACATCTCCCTCTATGCTTCTTTAAAGCCGAAATTTGTACAAAATGGCCCACTCTATAGACGGTTATTGAAAACAATTTAATAAAACCTTTATAAGAACATAAAGATTAATAAAGACCTTCATAAAACCTATTTCAAGTGGCTTTCATAAAACTTAAGAAAGCTGGATGGTGTTAGCAATGTTACTTGGGTAAGAACCTCCCAGATGTCGCTGAGAGGGCATGTTGAACTTGTTTAATCAGTTTCTGGAACTTAACATTGTACCGGATGATTGGAGACGGGTGAGAGTTAGTGCCATTAAAAAACCTGATAATCCCGCGTCCGACCACATTTCCTATCGACCCATCACGATGTTATCTTGTATTGGAAAGTCGTTGGAGAAAATGATCCTCTTTCGCCTTGGGTCAAATGGGTTGAGATTAGAATAACCTGCTTTCAGATACTCAATATGGTTTCCGTAGGGGTAGGTGAACGAACGACTGTCTCGCGTTTAATTCCTCGGATATTTTTTTTGCTTTTGCTTAAAAAAGAGTAAATGGTGTCTCTTTTCATGGATTCCAGGGGGACTTTTGATTCAGTATCTGTTGAAGTTCTTTCAGATAAACACCGCACTTGTGGCTTTTCTCCAATTATGAATAATTTTTTGTACAATTTGCTGTCAGAGAAACATATGAGCTTTTCTCATGGGACCTCTACAGCTTCCCGATTAGCTACATGGGACTCCCCCAGGGATCATGTTTAAGCTCCCTTTTGTATAATTTTGAGTTGAGACAACTTGCAGATGACGGCGTAGTGTCTGTCACGGGACCCAATGGGGGAGATCTGCAAGGACCCTTACAGGATACCTTGGACAATTTGTCTAATTGGGCTCTCCAGCTAGGTATGGAATTCTCTACGGAGAAAACTGAGTTGGTAGCTTCAAATTTGGGATACACCGATAACTCATTCCATGTCATTTAAATATCTTGGGGTCTGGTTCGATTCAAAGTGCACCTGGAGATCCCACATCGAGTATCTGAAGTGAAAATGCCAACAAAGGATCAACTTTATCTGCACAATTACCGGGACCTGGTGGAGAGCACATCCGCAAATATCTTCTAACGTTGTACCGGTCAACGATTTTGTCGGTTATGGAATACGGTAGGTTTTGTTTTCAGTCAGTGGCTCGGTCGCACATCATCAAACTGGAACGTATTCAGTATCGGTGTCTTCGTATCGCGTTAGGTTGTATGCACTCGACTCATACCATGAGTCTTGAAGTGCTGGCTGATATGTTGCCACTTTCAGATCGGTTTTCAGAGTTATCTCTCCGGCTCCTCACCAGGTGTGAAGTCATGAACCCTCAGGGGATCGAAAACTTGAGAAGCTCCTTGAGTTGAATCCCCAAACTCGCTTCATGACTTTGTACCACTTGTACATAGCACAGGATGTCAGCCCTTCGCCGAATATTCCCAATCGTGTATAATTCACCGACTTCGACAATACGATTAATTTTGATTTATCTATGAAGCAGGACCTTCATGGAATCCCAGAGCATCAGCGTCCTATGATTGCTCCGGTAATCTTTGCTGCGAAGTTTGGCCAAGTTGATTCCGCTGAGACGTTTTTCACTGACGGATCTTTGATAGAGAGTCCGCTGGCTTTTGTATATACAATGCATTTTATAGCGCCACTCGAAAACTTCAAGCTCCTTGTTGTGAGTTTCGTTGCTGAATTGGCGGCAATACATTTTTTCGTTAGAAACGGTTGCCTCACTTACTCCGGATTAGTATTTCATTTTCACGGATAGCCTTAGTTCTATAGAGGCTATTTGCTCATTGAGGCCGGTAAGGCACACCTCTTACTTTCTCATGAAAAAAAATGAGGTCTTCTAAGTGCTTTATCTTCACGTTTTTTTGCTATCACCTTTAGTGTGGGTCTCTTCTCATTGTTCAATTCCGGGTAAAAAGAAAGCGGACTCGCTAGCAGAGGGTGGGCGCTATGGAAGGCGATATTTACGATCGACAAATCGCTTTCAATGATTTTTTTTTCCTATTTTTCGTCAACAGTCACTCATCAGCTGGCATTGTGAATGGAGTAAAGGAGATTTGGGGAGATGGCTACATTCTAGCACTGCCAAGGTGTCGAAGAAATTTTGGTTCAGGGGTTGGATGACTTCATTCTTGTGATGTCACGCCTCATGTCCAATCATTATTCTTTCAACGCTCATTTGTTTCGTGTAGGGCTGAGAAACAGCAATCTCTGTGAGTGTGGACAAGGTTACCAGATTGACGCAGATCACGTTATTTGGTTTTGTGCTGAGGATAGTGGAGTCAGATCTGAGCTTTATGAGTTCCCTTCGAGCTCGAGGTAGGCAACCGAATGTACCGGCTCGAGATATTTTGAGTTGACAAATTCCAAGGGGGTGCGACCGACCTCACAAGTTCCTACCTCACGCCTCCACGAGTCATATGATCACAAAAAAACTGCCAGCTGAAACATGGAGACGCTGGTTGGCGTAGCCTGGGCAATGTTGTCATTTTGACAATAGCGTAGTGAGGGGGTGCGACTGTAAATCATATCATAGTATTTTCCATTCTCATTTAATTAATAATTTCAGTACTCTTTGGAATCATCTTTGAATTCCAAAACCATTTATTTCAAGCGCTTAATTTGTTTTTCAGCATTTTAGCATAACATTTACTTTAAAATTGTACTTCTGAACTTCAACTCCTGTATTTATGTTTAGTGGTTTCTATGATTAGAAACTACTTTTTTCAAACAGACGTATCTGATTTTGTAAACAAAAAAAAGGGGAAGTAACATTCAAACGTTAAATTCTTGAAAGCTTTGCATTTTCATGCAAACAAGGGCCACTAACACAATGAATAACATTTTCTTAACATGATGTTGATGCTACTTTACGTGAGGATGCTGAGTGTTTTGAGAAATTTACGCTTGAATCTTACTTCCCCCTCTTTTGGTTACAAAAATCAGATACGTCAGTTTGAAAAATGTACACGAAAATTCTCACTTTCACACTGTTTCTCAATACTCATTTCTACCTAGAAGTAAAACTCTATCCAACGTGAATCGTTAAGACAACAGAACAAATTTTCATAACAGTACTAATTTTGAATGTACAGAGAATTTTAATTCGAATATCATGTTCGAAAACCAAAATGTTGTCCGTAATAGGGAATTTCATACGATTCTTTCCGGAACGCCACGTTCTTTTAAAATTTTCCACCTCCGATGAAGGAGTTTTTACATAGAATATATGCCCTTTTAGTTGAAATATTCTAAATACCTGAACAAATACAAATTGCAGTCGTAAAAACCTTTAATTAGAGCAAACATCTCAAAAATCAATCAAGAATCGATCGGGTGTGACTTATGTTTCGAGATGTGATTCGTTTAGCTTGGAACTGATGCGCCTAAACTTCCTGAGCCAAAATATGTGTATATTTTCTTCATGAAATTCGAGCCCCTAATATTGAGCCATTTTAAAGTCATAACACAGGGCATACTGATTTAAAGAATTTCCACTAACCTGGTTTTTCGTACTGCAAACACAGATCGAAAGTTTCCTTCATTGCTGCCTCATTTAAGTTGGAATCAATTATAACCAGTTGGGAGTCCTGAATGAGGTTTGCGTGCAAATGTATCTGGTGGTGATGAATTGAAGGAATATATTGAAATTACTAATTAAATTGACGAGGTTAACAGTTTGTCTAATGAAATTCAGTTTTTGTATTCGGAAAAGCATAGATTTGAAAATAAATTGAAACCCACGACTGTGGTTGGCTTACAGTATTAGACAAAGGTATATCAACACATTGTTTTGAAAACTCGTTATTTGCTATCAAACATTCGGAAATTCGACTTACCGGGATTATCGCCAGATCATTGATTAAAAGCAAAACAATTAGTTTTCTTGCTATACCAATTTCAAAGATAAGATCGAAAGCTCTCAAGTAGTTACTGTGAAGAAGTTTTAGTACAACATGTTGAGAGACTGTATTTACATATATAGATTTTATATAGTCTTGACAACTTGACAACTCTTCAAAAATTTATAAAGAGATAAATCAAATGTGTTATGATATTCTTTTGCCCGATACTGTAGGCGCGCAAATGGTTGCACAATTTCGATAACAAATCCGTTGCTATAATCAATAAACATGTGAGTGCGACAACCGTTCATAATTTAGCCACAACAAGGGTTAGTTTCACGTGACAAAGCCACGTCCTAGTCACATCAAAAATATATTTGTGGATTGATTGATGTCGGACGCGGTTACGGTGGTCTTAAAGCCTTACCCATTCGGTGCTGATGGCATTGTGGACGGACATGTCCCCCACGACCAGCTTGCAGTCTCCCTTGTTGTCCAACAGAACGGAACAGTTCGCCGTTGGATGGTTGCCAGCGGTGAGAATCGATGGCCCACAGTGCTTTGGCAGCAGTCGCTTTATGTAATCTCCGTTCTGTCAACGAACCGACGACGATGGGGAAGAGGAGTAAATAATTGGAATCAGATAAAAATAAACATTTGCGGAACCAGTGTGGCTCTGGGTAGGATGGCAGCTGCGGATGATGGGAGTGATTTTGGCAGCTGTTGAAATTAACACTGCCCACAAGAACTAAATTGGGTTGTATTGTGTTCTATTGGCACGATGTGATGGCTTGTTGTACTCACTTGATCATTTCCAACTGCTGAAATCAGGTTGACGTTGCCAAAGATTTTCCAGATTCCTTCGGCAATGTTGCGGCCCACTCCGCCGCAGGACGTGTCTATGGTGGCCTGATAGGTGGCACCATCGAGCTGGAAAATAAAGCAATTAATTTTTTGTTAGGTGTATGCTGTAATTACAATTTGAAAATATATAATGTTTTCATCGCCACTCAGGGTTTTGTGTTGAAAAATTCAATTATTACAGGTTTTTTTTATTCATGTAAAATTTGAATTCAATAAAGTAACGCCTCCAGCTCTAGCTAATCGTTTTTAGAGCAGACTTTATATGAGCGCGTATTTCAAATCACAGCAACCTGCTGTATTCAGCTTTTAAGATTTTCCAGACTGTCAAAAGATTTTGCGATTAAACGTCATCATATTTCGGACTTCTCCAACTAATCAAATTTCAGAACCATGAATCCATCGTCCGGTAAGAATTCCTTCGAATTTATAAATAGCTTCAACTAAAACGTTGTTTTCCATGTTTCCCAAGCAGGAAACAACCAACCGAACCCCAGCTTTAACATTCCAGCCACCATGCAGAACGTGTACTACCCTCCGCAGCAGTATTACGAGCAGCAATTCCCGCACCAGCGGCCACAAACCTACTCGGCTTCAGGCCCTATGAATAATTCCGGACTAGCACCCAACGTGCCCACCATGATGGGAAGCCATCAAACTCATCGACCTCATCAAGCGCAAATGTTTCCAACGACACCATCCTTTCAACCGGCGACACTGCAACAACCCGGTACAGGTCCACTTTCGGGTGGAATCCAATATTTCATGGGTAAGGGCTACCTCTGCCCATACTGCTAACGCTTTCTTTGACCACGTCCGTTTTTCTTTCTACCCCGTTCGAAATTTGCATAGACGCCGCCTGTACGGTTCCGGCCGGATCGCTACCTCAGCAACCGCTAGCTCTGAATCAATTTCCGGCCCATCAACAAAGGCTTCTCATGTCACAGTCGCCGTCGCTGCCGTCACCGATGACTAAGGAGAGCTGTACCAATCCTAGCTGCAGCCAATGCTGCAAACCCCAAACGGCACCAAGCGGGGCAAACTTACGGCGACGATAGATTGGTCCGGCTTGTTGAATCAAATTTATGCATTTCAATAAAACTGGACGAGATTTTGTTCTTTTCTTGTCCGAGCTAGGCAGTAAGCTTGCGATGGTTTTTATTTCGTTTCGTGAGTTCAATGTACCAAGAAATGCCCATTTGGCAAAAAAGACTTGTAAATTTGTTCGCTTCACTTGAGACAGGAACCGGATGGGGACCGTTTTCTTGCGTACGTTGTTTTTGTTTTTGCTCTCTAAGATTTATGTTAGTTATGCAAATCTTGTTTTTGCAAAGCGAAATAGGTGTTTCGATGTAAACTTGTGAGAAGTGCTGTTAGGAGGAATTTAATTTGAGAAACAAGAAATATGAGAACGGAATAGGAGCGAATTTGAAAGACAATTTAGTTCAAAAGCAGTGTTATGCCGTGTCGGTTTTTTTTTTCAGAAGATGACAAATCTTGAGAAATGAGTGCAACTATTGAGGGTGTATCTTTTTCTATTATTTTTTTAAATTTAATATAAATTCAATCATTTGTAGAGACTCAATCGAATCAACTTCACAGAGCCAGGTTATCATTATTATATACATAAATTATCTTCGAACTAAAGTTCCCTTTAACTTTTAATATTAATAAGGTAGATAAAATCCATAACTCGCGGTCATCTCAAGGTTAACAGGAATAACAACTTAACGGATGGGAGAGAAGGCTGAAATTTGAAGTAAGGTAGCGTTCACATAACACATTTATTTTAAATTCTAAATCGTTTAATGATAACTCATAAAATAACTCAAAAAACACAAACACAGATATAAACAAAAAAAAAACTAAAACTTAACATACATGTTAAACGAACTACAACCACAGAGAACAGACATTCAAGGTGGAGTGCCCTCCGTGTGTAAATTTCTGTAACTGCCATTTTAAAATTTCAGCTTGTTTCCGTTAGTTTTGGTGAATGGTATGTTGATGCGTGGCTTGAGATTTGATAGTCGTTGACTGTCTGACAATTTTAGTTTGGTGAAACCTAGACTAGGCGGCGCAGATCTTTCAACACAGTAAATTGGGGAAAAAAATGTTCGAGCCTAGATGTCTGTTCTCTGTGCTACAACCTACGGCTAATGTTAGTCAAACACACATAAACGAGTTGCATGTACTCCAGATCACGCAGAGCTAAAATATCTCGAACCGGAAAATTGGGTCTAAATGGACCTCGAACCGGAATTTGGGTCTCAAATCTTCTTTACTTCATTTATGCTGCCAGCTAACGAGTGACTTGAAGAAAAGTAGGAAAAAAATCATTGAAGGCGACTTGTCGATCATAAATATTCCCACCTTTGCAAGCGAGTCCGCTTTTTACTGCCCGAAATCGAATTATGAGAAGAGACCCATTAAAGGTGATGATAAAATAACACAAAGATGATGCACTTAGAAGCTCCTGTATTTTTATGAGAAAATACGAGCGAGCGAATAACCTCTCAAGAATTGAGATTATCCGTGAAAATTAAGTACTGATCCGGTGTAAGTGAGGCAATGATGTCTAGCGTAAAGCATATTGCCGCTTATTTAGCTAAGTTTATGATTGGCGCTTTGAATTTCATTAAATACTTCATTACTCCTCTATCAATGATTCGTCAGTGAAGAATGATTTAGTGTAATAATCTTGGTCAAACTTTGCAGCAAACATCACCGGAGAAATCAAAGGACGATGATGCTCTGGGATTGCTTCATGGATAAATCAAAATAAACCGAACTGTCGAAGTCGGAAAAGCAAACATGATTGGGAATGTTTGACGAAGGGCTGACATTCTGCGTTCTGTACAAATGTTACAAAGTAATGAAGCGAGTCTTAAGATTCAACCAAGAAGTGTTTCCAATCGACTAAAATATTTACCTGCACTTAGTAATTCAGAAAAAGCACCATAAAAGGACAGAAGTGCCGCTAAATCATTTAGGCCTGTGCCAACAAATAATGTGTTATCAGCATTAAACATTTCGGAATGAGCAATAATAGATGAGAAAACATCTTCGGATAATCTAATTGTTACCGGTAAATCTGTCAAATAAAGCAACAGCTAATAGTATGTGTGCAAATAAATATGGCTTTATTTCCACCAAATGATATAATTTGAGCACTAAAGAACTCGTATATGTCTTGGATTTTTAGTTGATTTTCCCATAAAAAATAGTAAAATGAGCAATGAATAACTGAATAACCACAATAAAGAACTCAAATGTCCTAGGTAGTAGATACAGTAGCCCATCTTTAAATTTAAAAATAAATCTTTTCTTTTTTTTTCGCTAAAATCCTTCTTTTAATTGATGATTTATTATGCTGCCTTTCCAATCATAATGAAAGTTTCACAATATTTTTTTTGAAAATTGCAGCGCAGCTTTAATTTGGCGCCAACAGTACACGTATATCTCAGCACGTAATAAGAGACTGTACAGTTTGATTACAATTGTAGTGCGCCGTAAAAAACTGTCTTATTCATATCTCCGTGGTGAAAAAATTAATAGCGTTCTATGGGAATGTTGTAGCTTTCATTAGCCGGCAACCAAGAGAGAGTGAGAGAGAGTGAGAGAGAGTGAGAGAGAGTGAGATAGGGTGAGAGAGAGTGAGAGAGAGACACGCTGGGAAACGCTGGGATCATCCTCAACAGGCTTTACTGAGAGCGAGCACAGGCTATCGAAGATGCAATTCGGTTTCCGGAAAGGAATGTCTACGGTGGATGCCATTTGGATAGTGGTCGAGACAGCCATAAAGGCGTCCAAAGTAAAACGGATAGGCGATCGATATTGCGCTGTTGTTACGATCGACGTAAAGAACGCCTTCAATAGTGCCAGTTGGGTGGCTAACGTTTGCATTAAAAAAATGGACAAAAATTGCGGATTGTTCATGGGTTTACCTTCACTCGCACTGACGAAACTACCCATGCAGCATCAATCATAGTAACCCATGAGTCAGCAGACAAAGCTCTATCAGTCGAACTGTTACCGTGATTGCAAAAACAGTGAAGCAACTCCGTTCAGAAGTGTGCGCGTTCAAAGCAAGGCACCCCGCCGCGTCGAAAACGATCATCGTGCGGCACTTTGTGGACGCCGGATACGCCCGTTTCGGCATCTACAACATCTTGGTACTATTAGACAACAATCAGAGCATCGAAAGAAAGCTCGGTTCCGGACGGCCGACGACCCTGAGCAACAAGAAGCTTCAAAAGATGCTGAAGAGGAAGACCGAGGGAAAAGTGGCTACATCGCTGCGTGCGCTTGGCCGGGGGTCGGTTCAACCGGCTAAACAGTGTAAAAAGTACCTGACGAACATAAACATACATGTCAAGAAGCGGAAGTCGCGTCCACTGGTTTCGGGGCTGCAGGCAATGACGCAGCCGCAGCGGCTGAATAAGATGGTCAGCTCGATTTTCCCGGCGAATCGCGACGTGGTGATGGACGACGAGACCTATCTCACCCTGGATGGCAACAAATGGCAGGGCACTTCGTATTTTACTTCCCCCACGAAGGAAGTGAGCTCCGAGGTGAAGTTCATTTCACACACCAAGTTTCCCAAGAAGGGTGCTACTGTGGCTGACAATCAGCGAGAAGGGGAAGTCAAAGCCGCTTTTATTTTGCTCGGACTGGCCGTGAACGGTGAAATTTATAGTACGAAATGCCTGCCGGAAGTTGCGTCGTTCATCAAGAAATACCATAAGGGCAAAGACGCGGTGTTCTGGCCGGATCTGACGTCGGCTCACTACTCGAAACGATCGTTGGAGGAGATGGAGCGGCTGAATAACGATGTGGTACTCAAGTCAGCGAACCCGCCCAACGTCCCCCAGCAGCGTCACATCGAGAATTTCTAGGCCAACCTGAAGCGTAAGATCTACTCCAACAATTTTATCTCGAAAACTGAGGAAAGAACTCAAAAACATGCCTACACGCATGTTTTCGTCCGCCATGGCGAGTGTTCCGGTTAACTGCCGGAGGGCCGCTCACAAGGGCGTAGAATTTTTTTTTGAAAGTAAGCTTAAATAATTACCTTCAATGGGAAATTTATCAAAAGCAATTATCTGTCTTAGCTTTTTTTTGTCACCATCCGAAAAAAGTCCATTTATTTTAATGCAAACGTTATTGCCGAGTCGCTACACAGGTCCCTGATGGTCCCTGAAGGTCCCTGATTACCTGTGCAGAATTCTGAAGAGTTACTTTCAGAACCGGGTGATGATCTACAAGACCACCGTGGGCAGAAATCGGTGAACATTATGGCGAGAGTTCCATAAGGTTCCATGCTCCATTCCACTTTGGAACGGGATGTACTACGGGCTGCTGACGCTGAAACTTCCCAAAGGCGTAGTGATCGTTGGCTTTGCGGATGACATCGTATTATCAGTGAAAGGCGAAACACTGGAAGAAGTGGAATTGCTGGCGACCGAAGCAATCGGCATAATTGAAAACTGGATGCAGGGGTCGAAGCTGCAGATAGCCCACCACAAAACGGAGGTGCTGCTGGTCAGCATCTGCAAAGCGGGACAGCGAGCAGAAATCGTCATCGTAGGGCTTGCCATAGCCTCGAAGCGCGTGCTGAAGTATCTGGGTGTGATCATCGACGACCGGCTAAATTTCAACAGCCACGTAAATTATGCCTGTGGGAAGGCGGCGAAGGCCATCAATGCGGTAACCAGAATCATGCCGAATAGCTACGGACCTAGCAGTAGCAGCGGCGTCTACTGGTCAGTTTATCATCATCGATACTGAGATGCGGATGTCCAGCCTGGATCGCAGCGCTGGAAACCAAGCGAAACCGGGCGAGGTTGAACAGTACGTTCAGGCTCATGGCCATGGAGAGTCGTGAGCGCGTACAGAACTATTTCATTGGAGGCAGTATGCGTCAAAGCCGGTATGATTCCCACTGGCATCACTCCCGCAGAGGACAGTGAATGTCATCAGCGGAGAAATATCAGAGGAGTTCGAAAGCTGGTGAGAGAGTGTCCTCCGCAACGGGTTTTAGTGGGATCAGGAGTCCGCTTTTTCTTAAAGGTCAATCCTGACCACACTCTGACACAGTGCACGATGACCAAGTGCCAACCTCTGTGTTAAGTCAGTCCAGAAGGATTTCCCGAGCCTTAAAAAAAAACACACACACACACACATGTGCTCAGTTCGTCGAATGGTATATGACACTCGGCCTTGGATAAAAAGTCGTGTTTTCAACTGATATTAATACCCTTTTTTTGGGGTAAGAGGGGTAAAAAACAACTCACTTAAACACACACACAAACACGCACACACTGACGCACGCATCCTAGAAAAATTTAACCTAAACATGTATATTAATCAAACTATAGTCTATAATTTAAGTTAGTTAAAAACACATAATTAAGTTCCATGATTTACAGATCGCGTGCAGCCAAAATGTCTCGAATCGCTACATTGGGTTGTCTACCTCGAGCTCGGAGGGAATCACAAAGTTCAGATCTGAATCCACGATGCTCATCACAAAACAAAATTACGTGATCAGCGTCCTGGTAACCTTGTCCACTTTCACTGAGATTGCTGTCTGTCCTCCTTGCGAACGAGTCCGCTTTTTCACTGTCCGGAATAGAACAATGGAAAAAGATCCACACAAAGGTGATAATAAAATTGTTCAAAATAGTTTCATTCTATACATTCTTGGACTTACAGTTCTTGCAAATACCAAAATTAGAGTCAGGTTATTTCTCTGTTACATTGAGAACACAAATGTTTCATGATGGGAAATTCGTTTAAAAATACTGCGGCTTTATTATGTAAATCAATCACTTTGCCAATAAATTAACAACAAACAATGGTAAATGTTTAGTATGCTTTCAGTTTTCCTGAATAGTTTCACAAAAACATGAAACATGTTTGGCGTGAAGTCCACGGGGTTGTGTAGCGGTCAAGACGGATTTGAGTTCCAGGCTTCTATAAAGGCACCTTCTAGTTCGCGAACTGTTTCGAACTGTCTCACACCCTTGTGAACAAGCCGTGCCAGAACGTTCTACAGCTTTTCGATGGGATTTAGGTTCAGAATCTCGATGTGATGATCCGGAAACCATTGCAATGATCTCTTGCTGACATGAATTGCCGCATTATCCTGCTGAAACACGAAGTTTCCTGGCATGGTTTCTCCAGTAAAGAGAGTTTATACGGCGTCTAGCAACTGTTTGTAGCTTTCCGACTTTATGCTGGTCGAAATGGTGGAAATAGGAGTCTTTCCGTGTCTCGAAAAACCTGGCCCAAACCATAACTTCCAAAATTTTGGCTTAGCATTACCGAATAAGCCCATAAGTGAATTTTCTTTTCGTCAGAAAAAATTACATCATCTCATTCTTTCGTCCAGGATTCTATTTTTTTTCTTCGCAAAACTCAATCAGGCTATAATGTGAACTGATTTGGTTTCTTGACCTTTTTGGTGTACTTAAAATGGCCACATCCTACAGTATCTGAGGTACACGCTTGTGGGTGATTGGTAGACCCAATTCTTGCTTGATCTCTGCCGCAGAAAACTGTTAGTCTCGTCCATTTGTACGATACGGTTCCGGTCACGGTTAATTATGTTCGAATTTCCTTTTGTTGCCATACTTTTTCTCTTTCTTCAGCATGTTTCAGATCACTGCTTCCGATTTGTGGATTCTTCGAGCTGTTTAACGATTAATCTCACCGAGATTCTTGAATTCACGAATCACTGCTTGTTCCGACTCACTGAAATATTGTCCTCCGGCCATTTTACTGAACCGATGCTTGTTTCACTGAGAAAAAAGATTGGTAAACGCAAACATATTCTAGTTTCATTTAACCGGAATTTCACGTTGAATTGGGCACAAACATCATATTAGTTTGATTTGACTACCTACGGTGGTTAAAACAAACTAAAATTTTGGGTTATTGTTTCGGGAATTAAGCAGTTAAGTTCAACTGACATCCGTTTGAATTTATTATTATGTTGGTTGTTTCATTATGACAGCTACGAAAACAAACCGATTTGTTAGTTGGTTTTACCAACGCTTATGGTTTGTTTCAAACAAATTTGAGTATGATTTAAACTGAATTGCTGTTTGAAACAAACGATCGAAACGGTGGAAACAACAAACATTTCCGTTCACCTACATTTCTCTTGTAATAATTTCAATAATATTTATTTGAATAAAAGGCCAACAAACATTAGAAAAGCGCACATTTACATTTATAGACCTCTCTCAGTCTAAAAGAAATCTAAAAATGTTAATGCGAGCCTTTATACTATTTTCAGGTTTTCATTAAATTCATTACATTAAATTTTCACCTGCGTTGAAAACTTACGTGAATAGAGCATGCAGCGGGACCGGACAGAAAATAGAATAACCCAAAAAAATAGTTTGTTTCAAACTAAACTTTTAGTTGTTTTTTCTCCAAACAATATATCAGTTTGATTTAACCGCCGCTTTGGTTGAATCAATCTAACATTTTAATTTGTTTCCCTGAGTCAACGTAACCTGTGTTTTGGTAATAATAAACCTCTTGCAAGGTAAAAACAACAAATATGTTAGTTTAGAACAACCATAATTTGTGTTGTTTTGTGGTAATATCTTTAGGTAGAAACAACCATCCTGCTTGTTTGTTTCAAAACAGAATCGTTGGTTTAAAACAACAAAACGGATTTTTAAAACAACAATATTTTTAGTTTGGATTTCAACAAACAAGTTTGTTGTTTCAAACGGGACTGTTTTTTCTCCGTGTTTGAAAACAATATAATTCACTATGCAATGACTTTGTTCCTTCGGTTTGTGTTTAGATAAGCCACTTGAAAATAAAAAACCACAAACTCATGCATTTCCACTTAAAATTTTAACAATAACAACATGTTTACTGCTTTATTGATACAATAGGCCATAGTTGGGAACATAGAAAAAAATATGTCCCAAAGATTGGGTCTACGACTTTCTTGTAAAATCATTGTTATTTTAGCTATGTGAACAGTTAGTTTGTAACGTGTAACTGTTTTATGTACATCAAGACTGGATTACTCGCTTTATCGATTCAATTAAGCCAAATTTAGATCACTTGAAGATCGTCTAGATCGTCTGTTTAGCTTAACCAGTGAAATCATGATGCCCCAAAAGTACAAGAAATCGAAAATTACGCGGAAGTGAACAATTATAAGTTGATTATATTGTCTCAATTACTTTGAATTGCATCGGTCATGCGAATAGGAACGCGATTTTGTCGATTATCGCTAAATTAATGACATAATTGGTACATACGCCGAATGAAGGTGATAGGCTAATATTACATCCCGTTGCCCTATATAAATGAATTTATGTCTGTCTGTCTGTCTGTCTGTCTGAACCTTATAGACTCGAAAACTACTGAACCGATCGGCGTGAAATTTTGTATGCAGGGGTTTTTGGGACCGGAAAAGGTTCTTATGACAGTTGAAGACCCCTCTCTTCTCTGGAAGGGGGGATCCCATACGAATGAAACACAAATTTCTGCATAACTCCAGAACTAATTCACCCAACGAAACCAAATTTAGCATGTGGGAGTTTTTGAAATCAAGGAATGTTTCCATTGTAGTTTGAGACCCCTCCACATTCTGAAGGGGGGGGGGGGGGGGCTCTCATACAAATGAAACACAAATTTTGGCATAACTCGAGAATCAATCGAGCAAATGGAACCAAATTTGGCAGGTGGAGGTTTTTGAAGGCAAAAACTGTTTCTATTGTGAGTTGACACCCCTCCGCTCTCGGTGATGTGACAAATGTGACACAATTTTCTGCATAACTCGAGAACCTATCAAGCAAATGGAACCAAATTTGGCATGTGGAGGTTTTTGAAGCCAAGGCTCTCATACAAATAAATCACAAATTTCTGCATAACTCGAGAAATAATCAAGCAAATGAAACCACATTGGGCATGTGGGCGATATAAAAATGAATTTCTGTCTATTTGTCTTACCCTTATACAGGGTGCGGCAGAAAATAATGCGAAAATGTTCAAACTTGAGTATTGGGTTAATTCGTGTAGCTAGTGACTAATTTCTGTCGAAAGTGTATTTGTTTATGTATACTTTGAAGTGCTTCATCCAAACATTCTATTTGTTTTACTGCAAATTCGTCAAAATGTTCGCGAAAGAAGTGATCCCCAGTTTGTTGCTCGCCCAGAAGAAGCCGAAAGAGATCCCGATAAAAAAAACCATACAATGGCAATACAAAAAAAAAAAAAAACATTAAAACCATTGCCGAAAAAAAAATCTAATGGTGGGAAAAAGAAAAAATGCATATTGTCATAACAATAGATCTACAATTCACCCTACATGCTTGAATATTCACCAATAGTGAAAAAAAAAAATAAAAAGAAATGGCCGAGGATTGGTTCGGGGAAAAAAAATTATTTCTATAATTAAGAAACAAAACAACCCCCTTATTTTATTGTCGTGGGTAATAAAAAAAAAAATCTATTGGGGAAAAAAAAATCCCCCTAGTGCCCTTTCGATGAACAAAAAAACAAATAGTACACACTATGATATATAGTGTGGTGAAAAAAAATAATAGACAACGGGGGGATTTTTCGGGGGGTTCCAAGGTGGTAGGGTGCCATTTGGCAACAGTTTACCGCATAAAAAAGTCCCTGCAGGATGGTCCTAAGCAGCGGAAGCCGGGAAGCGGACATCCGCGCTTTGCACGCACGCCGAACGTGATCAAATCGGTCCGTGCAAAAATTGCTCGCAACCCGGTGCGTTCCATAAGAAAACTTGCAAAGGAAGCCAATACTTCGGAGAAATCCATGCGGAGGATCATCAAAAAAGACCTGCATGCATCTTCCAGAGCCAGAGTGAAACGCCACTTGATTACGGATCGGATCAAGGAACTACGAGTGACTCGTTCCAAGAGATTGCTTTCCTTGTTGAAGAAGGAAAAAATGATAATCCTGTAAAGGCCAACTTCTCCGAGGACCAAAACGTTGTCCTACAGCAGGATGGAGCGCCGTGGCACACGTTCAATCGAACCCAACAATGGTTGAACGATAACATGAAGTTTTGGCCGAAGGATTTGTGGCCCCCTAGCAGTCCAGATCTTAATCCGTTGGATTATTCGATTTGGGCATATGTTGAAGCACGAGCCTGCAAAACATCACACCCTAAGGTGAAAACCCTGAAGTCAACCATAACACGCACATGGCAGTCAATGTCGGAGAACTACGTCCGAAAGGCATGCTCTGGCTTCCGGCGTCGGCTCGAGGATGTTATTAATAAACATGGAGGACACATTGAATAAATTTGTTTAAAAGGACTTTATAAAGATAACTGCACTCGAAAATGTTGATATTATTGCTTGAATTAGTTGAAAATGGGATTTGAAGGAAATAGAACAAATTTTCGCATTATTTTCTGCCGCACCCTGTAGACTCGGAAACTACAGAACTGATCAGCGTGAACATTTATATGCAGGGGTGTTTGGAGCTGATGGAGGTTCTTATGATTGTTTAAGACCCCTTCCCCTCTCTGGTAGGCTCTCATACAAATTAAACACAAATTTCTGCATGTATCGAGAACTAACTTATTTATTTAATTATTTATATTCATCAACAGGTTATGTATAAACCCCAATGATGTTACTTACAGCTAAACTAGAATAGTACATTAATGGTTATGTCATGAAAAAAAAAATACTATTGATGCGAATTAGACAGGTCTTTAAAAAACGACTAAACATATGACGAAGCATCTGGCGAGTCACGTCATAATCAAACAAGGCGGAAACTCTATTAAAGAGTCTTTGTAAACCGCCAATTGCGCCAAACATACTGTAATTGGTTCGCTGTGGAGGTAACCGCTGCTTCGAACTATTCTTCAGGGTTCGGGGTTGCACGTTGATGTTGATTTGCTCCAGAAGATCAGGACAGTAGATGCGGCCTTGTAAGATGTCTGCGATTAACAAAGCCCTGGCTGTATCTTTACGGATTGATAGGGACTCCAGGTTAATCAGATGGCAACGGCTTTCGAAGCTTGGCAAACGATCCGTCCACGGTTGTTTACGTAGCGCAAATTCCAAAAACCGTCGTTGAACAGCCTCTACTCTAACGACACCGTTGTTGTAATGGGGAGTCCACGCAACCGAGCAATACTGTAATATAGAACGACACAAGGAGCAGTACAACGATTTAAGGCAGTAGATGTCCGTGAAGTCATTAGCAATCCGGAATATGAACCCCAAAACGCAGGAGGCTTAGCCGACAACGTACGAGATATGCTGCTTAAAGGTGAGTTGGGAGTTTAGAATTACTCCTAGGTCCTTGACTTAAATTACGCGCTCAATTTCGGTGCCCAACTAATGAAGCATACCCAACTAACATCAATGCTGAATAACTGTTTGTTCAAACAAATTTGGAGAAGTTGTTCAGCTTCTTCTTCTAGAAAGCTGAATAACTTCTCCAAATTTGTTTGAACAAGCGGTTATTCGACACTGATGTTTGTTGGGTATGGAACCAAATTTGGCATGTGGGGGATTTTTAAAGAGATTGATTGTATGGTGATTTGAGACTCCTCGCCCTTCTGGAAAGGGGGCTATCATACTAATGAAACACAAATTTCAACCAAACATGAGAACTATCCAGGCAACTAAGACACAAAATGTGTATTTCTCGGGGATAAGAAGCATGTTCTGATAGAATTTTGAACCCCTTCTGAGTCAAGAAAAAAACTCATGCCGAAAAACAGTTCTATTGAATTTTCATTCATTTAGTTGCAAGCGTAGCAACGCTCGCACTGGGTTCAGCTAGTCATGTTATAAAAATAGAAACATTTCGACAAAGATTTTTCATTAGGGCCTAACTGACAAACGTAAGCAATGGTTTCTTCTGTAAATGTTTCGTGGCATAAAGGCTACTCTTCAAAATGACCATGGTGCATTGGTTAGCTTTTAATGAAGGGAAAATCGCGGATAAAGCCATTGATTACGTTTCTTACTTCCTCTTTAGAATTTCAAGCTTATTGCTTTAAAAAATCGCTTATTGCTTGCTATTAACTTAGTGTTCTAAATGCACTTCCACGGTTATTAATTGAGAGCTTTCGATGCCAGGTACCATTTTTGCATTAGTATGATTGTGTGGCAAGTACAATCATACCCTATGCCCAGGGAGTCGAGAAATTTTCCTTAACGAAAAATTCCTAGACCAGACCGGGAATCGAACCCAGCCACCTCCAGCATGGTGTTGCTTGGTAGCTGCGCCTTTACCGACTGAGCTAAGGGAGAACCCCGATACGTTCGTTAGTTAGGCCCTAATAAACAATATTTGTCGATTATAGTATGTATGAATATTTATGATATAGTATGAAATTTATTTCTTTTGATCTACTGATTTATTATTGTATACAAAAAGACGATACGCTTAAACGAATTTCCAGCACTATATAGTGACTATACATTTCACTGCTCCTTCATGTTACACATCCTCCTTTCCCCAGTTTCAATGCTTTCTGACTATTCGTTACTGTCAACATTGTCAAGTTTGTGGTCGTCAAGAATTTTATTCTTCTTTCGTACCGTTTGTTGTGCCTCCAGCTACTTCGGTTGCGTCTGAATGTAGCTAGGGCACTAATATGAGTGCCGAAAAAATCCTCGCTTCAGAAACATCAAAGGCCTACTGTAGTTTACTACTACTTGACTTATACCCCGTTCGCACTACAACCTATATTACGTGATATAGAGTATATTGATATTAAATGACATGCACATCCAGTGAAAACTAGATGTATTGAAGCTGACATTAAGATAGTCTATATTACGTAATACAAGTTGTAGTGTGAACGGGGTGTTAAATCATTCCGATATGGAATTAAAATTTACCGAGGCTATTACGGCACATGAACTCAACGAATGACAGAGTTTCCTGAACTTCAAATCTCATCAAAAACATCCACTTAGTCCCGTTTGTATTCGATAATCACCATTTTCGCTACAAATAGCCATCGTCATCTATCAAAGATCGCTAACAAGGCGATTGGAATTCATCATACCTCCATTCACAAAATGCTATTTTTTTCTCGAATGGCTGCTTTCTGTCCGATCATTCCTTCCTTACATCGTTTAATGCTGCGTGTGCAGAATGAATGCGTGGGATGAGCGAGTCGGCGGATGTTGATTGATTGAGCGGCATGAAAATCGAGGCAAATCGTCACGACGGGCACATATATATGTAGTATGTTACAACAATAAATGGAACATCAGCCGATGGCGTCAATATGTTCTGGGAGGGAAACCTCATGCTCAAGCTCATGTTGAAACGTTAACTTTACGGAATAAATTGCTTGGCGTACCACACGCATGTACATGCACGGCGATAAGTAGGTTTACTTTAATAAATGTGCTAATGAGCTTGGAATAAAATGGAAAATTGAGTGAAAATGGGTTTCATAGGTAAGCTGAATAGTTGTGATGTTGATTCTGACAAGTTTTGTGAAGTTGTATATCTTTGAATCAAATCTCAAAAATGACTGGTCATCGATTTTGTTTAATTATAAAACCACAACCAAGCTGAATATTAAAGTTAAAATTGATTCAATGATAATTTCAGAAAATGTCTGGAAATTTCATAATCATTTCCGGTGCTTCTCATTTGACTTTCACTGACGAATGATTCTAAAGAGCTTTCCTAAAGTTATACATTTAAAAAAATCAGGATACAAAACCAGATTATCGATTATCCGTACATATATGTTTGAAGGACTATTTAAACAATTTCATGATAATTTAAAATTGATTTTTGAAAAGACATTGGTCTGTAGAATTGGTTCGCCAATGGTCAACTGGTCAACCCTACATGATGTTGACGTAATTAATGGCTACCCCCATAGCGACCACTTGGCGGTACGTTATTGTATCGTCCACAATACAAGGCAGCGTGCGGACGGGAGAGCATCCGCTCAATTCGCCCGCAGATGGAGGACGTCCTACTTTGATGTAGAGGTTTTTAAAGAGGCGCTTGATAGGGAACGAAACTTACGCGAAACCCAGGAACCTTGCGGCGAAAGACTTGTTATGACACTTTACACGAGCGTGCGATGCGACCATGCCGAGGGAAGTCAAACCGAGGAATGGAGAATCGCCGGTGTATTGGTGGACGGAGTCGATCGCCGACCTCCGAAAGAACGTACCTCCACGCAAGACGGAGGGTGCAAAGAGCGCGGTCAGACGCCGATAGAATCGAGCGTAGAGGGGCGCTAGTCGCCGCGAAGGCCGCACTAAAGACGGAGATAGAAGGCCAACGGTAAGAGCCGCTTCGAGGGTCTGTATCCAGGAAGCCAATACGAATCCGTGGGGTGACGCCTACCGGGTTGCCAATGGCCAAAACCAGAGGATCGGCTCCAACCGAGCGTTCACCAGAGCTGCCACGGGTGATCGTTGGGGGACTCTTTCCGAGCCACGACCCAAGTCCATGGCCCCCCGCCGCCGTAGACGTGTCCCATGACCAGCGTTCCAGTATCCCAGACCTTAACGCTGTCAGAAAGCTACGGTAGAGGTGGACGGCTCAGCCGAACACCCGTGACCACGTGGGCACCGACAACGGCACAACGGGGGTCGGCGACGAGGCGACGGTGACGAATGATGAACTCATTGCGATAGCAAAGTCGCTAAAGGTGAACAAAGCGCCGGGACCGGATGGTATTCCGAACCTGGCCATCAAGACGGCTATCTTGCTGGATCCCGGAATGTTCAGGGTGGTGATGCAAAAGTGTCTGGACGAGGGCGTCTTCCCAGACGCCTGGAAAATTCAGACCCTTGTGTTGCTACCAAAGACAGGGAAGCCACCAGGAGATCCATCGGCATATAGACCAATATGTCTGTTGGATACAGCGGGTAAGGTGCTCGAGAGGGTAATCCTCAACAGACTGACAACATACACGGAGGGTATACGCGGTCTGTCAAGTAATCAGTTTGGCTTCCGTAAAGGGAAGTCGACGGTGGATGCCATCCTGTCCGTCACCAAGACGGCCGAGGTGGCAATCCAGCGCAAGAGGCGAGGAGTACGATACTGTGCGGTGGTCACCCTTGACGTGAGGAATGCGTTCAACAGCGCCAGTTGGGCGGCTATCGCCGACTCGCTCCAACGCCTTCAGGTTCCTGGGTACCTGTACAAGATTCTCGGAAGCTACTTCCAGAATCGCGTACTGGTATATAATACAGAGGCAGGCCAGAAACGTGTGCAGATCACCGCAGGCGTCCCGCAAGGTTCGATCCTGGGTCCGGTGTTATGGAACACGATGTACGACGAGGTACTGCGGCTTGAGTTCCCGAGCGGGGTAAAGATCGTCGGGTTCGCAGACGATATCACCCTGGAGATATGTGGTGAATCCATCGAGGAGGTCGAGTTAACGGCCTCACACTCCATTGGCATTGTGGAGAGATGGATGAGCTCCAGGCAATTGGAGCTAGCCCACCATAAGACCGAGGTCACGGTGGTGAACAATCGAAAATCGGAGCAACATGCGACGATTAGTGCAGGTAACTGCACAGTAGAATCGAAGAGGTTCTTGAGGTATCTTGGGGTTATGATCGACGACAAGCTGTCCTTTGTCAGTCACGTCGATTACGCTTGCAAGAAAGCCTCTATGGCTATATCGGCATTATCCCGCATGATGTCGAATAGCTCGGCGGTGCAAGGGAGTAAGCGTAAACTCCTGGCCAGTGTCGCCCTGTCCATACTTAGGTACGGCGGGCCGGCATGGATCACCGCCTTGAGTACCAAGAGCTACGCAAATAAGCTCGAGAGTACACACAGGCTTATGTGCCTAAGAGTGGTGAGTGCATACCGAACGGTATCACGCGACGCGGTCTGCGTCCTAGCGGGGATGATGCCAATAGGCATCGTCATAAAAGAGGACGTAGAGTGCTTCGAGCAACGTGGAACAAGAGGTATCCGAAAGACCACTAGAGCCGCATCCATGGTTAAGTGGCAGAGGGAATGGAACAACTCCACCAAAGGTCGGTGGACCCACCGACTAATCCCGGAACTAACCGGGTGGGTCGGTAGGCGACACGGTGAAGTGAACTTCCACTTAACGCAGATATTGTCTGGCCACGGCTGTTTTAGACAATACCTGCATAAATATGGGCATGCACAGTCCTCCGCATGCAGTGAGTGCGCGGGAGTCGAAGAAACTGCAGAACATGTGTTTTTCGCATGTCCTCGCTTCGACGGCGCGAGATCCGGCATGATGGCCGTATGCGGTCGCGACACGACTCCGGATAACTTGGTCCAGAGGATGTGTCAAGACCGGGACGTCTGGGACGCGGTATGCGTAGCAGCCTCCCAGATCGTCCTTGATCTCCAACAAAAATGGCGAAACGACCAAAGGCAGGTCGCAGGGACCACCTAACTACTAAAGCCCTAAGTAGTTAGACATAGTGGGTGCTTAACAAGCACAATAGCCCCCTCCCCGAAGTAATACCGAAAGGTGGTTCCGGGGAGGGACCAGGGCTAAAGGCACGGGTGGGTTTTTAGTGGGTCGAGGAGTTGGCACCCTCATCCCCACACCCTGAGTTCTTCAGGTGTCTGGTTGCAGATTTTCCATCCCGTCTAAAAAAAAAAAAAAAAAAAAAAAAAAAAAAAACTACCCGACCGCCTCCCGCTGCCTCCCCACGGCACACGAACACACGGCGCATCATACAAACGCAGGTCGAACCCCCACAGCAAACGAACCACTGCGAAGTGGCGGCGGGGTCAGAGGGTCCATCCTCGCGACCAGCTTCGGCTTCTCGCAAAGAGAGAGGCCCCGGCGCTACGCCCAGCGCGAAAGGCGCGTCGACCAGCTCGCGTGTTGTCTCAAGCGCCGAAGGGGGCCCGAGCGGCAGGGCTCCAATGACAACAACAGCCATAACCAGCACGGAGGCAGATGCCAGTGCTAGGAGGGGGACAAGCGATGACCCCAGGCGGGGCAGGGAAGCCCCATGGAATAAAGTGAGGAAAAAGAGAAATAAAACTAAAAAAGAAAAAGATAAGCGACAGGTGGCCCGCAAGCGTAACCGCGGAGAGGCCCTCATCGTTAAGACCGAGGCGTCAAAGTACTCCGAGGTCTTGAAAGCGATGCGCGGGGACGCTAAACTGGCAGGCCTAGGCGCCGACGTGCGGAGTATACGCCGTACCCGCACCGGCGAAATGCTCCTGGAGCTTAAAAAAGCGACAACGCTTAAGGGCCCGGCGTATAGAGACCTGGCAAAACAGGCCTTAGGTGAGGGTGTGGAGGTGCGCGCCCTCGTCTCGCAGGTGACGATCCAGTGTAAAAACCTGGATGAGATCACCGAGGCAGACGAGATCTCCACTGCACTGAAGGAACAGTGCAAGGTCGAGGTTGCCGCCGCAGACATACGTCTGAGGAAGGGTCCACTTGGGACCCAGGTGGCAACCCTGAGGGTAGCGGCAGTCGACGCAGACGCGGCGTTGAAAGTGGCGAAGGTGAAGGTGGGATGGTCAATATGCCCACTAAGCCTGCACCAGCCGCCGAAGGCATGTTTCAGATGCCTAGAGAGCGGGCACATGTCCTGGGAATGCAAAGGCCCAGATAGGAGCAACATGTGCAGAAGGTGTGGCAGCACTAGCCACAAGGCGCGGGATTGCAAAGGTCCCCCCAAATG